>OZ004704.1:200617516-201157516 GCA_963924515.1 Vespertilio murinus
TTGCTAAAATACAATTTTCAACTCTCCTATACTCCCCTTCCATTTCTTCTCTTTCCCTAACAACTTTACTAATTTGTTATTTAATTTATTCAATTCTATTTATTCACTCACTAGTTTTTTTTTCTTTTTAAAATATATATTTTATTGATTTCAGGGAGGAAGGGAGAGGGAGAGAGAGAAATAGAAACATCAATGATGAGAGAGAATCATTGACTGACTGCCTCCTGCATGTATCACACTAGGGATTGAGCCCACAACCTGGCCATGTTCCCTGACCAGGAATCGAACTGTGACCTTTTCATAGATCAGTGCTCAACCACTTAGCCACACCAGCTAGGCTCTTCACGCAATATGTTATGCACCTTCTTGGTGTAAGGCCTTCTGCTTAGTTGTTGGGGGATCACAAAGTACCATGTTCTTCTCCTTCAAAGGGCATGGAAGTTGGGACAAATGATATTAAAAAATATATGTGAGACAGGAGACAGAGTTATGGTTTACAAAATAAGATTATAGCTGAATCACTTGGAGTCGTATATGCTTCCAGGCTGAGAAGAGATGGATGGAGGTATAGCAATTATGAAATCACATGAAAGGAAACTAATGGAAATATATATTATGCCTCTCCTACTTCCCATTTAAAGAATAATATTATTAGGGTTAATTAACTAGACCTTTTAATTCATAATTGAACATTTTATTCTGCTTTTTATTAAAAAGTAGTCAGTTCACAAGGAAACAGACTTCAATTGGAAATCTGTCAGAAGGAGCACATTCCCTGTATTTAGAGCTAAACAATAAGATGATATGGTCAGAAAGACCCTGTGCACAATAACATTTAAAATCATTAAAAGAAGATTAATTTGTATTAATTATATTATGAAAATGGTGGGGAAAGTTCTTGTGTGTTTTAGGAAGGTTTTGTTTTTTAAACAAGAGTAGAATCAGTATTCACAAAAGCATCTTTTTGTCTCTTACTGAGCAAATTGCTCTCATCTCTGGGAAAGTGGCTTCATGGAGAGAGATTATCACAAGAAATCTTGAGGTTGTCCTGAGCTCACCACTCTCAAGCAATGCTCAGAATTTATGACTTAAGATAGAGATTTGGCAGCAAATTGGGGGCAAGATTCTTTCCATCTTTTGTGGAGTCATTTGTTCCTTTAAAGATATATCTATCCCGGATTCATCCCATTTCAAAATTGAGGTGCTCCAATCTCAATTTTACACAGTGAACACAATTTAGAGATCCTATTGATTGGCTGCCAGGGTTTGCTTTGTAATGTTAGGGGCACATCTTTTTCTAGTCTCAAGGTATAGACTAGAGGACATAACTGAAATCGGACAGGGAAAGAGAAAAAGGGAGTGAGGAAGGAAGGGAAGAAGGAAAGAGGGAAAGGAGGAACAGAGAGAGGAAGGAAGGAAGGCAAGAGAGAAAGAAAAGCAACAAGAATCCAAAAATCTTGAGTTATTCATAGGCAGTGGTGGCCCAAGGTGCAAATTAACACTGTACTAAGAAAATCATCCAAACAGTGAACTTTGATTCACACTTCCAAGCAGTAGGGAGCTGTTAAAAGATGATACTGAGTGCAATTTCTACTAGGTGGGAAAGATGCAAATAAGTTATCCCCCCTGGCTAATAGGATAGATCACATCTTACTTTTTCTGGTGTCTTTCCCTTCACAGTTGAGGGTGCCTCCATCCACTGGTGTTCTCAGACCAAACCTGAAAATCACCACTGACTCCTTTCTTTCCTGCTCCCATTCCCACTTTATCTCCCAAGCCAATCTCAACCTCTGCTGACCCCACCTCTAAAATACATCCCTCATCTCTCATCTCCATTTCTGCTGTTACCTCCTCAATACTTTCATTTCCTGTCTTTATCAGCATTCCACAACATCTCCTTGTTTTCATTCTTGGCCTTTCTTTTTCAAATATATATATATAAATTGATTTCAGAGAGGAAATTTATTTGCACATTGGAGAGGGAGAGAGAGATAGAAACATCAATGATGAGAGAGAATCATTGATTTTCTGCCTCCTGCATGTCCCCTACTGGGGATAGAGCCCACAACCTAGGCATGTGCCCTTGACTGGAATTGAACCCGAGATCCTTCAGTCCACAGGCCAACACTCTATCCACTGAGCCAAACCAGCTAGAGAATGCTTGGCCTTTCTTTGGGTTCAGTGCATTTTTATCAACCACAATACCTTTTAAAACTTAAATTAAATCATGTGATTTCCTTATATACAACATCCTGTGGCTTCTAGTTGCATTTAGAACAGCATTTGTGTTCCCTACCATGTGGCCTTGAGCTTCCTTGGAGCTGGCCTCTGCCTCTTCCTCCTCCTCCTCTCCTACCACACTCTCTCCCCTGTGTTTCCATGATGGTGGGCTTTTTGATGTCCCTCTGCCTTGCCAACCTCATCCTGGGCTTTTGTGCTTGCTCTTCCTATTCCCATGCCTGGGTCCTTCTCAAATGTGCCTCCTCTGACCATCTCACTTAATAGCTCTCCATTTGACCAGGTAGTCAGAGAAAGACTAGAGAAGTCCCCTCAGAGAGGTCTTTCTGAAATATCCCTATAAAGTAGCCACATCCCCTACTCCCATGTCAATGACTTTTCATCATGTTACCCTATTTTATTTTTTTTAGCATAATCAACCCCACCTGAAATTAGCCCATGTTCTTTTACTTGTGTCTTGCCCTTCTTCCTCTCCCATCTCAAACTAGACTAAACTATGTAAGGGCAGGGATCTAGTGTTCATCTTCCACACTAGAATGGTGCCTTGTCCCATGGCAATGCTCAGTTAACATTTGTTAAAAATATTGTCTCTTTTATATACTGCTATAGGATAATAGGACCTAGTAGCACCTGGAAGGGCACAGTAGAGTATGAACTACAGGGAAAAGGAAAACCCATGGTTGAACATGTTCTAGGTGGCAGGCTCCATGGTACATTGGATTATTCTAGCCTGATAAATACTGGTGGTGTTGTTATTGGGGTTTAACCAGAGACAGGTCCTTTAGGAGGAGGCTGCATGGACTCAGGTTATGTAACTGGGTCACCTATCTTTCTCACACACCTCACTGGGAGGATTACGAATCGAAGGATTCCAGGAAGTTCCTTACACCTTTCACGGCCATGGCAGAAGGTATGACAGCACTTCCTGAGATTTGAGAACTCCACTGAAAATGAAAATGAAATATTTTGCCAAACTGGCTCTTTAACTAAATATAATTTAAATTTTTTCAAAGAAAATAGATGCTTTTAGGGGGGAAAAACATTTGTAAAAACACAACAAAATACCTCTACCTCTCTGTTGAGTTGTCAACCCAAAGAAAACAAGAACCTGAAATTTCTTTGGACAGAAAATAAAATGCTTTTTTCCTATTTTCCTGTTACTCTCCTTATTATTTGGTCCCATTCTTTCTCCTCTTCATCCCCACTTTCACGTGCCTAACCCTTTCTCTCCGGGTGGGAAGACTGATACAATAGATGGTGCTAGTGGAGATGAAGGTAAGTTTCCTCTTTTTAAATAATCTTGGTGTTCTTTAAACCTATCACAGACATCTGTTGTGAGCATCTATATACCATATCATTTAGATATATGATCACTATACCTTTCCAAGGGAGATATTTTCAAACTTTTTATGCATTGTAAACATTTTGATTCATGTGAAACATAGTTCCAAGGGAAATCAAGTTATTGTTTCTGTTTTTCTGCTTACACCAATAGAAATATTTTTAGGTAAAGCAAAGTGATGTGGTACAGGTACCATCCTCTTCTTTCCTGTCCCCCTCACACCAAGCACAGAAAGTTTCTAAATGTGACCTACTCATGTATTTAGTGGCATATGGAAGGGATGTCTACTTCCTGGATATGAGCAAAACCATTTGGGTTAGGTCTTAGAAATAATTGACAAACTTATGCATATTGGGGTTATCTTGTTGTTTTGCTGGTTATATTGCTCCTGGGGGGAATGAAAAAATATGTGCTATGAACAACCTGCTAAAAATGTAGATTTAAAAATAATTAAAATTCCAAGTCCACCTTGTGAAGTTATGTACATTCTCCAATATAGATTTTCCCCACATTATCTCATTTCCTATCTGATGAAACAGGGAATGATCCGCCAATATCTGTGTGTCATCTTCCTCCAAGTGATCAGTAGTGATGTCTCTCTCAAAATGTGCTTTTCTCCTAATTTTTTATTTAGATTTTATTATTAGTTCTGACTTCTTAAATATGCCTTTTGTAGGGTTCCTATAGGATAATTTAAGCAATCTAGTCTCATCCCTCATCCAGGTTGTCTCATTCTCTACATCCTATTCATCAGTAAATTAGACAACTTCTTTGAGACAATCCTTAACTGAAAGAGATGATGCTAAATGGGTTTGCAGGAAGACAAGATCAAAGGTGGGCATTTGGAAAATATTACACAAAGGATTCATTAAAGGCTCTTTATTACTTAATAATGAACAATTTAACACATGGACAGATTTCTGCAGCCTGCAAATCCTCACCTGTGATTTTGTTTCTTTGCTGCAGTCACAGGGAAATTTACCTACAGGGTGTCAGGTAACTTACTAGTTTATGGATTTAGATCAAACATTGAGGATCTAAGCAGCTTAAAAGAGAAACTTTTTTGTGATCAATATTTACTACTTAAGCTATGAGAGGAGGAAACAAGTATCTACTTCATGCATTCAATATGTACCTAATTGCAGATCATACTTCTCTGAGCCACTAAAAAGGAAAAAAAGACAACTGATGGCTTTGATTTTTGTTGTTGCTGCTTTAAGTTTCCACCAGTTCCCTCTTAAATCCCCACTCAAATAGCTTAGCCTTCTTAGCTGGACCATCTTTGACTTACAGGGGAGAACTTTTTTTTTTCCAGAGAGACTTTTTACATTTGTTATTTTACTAATGCTGCTTGACTGGCTTTGTGCTAGAATTTTCCAGAGAATTCTTTTCCCAAACTAGATCCTCCTGCTTTTAAATCCTAAGAGTTTGTGTGTTTCAGCTTGCATCTGGGGTTAGCTCATGCATCAGTTTATTAATATCATGTTATTCTTAGGATCCACATTAGATTTGCTCTTCCCCTCTGTTTGCCTATATTTCCAGCTGAGTTTCAACATCACTTTCCTTCTTGTTGGAGAAAATGATCTTTTGGCTCAATTAAAGATAAATACCATTGACCCTCTACTTTCTGAGGCTAAATGTTTTCCAGAAGCTCTCTGAGAATTCTGAATTTATTGCTTGAAAGGGAATATTGAATAATACTCATTTCCCTGGCATTTTAAGGAGATCGATGTGAACCTTTTTTCCTACTCCAAGAGTAAGAATATTGGGGTGGAGGTCTCCAATGTAACCAGGCAGTAAGTCATGTGAGATCTCAGTGGCTTTTTCACATCCTAAAGTCGTAGAGTCAAATGGACAGTTAAATATTTTTGTTTGAATCTGACCTTAATAACAGCTGTTTAAAGGACACCAAGATGAGTGGAAGTTCCAACAAAATGTCAGCAGCATTTAAAATGCACTGGACTGAGTGAGGTTAGTTTTACATCTCAGTGGATAATATGACACTAATGTGGCAATGTCCTAAGCTAACTGCATGTGTTAGTATTGCTTCCTCTCATCTTGTCCCCAGTCATAAACATTAAGTGATTTACAAAAATTGCCTTCGGAACAGATGACCATCTATGGAGGACCCTCATTTGTGACAGTTCTGCCTCCATAGCCACTGTCTTCCACATCTTCCTTTACTTTCTTCTTTCCTATCAAAACATTTGCATATGGAATAAATAGAATAAAAGCATAAAAAACCAAACAAAGGCAGATTTATTTCTTCAGAGAACATTTGTTCTTGCTTCAAAGTACCCACATGATGTGGTCCATTTCCTCCCAATGTCCACACAGCTTGCTGTTGTAAAGGTGACAGCTACATCCATCTTAGACCTGAATTTAATGAGATAATGAATAGTGCTATCTAGGGCGTTGAAGTGTAGGGAAAATTATGTCCTAATGTATAGATTTCAGATAATATTAAAGACAGCCATCCTCACAAAGAGAAGCTAAGATTGGATATCAGGTGGTTTATTATGGAATTATTATTTTTTTCTGCCATTCATTAATCTCAACCATTACACAATTCAGGGTACACTGGTTCACTCCAAGTTTCTTCACTTAATTCTCAGGATTCTTGTGAATTTGGCTTGCACTTCTGGTGTAGCTGCATTCTGGAAGACTGAAAGTACAAATCACCTGCTGAATACATTGCAATACAAAGACATCTCTCCACTTTGAAAGTCTGTTTATTTTTCAAGAAGAAAATTCCCCCAAACTTCAACTGCTATTAAATCTCATGTAACCCACATTGAATAAAAATATCAATTACTCAAAATTGAAAGGTACAATTTTAAATTACCTAGTTTAAAATATCTCTGCCCCAATACACTCCCTTTTGTTTTCTTCCCTACATAGTATATAGTATCTTCAGTCTAGGGACTAGAGAAGCAGGCAAAGTAGCTAGTAAAAGCTATATGGGATGGGCAAAAGTAGATTTGCAGTTCTGTGAATAGATAATACAAGAATAAATAACAATGCAAGGATAAACTCTGAGATTTGCTTGCACAAAACTGTGAATCTACATTTGCCCACTGCATATAATGAAACTTTCAAAATGACTTAGATAAAATGTATTGACTTTATTTATGTTTTCCAAAGAAATAAAGACCTATGTAGACATAATGGATTCAATACCTACTTTGTATCTGGCCCTGTTTTTCTGGCCTTAGAACCAAGTGTATGGTTTTCTGAAATATTTCCAATGCATAATAGGCATATGGTTGTTTTGGCTAGTTACGTATTTCATCTTTTTTCTCAAGTGAGGTCCAGAAATATGACTTTCTACATTTTGAAGATTTGAGCATCATCTTTCTGTGTGGGCTCAGCTAGCCCCAGAGAGAAAACAAGCTTGCTCTAAGTTCTTCGGTTCTATGAAATCTTTCTTATTTTTTAAATTTACATCTCAATTCATTGGTGAGTGAAACTTGACATTCTTTCCCCCATTGCTAGCCAAATTGTCTTAAAGCCTCACAATCTATCTTGCCAATTTTTGTTCTTAAATACCATAATTTCTTTTTCCACCCAATTCTTTATAGGGTTTACTTGACCATTATTTCAAGCATCTTGAGTATCAATCTTTCCAGACAACATAGTTTATTCCTTTATGTGGTGGCACCAAACATTCTTTCTGTCTTAAATAGATTCAATTTTGGAATTTTACACTATTTCATTTTTTTAGGATTTGGATCTTTTTGGAGAATGATGAACAATGAAATAATTCAGGGGGCCTTTCAATTCCCTTCAGGAGCATTATTTAGAATGGGTTTTATATCTTAACATTTATTATTACTGTGGTGACTACTGTTGTTGTTTATATGGGAACTGATGGGAAATGTCATGCTAGGAGCATATGTTACAGAGCTCTTCACTCATCCAATGGGTGGATACTCTCCAAAAGCCAGACTGGTGAACTATGCCTAAATGACCAAAGGATTTTTTAAAATGTGGGATGATTTTCTTGTACCTTCGATAAATTCACCTGAAATCTAATATTTGGGGAAAACGTTAATAGCTGACCCCTGTTTCCTGTAAGTGGTAACTTGCTGTCACTAGCACTTAAAACCATGTATCAATAGATAAAGGAGGGCACTCATTTATTTTACTCCTTTGTCATTCTCCTTTATGTTTGAATGAGACTTTTGCATGGAGACTACTAGTGAGAGTCCTGTTGGACCAATGACACTGGATGGGCTTTGGGTGAGGGTGGGATATGATTCCTTAAATGCTACTAGGTCATGGACACCAGTGTGGCTTTGACAATTCTAATGCCGTGAACGCTACTTTTAGGATGGTTCTAATTTTGTCACTTAACACTATCCTTAGGCAAAGGACCTGAGACCCTGTATGCCGGGCAGAAGCTCAATGACAATGAGTGGCACACCGTTCGGGTGGTGCGGAGAGGAAAGAGCCTTAAGTTAACTGTCGACGACGATGTGGCTGAGGGTGAGTACAGGTGTAGTGAGATGTGTTGCTCCTTGCTCTTCTAATCCTCTTGGTCATTCAGTGCTTCACGGGTTTTTTTTCCAAACATGCTATTTGGCTTAAAAGTAGTCACGTGCCATGTTCTCTGATGACAAGCTCAAACAAGGCTAAGAAGATCCTCCTCTGTATCTTCAAAATCTCTTTTCATTGATCTGTATTAAAGAACTGACCAAGTACTGTATTTATATATTGATGGGTCTCTTTCCTTAGGACTTGAGTAGGTATAGATGCAGGGTTCTTCAGATCCTTCTGTTATTCAATTATTCATAAAACAGTTATCAGTCAACTTTTCCAATACCAGTTTTTGTGTGTGTGTTTTTTTTTCCTCTCTCTCAATGCATGCATCAGTCACTCTCTGATAGAGGGAGATGGATAGATCAGAAATTCTGAAAACAATAGGGGAAAGTAAGTACCTCAATCAGTGCATGGAACTTATAAGGTGCTGAATAAGCAGTCATTTATTTAGTCCTTATTAATTGAGTACCTACACTGTACCAAGTGCTACTTAGGAAGGCACTGAGGATATGGTGATGAACACATAGGTAAGTCGTTGGCCTTGGGGAATTTACATTCTAGGAGGGCAGTAAATATAAAATTCATTCATTATGAAATAGTGAATGAATCCACACCTAGCCAAGAGACCTTCAGAGCCTCACACAAGCAGTATATATTTCTTGAGAACCTGTTATATGTCAGTAGCATGCTGAGGATTGTAGAGTATAAAAGGGAAAATGAGATTACCCACATGCTCAATGAATCAGTCTAATAAATTAGATATAACTCGGGTATTTGAAAATAAGACAAGCAATATAATGAACTCCTAATTCATGTGGGTTAGATTATAACTCTCCATCAGAAGAGAAGATGATCAGTTGGGCCTAGAGATTGCAGGAGTGGTTTATGAAGACAGTTCTTCAGGTAGAATGTGATGGGTGAGTGTAATTAATGAGGTCTAGTGTGCAAGAGAGGTCACTTTCAAGTATATATTAAATGTTGCATCCCATAAATCTACACCTTCTCCTGCTCCACAGCAGTGCACACCTGTTATCTAGGATTCTTGTCCATCTGGGAAAAGAAAACTTGGGGCAGCAGGGGTGTAACATGGAACACTATTGGCATAGGAACTGGACTTTGATGTTAATTCTCTGCAGGATGTTGGAAAAGTCACCATTTCTGGGCTTTGTTAAATGAAGTCTGTGGCCTAAGTTATTTCTGTGATTAGGACCATCAGATTGGGATCAAGAGCCCTGGGATTTAATATAGTCGTTGTCACTAAAGTGCTTTATGCCTTTGGGATAAGAACACTAACTTGTTTTTACTTATTTCTTAATTTTTAAACTGGAAATTCCACTATTGCTGAGGTTCTTTCTTAATATAAAGTTTCTGTAATATTGATCCTATAATTTAATTTTATATTCACAAGCCTGAGCCCTTTTTATTTCTGGAGTCAGTAATCATAGTAGTGTGCATGTGTGCAAGGGAGTGTGTGTGTGTGTGTGTGTGTGTGTGTGTGTGTGTGTGTGTGTTGTGAGTGTGGAAAGAAGGAGAGTCTATGAGTGGAGGTAGAGCATGAGGCATATATCAGTGCCCACTTATCTTTAAGGACTAAGTTAGCTGTCTTACTCATATCAGCTCCTTAAACTTCTGTATTTCTGTAAATTACCTTGAAGGGTTAGTGTTCTTACTGTCATTTTACATAAGGGGAACCTGAAACTTCAAGGGAGCTGTGTACTTAAGCTCAAAATTAATGTCTGTGTGATTCCACCAAATCAAGCTGCTTGCTGGGCATCATAATCCACCATAAGAAAGTGATTTGTCATATAAAGTAGGGATTAGGGTGAGGTGGGGGATACAATTCAGTAGGTAGACTTTGAGATCCACTCTGCTTCTCTCCAAATGAAGATAGAGCCATAGGGTTATTCCAAGCTGGCAGGGTGACTTAGCCTTGTGAAATGAATGTCTCCAAAGAGATGTAAACATGATTAAAGTTTAGAACCCACCGCCAACCTTAATTAATTATTCAAGAACTCCCCATGAGGTATTAGTGCCTACAGGAGCCTGCAAAGGCAGGTCAGTGACACCTGCCTGGCTAACTCCTCTGGGGTTTGCCCAGTAAAGCCAAAAACAATGCTGTTCGCAGTGTGTTTTCAATACCAGCCACTAGATGGTGACCTCATACCAATCTCTCCAAACAGCGAGGCTCTTTATTTCTGTAAGAAATCACATGCCCTGAAAGCAATAGTCATAAGGAGCCCCAGAACTCAGGGTACATAGTGGGTATTGCCTCCCTCGGTCATTATTCCTTGAAAGAAACTTCAGAATAAAGGTAATTATGAAGTGCATTTTCACTTTCCACTAATGATTTAAAAACAGGACTAAACCATGGCACTACCAAGCCATCCAGTAATTTGATATTTGAAATTAATGAAGCTCTTTCATTTTTCGCCTTACCCCCTGCTTTGCTGCTGATGGAAAAAAAGCAGCCATGAGGATAAAGAAATCTGGGAGAAGAAAAGAGCCATATTGTGTATGAGCTACAGCCTTGGATTGCTTTTCACAGTGATAAGGGGTTAGGGAATTTTAATTTTAGCTCACAGAAGTCATAAAATCAGGCAGTGAAATTAAAATACCACTCAGTCCTCATGTTATTAAGTAGTGTATTATTGGCTTATTTAGTAATCCCTTTCATGCTGTTTAAGGTCCCCCAGGGTGTCAAATTTTCATCTAGTTTGTAGAAATGATGCAAATAATAGGTCAGACTCATAAGAAATCAAAAGCAAGGAAATAAATATTCCTCAGCCTGGTGGTTTTCATTTATTATAATATAATATCTTCCTGGAAATGTATTAAGTTCAGTTGACAGTTATCAGGATTGATTGATTGATTGATTGATTAACCTGAGTTTCTATTATCAAGAATAAATTAAAAGACTCCCTCCCTTGGGCTATGCTCCTCAGAATTGGGGCTAATGCTGCATGAATTAACCACACCACCAAGAACTCCCTGCTGGTGCAAAGTCACCCTCTTTGTCCACTCTGGTCCATGCTTCTTTCTCCCACTCCCTCTCTCTCCCCATATTGCACGTACAGAACCTCACTGTGAAAACCCAAGATTCCCATGAGAAAAGTCTTACTCACATTAACAAAATATCAGAGAAAGATTTAGAAAATGTTAGGTTTAACAAAACGAATTGGATTTCTTTATTGTAAGACTTATTAGGAGCTTTTAATATGCTAATTCACATTACTAATCATCAATAATTAAGTGTGCAGTGTTTGCAAATTTATTTGGTTCCAGAACTTCTTTTTATTAAAGCATTTTACAGCACTTGCATGTGGAAAATATTTATCCACAATGTACTGTGGAGAAGAGGGTATGGGAGCAGTGGAGCTGGAGGATTGTGGGTATCCTTTTCTGATCCTTTGGAAGCCTTTCTCTTCTTCATTCCTCTCTCAGTGTCTGGGAGCCCCCGGGAGGTCAAGTTGCTTCTGTAAGCGATTTTTATGATTTTTTTTTGCCATGCTCTTGGTGTTGGCCAAGTCCCCCATATGTAGAAACTGTGATGGTCCAGACTGACTCCACAGTAGATGACTCTAATACAGCCTCCTTCCCAGGTGCCAGTGGATACTTGCTGCCCTCAGGCCCTCTGCTATAAGATATCTAGAAGATGCAAGAAGTGGTTCCTACTTAAAGATCTTTCAGTTCTCAAAAGAGAGAGAAAACAAGTGACATAATCCGAAAACTAACATATTTCAGACAAAAGGGGGAAATAAATGCTGAAGACTTAGTAGCAGTTTATAGTTTGAGCACTAGGCACTGTTCTAAGTACTGTCTATGTCATTGATGAATTTAATCCTTATAGCTTCATACTTATTTCACAGATGGGAAACTGAGGCACGGAAAAGTTATGTAACCCAGGTAGTCTAGCCTCAGAGCCTACATACTCATCCACTATATATGAATTGTCTCATGGGCAGTCGCAGCTTGAACTTGGCTAATTTTTCCATGGCTTGAGCTGGTCTCTACACTCTTGTTGGCCTTCAGTGAAACGTGAAGGCAAAGGTGTGCTTAGGGGTTGAGGCAGTATAGCTGGGCTACAGACGGTGCTTCATATATTGCCTACGGCAGTGGTTGGCAAACTCATTAGTCAATAGAGCCAAATATGAACAGTACAACGATTCAAATTTCTTTTGAGAGCCAAGTTTTTTAAACTTAAGCTTCTTCTAACTCCACTTCTTCAAAATAGACTCACCCAGGCCATGGTATTTTGTGGAAGAGCCACACACTCAAGGGGCCAAAGAGCTGCATCTGGCTCGCAAGTCACAGTTTGCCGACCACAGGCCTATGGCATTAGGATACTCGGTCTCTGGGAAGAAGTGTGAACTCATCAAAGCAGTTATCAACAGTTAGGTTCCATCTATATAGACTTTTATTGGGTGATAATGTAAAGAACCAGTCAAACCTTTTCTCTAAAGAGAGTATAGTATGCAAGTTAAGATGTGGACTTTGGAATTGAATACATCTAAGTTCAATGTGAGGCTCTACCATTTACCGCCTGTAAATAGTAGAGAGCCTCACATTGAACTTAGATGTATAAACTTTGGTTGCATCACTTGACCTCTCTAAGCTAAGGGTGCACACATCGAAATCTAGGTAATGATACCTTCCTATAGTTTTATTGAGATCATGATATGGGTGATGGTTATGAAGTGCCTAGCATAGTGCCTGGCTAAGGGATAGCCATTAGTCTTGGTTTACCCTTGATGTCTTTCTCCCCAGTTACTCCTCTTTCCTCTAAAATTTGGAAGCAGCTGCTGTGGCATGTGCATTCATTCCACATTTAATTGGAAAGGAGTTTTAGTCTACAGATGGCCTTCAGAAAAGATGAATGGAAAGGTTCGTGGTTATTAATACTGCTTAGGTAATACACAGATTTTTAAAAATTTGATGTTTAAATACACATTTGAAACTTTAAGCAATGCCTTCAATGCTTTCTCTGGGTAAAATAGTATACTTTTTGGGAACCTGCACCCACATAAAAGTGAGTTTCTTTCAGTGTATGGAGAAGTTAATTTCTTTTTCAATTTGGCCCCACATCACCTCCTCTGCACCTCTCACCAATTTTTTGTGGAAGCTGCTCATAGACATCCTAAACCCTAAATTAGTCTCTGTCCTTGGACTAAGTGTTCCAATTCCATTGCTAGTTTTCTTTCTATTACTATCCAAGCCCTTCTTCAATCTCAATCTTATATGATTTCCATGTAATTTTTACCTGATTTTCTTACCTTACATAATTTTCTGGCTTTATGAAATTCATATTCTAGTGAGCAGAATTTCCTAACCCCTCAATCTTGAGGTCAGTTAATCCATAATTTCTTTAAAAGCTCCCAATGGACTTTAAAACGGACTCTTTAGATTCCTTTGGAACCAAAATCTTTACCAGTGGGCATTGCTGTTTTGGTTCTCGTTGCTGATTTGTTTATTCTTTTTTTGTAAAGTAAAAATTAGCATGACTACCAGCATCATCATGGTTTGGTGTCCCCATGGGAACTGGCTATGATTTTCACCTCCCCATCATTTTCCAGCTCTGATATAAGCAGCTATAGCCCAATTGACCTTGAGTATTTATTTCCATTACTTCATTGTTTCAGAGCACATGAATTTAGGTTAGGCTACTTTGCATTTTCATGACCAGTCCAGTTTTCAATACTAAGTAATTTTATGCAGTAATTCTTTTTACTAGTTATTCAATTGTTAGCAGATTTATGTTGCATTTTGATTTTTGTTCTATTACATTTTTATATTTAGTTAACCAACATCATTATTTTGTTTTTGCTGATATTGAGAATGATTTGTAACTAGTTGTCAAAATACCACATAGATGCTCATAAATGCAAATCTCATTTTAGTGTGTATGAGCAATTTTTTTGAATTAGGTCTCAAGTATGCTCCCATAGAGAAAAAATTAATATTGAGAATCTGAGGGTGCAATCTACTTTTATTTTCCAGATATTGAAGTTTTAGGGACTCAAAAAATATAAACGACCCTCTCTTTATTTTTTCTTCTTGCCACCTGAGTTCTATGCCAATAGAGGAGAAAAATGCATAGCAGGTCAAAATGAAATGTAATTTTTATTAATGATAACACTGATATTGAAATATGTGGTTTATATCTACTGAACTGAGAATTGGATGGAATTGCTCATTTGAACACTAATTCAGGACTGGGGCAGGCAGCCTCCACTGAAGCAAGGCTTGCTCCTCCAGCACCCATGCTGTGGGTGAACAGGGTAAATTGAGTGCTTTCTGAAGGCAGCTTGCTCCCCTAAAGGAAAACAGGAAATGCCAGGGTCTGAATGCTGCACATAGTTTTGCTCTACAGTTTATCTTTAATCTTTTAGATTATGTCACTTCTTTTTGTTTTTTCCTGGAAAGTTATAAAAGAGGGAGGAGATAAAGAGATACTAGGAGTGTCTTGCTGGTCAAATCTCTGTAATGTAAAAGATAACAGGACAGGCAGGCAGAGTGAATTCCTCTCCCCTCCCCTTAAACATCCAGGCATTAAGAAATAACTTGCTAAATTTTAATGATTTATCTCTGTGTAAATGTCCAGGGAGTTACCTTGTACTCTAGCCATACTAATGATGTTTTCCTTAACTTCGTTGTTGAAGTTTCCAGACTCTGTGGATATTTTTCTGCTGACCTTCTCATTATCCCTGCTTCAGCCACTCACTGAACCCTAAATTAGTCTCTGTCCCTGGACTAAGTGTATAAATTCCACTATTAGTTTCCCTTCTATTGTGGATCCAAGCCCTTCTTCCATCTCAATATTATATGATTTTCTGATATGGGTAAACTAAGTGCGGACAAAGGTCTAATGGTTTGTATTAGCTGAAGATCATTCTGTTGCAAATATTAGAAGCTCAACTCAAAGGCTTTAAGCACACAATGGAATTAAAGTCTGAGTTCGCTGGCTGGATTCAGATCTTCAAATGACATCATCCTAGAAAAATTCTGTCTCTCCATTGCTTGGTTGTTTTCTATGCCCCAGCTCCTTAGGCAGGCACAGTCTCTCCCATAATTGCATGGCTGCTGGTAATCCAGGCTCCTTCTTACCCCTTCAACAAGCCTTGCTTGCAAAGGCAACTGTTTTGTAAATGTTCTCGCAAAATCCCTGGAGCTGATCACTGTTGGACCAGCTTGGGTTGTTGCTAGCGCAGTGGTTCTAATGGTGGTTTCTAGATCAGCCTTATATGCTTCAATTTGGAACTTGATGGAAATGCAAATTCTCAGGCCTCATCTCAGACCCTTGAATAATAAACTCTGAGGGCAGGGCCCAATGAACTGTGTTTTAGTAACCCCTCCAGGTAATTGAGATGAATGGTAGAGTTCTTAGTCCTTAGGTTTCACTCTAAGGCCGGGGGGGATAAAACACATTGAGTGGTTCAGTCTAAGTAGCTTGATTACTTCAGAATGGGGTCAGCTCCATCCAGCCCAGATGGTTTAAATGTAAAGTGGGGAAGGTAGCTTTCAAAAGAACATCAGGTGTTATTATCAGGAAATAGCAACAATTGCTGAGAAAATGAAATTAATAGATGTTCCACAGTAGAAACTTTTCCAGAATTACAGCTATGCACTACTTAATGACAAGTATATGGTCTAAGGAAGTGGTCTTAGATGATCTTGTTGTTGTTTGAATGTCATGGAGTATACTTATGTAAGCCTAGATGGTATGGCTTACTATACGCAAGCCTAACTAGTACATAAAGTAAGGACATAAGAAGTGTCCTGATATAGGCACATAGGTTATGTGGTACAGCCTTTTGTTTCTAGGCTACATGCCTGTATAATATGTTACTATACAAACCAACATGAGATTAAATCAAGCACAAGAGAAAATTATGCAATCAAAATATGTATAAACACAAGATGAATGAGGCAGCTGCCTGTGTAACACCACATACTTTTTTATAGCATATTTTTTTATAGCAAACTTTTTTATAAGTAGAGAGAGTACATGCTAGAATGGTGATAAAGAGTATTGTATGGTAAATACATTACCTGATAACATAGTTGTTTATTATCATTATTAAGTATGTCCTATACATCATTGTATGTGCTATACCTTTATATGACTGGCAGAGTAGTAAGTTTGTTTATACTAGCATCACTTGTTTATACCAGCATCACCACAGTCATGTGGGTAATGCATTATGCTATGATGTTACCATGGCTACAGTATCACTAGGCAATAGTTTTCAGCTCCATTATAATTTTATGGGATCATTGTTGTATATGCAGTCTGTTGTCAACCAAAATGCCATTATGTGGTGCATGTCTATACTAGCTACTGAATCATTAGGTGGTGAATTATTTGGCAGTGCATAACTAAGGTTTGTTTGTTGTGTCTTTATAAGGATTGGGAGAAAAAAAGACTTCTTATAGTATATACCAGAACCCATTTTTTCCCGAATGAAGAAAACTAATAGTTTTATTCTTTAACTTGAGTTACCCATGGTCTTGTATCTTTTCATATATGGTGGGGCATCTCAGCAGCTGGATGACAACATGGGATGCACAGTATATAACTTGGGCTGGAATAACCAGCTCCCCACTGAGGCCACGTCAAATATATGGTGTATTGAGTATTTTGTTTTCTGGAACTGACTTAAGAAAACAATGGCGTGTGTGTGTGTGTGTGTGTGTGTGTGTGTGTGTGTGTGTTGGAGGGAAGGGGAATTGGACCTAAAAGATATATTAAAGATGCTATGACAAAACATGATAACTTTTCTTGTTGGTATCTCATTTGTGATTTTCACAGGTACAATGCTGGGAGATCACACCCGCTTGGAATTCCACAATATTGAAACTGGTATCATGACGGAGAAACGTTACATCTCTGTTGTCCCCTCCAGTTTCATTGGCCACTTGCAGAGCCTCATGTTTAATGGCCTACTCTACATTGACTTGTGCAAAAATGGTGACATTGACTACTGTGAACTGAAGGCTCGTTTTGGACTGAGGAACATTATTGCTGACCCTGTCACCTTCAAGACCAAGAGCAGCTACCTGAGCCTGGCCACCCTGCAGGCCTACACTTCCATGCACCTCTTCTTCCAGTTCAAGACCACCTCAGCCGATGGCTTCATTCTCTTCAATAGTGGGGATGGCAATGACTTCATTGCTGTTGAGCTAGTCAAGGGGTAAGTAGAAGGGATCAGATAGCTTATACTAAATATCTCAAACATAAAGTAAGGACATGAGAAGAAGTTCTCATCCTCATTGATTAAAATATTTATGTGATGAGTAGGGCCAGAAGGAAGAGAATACGTTTATTTGAAGTCTTCTACTAACTCAATACTATCAGACTTTTTTACTATGAAATGTAGCCTTTAAACCCATGAAAAAACCTCATATTTGCAAAAGAAGAATAGGGGGTACATTTATAGGAAGAAATGAAATATATACTAGTATATTTTCAGTACTATCATGAGAAGATAAATGTAAATTTTAAAAAATCTGTTCTATCTTCAAGATATTTTACTACCATGTAATGGAAAATAGTCAAAACAAAAGCAAAGTCAGAACAAAAACCCCCAAACAGACATATGATTGACTGTAGATTTAAATGTCGCTCCCTAGAATTTTGGAGTATACCACCTGCACTACTTCCTGGCTCTGATTTTTCCTAAGTAGTGTTAAAGAAGTAGATCCTGTGAGTATCAAATGATAGTAAAGTCTGATAGAATAGGATCAGACTCCTAAATTATTAGGATATAAGAAGCTTTCATTATTCCCATGTGATGCCAGTATAACTTTAGTGATTCGAAGACTCAGATGTCATTATGCACACATTGCCAATAAATGACTTCAGGAAATCTCAAGTCATTGGGGGTTGTTTTTCTCCTAGGTACATCCATTATGTGTTTGACCTGGGGAATGGCCCCAATGTGATCAAGGGCAACAGTGACCGCCCCCTGAATGACAACCAGTGGCACAATGTGGTCATCACCCGGGACAACAGTAACACTCACAGCCTGAAAGTGGACACAAAAGTGGTCACTCAGGTTATCAATGGTGCCAAAAATCTGGATTTGAAAGGTAAACCTTATAGATAAATTTATCCTTGTTAGAGCATTTATTACCATTGAAAAGCTGTTTCTAGAGGCAAACTACAGTTTATGAGCACTCTGTATTTTTTATTCATTATGCACATTCTTTTTTAATGACATTGAATTATGCTATAAGGTAATATATTCAGTATTTACTTAGACCACTCCTCAAGGAATGGCTCATTTTCTCAGGGCAACTTGTAGGCTAAGTGATAAGGAGATAAATGGCAAAATGAGAAGAGACCCTAATACAGATGAGGAAATCCAGGTTTTGAAATTTCGCTTGAATGATTTTGTCTGGGATGACTTTGGTAAATTGGTAAATTTTTTAAGACAGCTTCTGTATACTTTTTTTTTTTAGATGAGGATAGTAATTGTTGCTAAAATTTATGGGCCATTAAGAAGTTTGACGGAATAATGTCTACAAAACCCTCAGGATCACATTGGTAATAGGAATGTGAAAAGCATTCAATAAATGGTTTTATTAAAATGTTAAGCTTTATTATAAAACTAGAGGCCCAGTGCACAAAATTTGTGAACAGGGTTGAAGGGTCCCTCAGTCTGGCTGTACCCTCTCGAAATCTGGGACCCCTTGGGCAGATCAGGGCTAAACTGGCAGTCAGACATTCCTCTTGCAATCTGAGACCACTGACCCCTAACTGTTCGCCTTTTTGCCTGATCACCCCTAACCACTTGCTAGGTGGCAGCCGGCCAAGGTAAGGGGCTATGATCATTCTGGTCTCTGGTTGTTCTGGTAATTCCACCATTTTGGTTGCTAGGCTTTTATTATATAGGATAGTAACAGTACCTACCTTCTAGACTGTATGTGGTGATTAATGTGAGATGATGTCTAAAAAATTAATGATGCATAAGAAATGTTTTCTCTTTGTACAATATAGAAACTCTAGTAATTATTTTGATTATACTGTATTTCTCCCCCAGCTCTATTACCATTATTTAAATAAATGGCCTATGGTACATTGCCTTTAGTTGACCAGGTTTCCAATCCTTGACTCATTTGCTTTTGCTACCTGCTTTCCTTTTTAGGTGACCTGTACATGGCGGGTCTGGCCCAAGGCATGTATAGCAACCTCCCAAAGCTTGTGGCCTCTCGGGATGGCTTTCAGGGCTGTCTGGCATCAGTGGACCTGAATGGGCGCCTGCCAGACCTTATCAACGATGCCCTCCATCGCAGCGGACAGATCGAGCGTGGCTGTGAAGGTACAGCCTTCTTTCTTGTTACGCAGTAGCCTTGTTGCAAGCACCGAGCCTCTTTGCTGCCTTGGCCAGTGCCTCTTTTCTCAGTTGGCCAGTCCTCTCTTAATCCCCATCCACTGTCCAACCTTGCATCACCATCAGTGTCCTCTGTCATTGCTTAGTATGTGAAGACATATGCCACCTGCTTCAGGAATGTATGTTGGCCGATGTCTTTCTAGTGTCACATACCTGCAGACAGAGGACTTTTTCTGGCATTGACATCAGGCTTCTCCTGACTCGTGCCTTTGCTTCCAGCATGACTGAAAGGGCATTGGGAACTTTACTACATGGGAAGGTAAAACCTACAGACGTTTTACATCCTATGGATGTCACCATTAATAAAATGCTTCCTATGTTGCTAATGTTGGCTACATTAGCAGGAGATAGAAAAATGATGTCAGAATGCCATAATTATGGAAAGAAACTAACATTTATTGAGTACTTACTAGATGTCAGGCTTTGTTAAGCAGAGCTTGGTATGGTGGAATAGCTTTGATATTGAAAGGATTTCGATTGCGGTCCAGATAGTAGTTCTTAGCTGTGTGACCTTTAACAAGTTACATAGCCTTTCTTATCTACATCTTCCTCGCCTCTAAAATGAGGCAATAAACTCACCTTGGAAGTTAACATCCATAAATCGAAGATAAATATATATAAAATGTCTGATATATACCTTGTGAGTACTCAGTAAATGGTAGGGTTATTATTTACAAGTATTATTTTATGTGAGGCATATAATAATATTGCATGCTCACCAGTACAGCACAACAAACCATGCTCAGCCTGTTTCTGTAGGTGATCCACTGTCTCTTCATATACTCAACTGTACAGGTCTTTATGAGTCCAACAGTTCTTTGCCATATGTAAAAATAATCTAGTTCTAGCCAGCAGAGGGCAGCAGTGGATATTTTTATCTTTTAGAAGCTCTGGGTAGGCTGAAAAGATGACTCTTACCTAACTGGACAGGCAAAGAGGATGCTTGACCTTTCACAAGGATCTATGTTTTCTTTTGTCTGGTTGAGCTTCATGGTCCTTTGTGCAATATATTGTGTTTCCTTGTATTCCTCATTAATTTGCCATAGCGATTTTCAACCTTTTTCATCACACAGCACACATAAACTAATTACGAAAATTCTGTGGCATACCAAAACATGTTTTATACTTTTTTTGCCTACATGACAAAAATAATAGGTATAATTTTGATGCATTCATACCAGATGGCTATTGTTGTGTTGGCTGTTGTCATTTTTCTGATTTGTCAATCTAAGGGAAAAGAGGCCAGTGTCCTTCACTAAGTTGCACGTTTTAAAAAATCCTGTGGCCCACTGGTTGAAAATCGCTGATTTACTACAACAAACCTGCTCATTCGTCTCTTGTGTTTAACTTCACTTATCGCTCTATTCTTAACCAGCTTTCAGCTGGGTTTGCTCGCCATCTTAAAGCACATTTTTTACGAAAGCTTCCCATCAGCTCCCCAGGCTGATTTGTAGTTTGGAAGTTGTTTCTCCTCCCCTGAGAGTCCGTTGCCCATGATGCATTGATAATAAAACTGATTGTTCCTGTAACCCACTGTAGTTTCCTTAGCTAGGAGTATCTCGAGTTCTGTGGGCCAAATATGGTATGTGCGTAGATGAGGGACAGAAAGTTGAGAATCAGCATGTACCTAAAGTAGACCCTTTGGTTTCTTCCCCTGGGAATGCACAATTTCAATTAACTCAATAATTTTTGTCTTATTGCCTGCTTTTAGTGCTTTTGGATGTTAAAAGGCAAACATTTGATAGATGCAGCATTTGGAAATTAAATTGAGTGTATTAAGTTAGAAGATTGTGGAATGGCAGGCATTCCAATGATCCTGGAATAATTTATCATATCAAGTTAAATCATACAATAAAAACACATATTGAAAAGCATAAGGCAAGCTTCAAATGTTAAATATTTTTACCATGCTATCAGCTCCTACTTTTTGAAAGTTAACAGGAATCACCCATTTTAACTCTACAGCAATATGTATCATAGAAATATAATTAGTCACATATGCAATTTTAAAAATTTTTATAGCTATATTTTTAAAGGTAGAAAGTAACAGGCAAAATTCATTTTAATTTTATATTTTACTTAACATAACTCAACATATCCAAATTATTATCATTTCAGCTTATAATCAATACAAAATTACGAAGAGATTTTGCTATTTTTTCAAACTAAGCTTTGAAAATTGAGTTGGATTTTATACAAGTAAACCCCCTCAATTCCATACACATGCCTTTGAAATGCTCAATAGTCATGTGTCTGAGGCCACTGTGTTGGAAGCACATTTCTATTAAATATAAAAAATCAAAGTGTGAGGATGTAAAGCTGTAGTACTAGATTAAAAGGAAGTCTAAATGAACTTTTATGAAAGGGGATTGAAACACGTAGCAAAAAGGAAGAAAAGATCCCACAGTTAAGAAAGTTTTAAGGAAAGCAGTGTGAGCATTAGTGAAAGGAACTTGCCCATTAGATTGGAGAAAATGTCCCTACCTTTACCTACAGCTCTGTGTGCAGTTCAGTGTGACTCATTCCATGCATTATGGTGGGTTCTGACCTTCCTCTGAGTGTGGGTGCTTGTTCAGAGCTGAATATTGTGACTTGATGGCTTTACCATCTGAATCTGTGGCAAGTCCCTTGGACCTAATAGCACTGCACTCTATTGCCATGGAGATAATTGTGATGGTTACCCATGGCACATTATGACTGTCTTGCTGGGTGGGATGAAGTGGAGGATGAGAGCTGAGGGAAGAAGGTCTCTGTTTATTGTACACAGATGACTTGGATAATGAGCCTAAGGGGCTGGGGAAAATGGCCAAAAAGTGGGTTAAGGCATAAATTGCTCTTATTGGAAATTTGCACCATTGTGAATAAACCTATCTAAGAGATCCCAGGAGCTCTTTAGGGTGCTGTAGAAGATGATGGGGAAGGGAATCAAGGACACAGAACCTTGGAGAGACTAAAAAGGAGTGTCCTTGTCATTCTGAATCTCTGTATAGAATATGGGGCCCTCAAGAAAGCCTTTGTGTATTGGACAGTATGGGAGACATCTGACTTATTTTTGTGTATAGAATAGGAAACAGGTAGGGGATGAGGAGCCATCCCTAAAATTAAAGACCCGAATTTCTTCAACACATTTGAAGAACTGTGTTTTATTTTCACATATCTGGGATACACAGCCAGGATATATCATATGTTCTTGTCAAAGTCATTGATAGTGGCACTTCATGATGCTTAATTGGTAAATGCACTATTTTCTCTAACCCAAGAGTTCAAAATCATTTTTAAAACCCGTTAATTCACTGCTCACTAGCACATAATTGTTTATACTAAGAAAACAACATCTGGAATTAGGTTTTGAATTTAAGGCTCTAATATATGTAGGTATATAATTTAGATTGCGTGCAAGTTCTGGACAACTCTTAGCCAACATCTGAACAGTGACTTGCATTTTGGGCTAGGGGTTTTATAATGTCTTATTCAAAATGAGGAACTAGATAATAATGTCTCATTCACTACTCAGATGGTAAATCTCTCTTTCTATCTGGGGCCAGCTTTGCTACAGAGGCATATACTAGTTAAGAATGCAATTCCACAATCACAGAAGGGAAAACCCTGTGAGAAACACCATGCTTAATTTTGAGACTAGCATGAATAAGGTGAAAGGGCATGGTTTGGTGCCTTTTTGTCTACAGCAGTTTGCATTTGGCTATATTGCTATACATGAAACAAATCATCTTGATACAAATGCTCACTTCTAGGGCTACATTCCTTGGTGGCATTTTAAGTAGGTTGTGTGGAATGCTCCCAGAAACTCTTCCATGCTTTAGTCATACATGCTGCAGAATTATTTCTGGGGGCTCTGTGCACATGTGTGTTTCAGTCTGACCATTATTCTTTGATGTTAATCCTGACCGATGAAGAATCATTTTTCTGGACCATATGCCTGGGGGTTGGCTGTCTGGATGGGGAAAGTCTCTTGTGACCTCTGCTTGTGCTTTGTCTAGTCCAGTGTCCCCTTGCTCCTGCTCTGCTAACATGGCTCTGACAAGGCCTGCTCTGCCCTGTTCTGTGCATCCCCTGTCTGTGCTGTCTCTGGAGAACCTGTAGAGCATTTCAATTGTCTGTTTGAGTGATGTTGGTTATGCCAATTGTAGTCTCATTTCTGTAATGTTACCCTGGTTTACTCTATTTCTTACTAACCTCTGGTTATTGTTTTCACCTTTCCTGTTCTTTCGCTAACAAAGTTGCGTTGACCAAAGCTGACCTGCAAGGTAGAGAAGGTTCTTGTTCCCATTATCCCTTTGGACTGAAAGATGCCCCATGTAACCTTTGGTATCTTCTCCTGGGAGGCCTTCAAGCTGTCACACCTCTTGGACAGCAGCAGTTGTGGGAGGGGGCTGAACTCTGTGTTCTTCCAAAAGAGTGGCAGAAAATCCAGATCAATGCATGAAAAATAGCAACAAAGGCAAGACCTCCAGGGGATGGGGATATGATTTCAGGGGACCAAAGAGGTTTGATAGCACCCCATATTGTGTCCACTTCTAGAAATGATGAAATGCCTCTCCAAATAGTTGCTATGGAGGGGTTGTCTCATTTGTTCACTATAGATAGAAGGTAGCACTTATAAAAAGGAAAAAATGGGGGGGAGGCCACTTGTTCTTAATATATTATTTTTTGGGGTCAGGGAGGCCATTGATCAAAGCAGAACTTTTGAATTCTTGGGCCTTATGGAAGAGAATGTAATTTTCTCTGAACTAATTTTTAAGGAAATAATTTTAGGTATTTGGGAGATATTAATATCCTTAAAGTATTCTAGAGATTTGTATTTCCTATCAGATTTTGGTTGAGCACTTTAATTTCCTGTTTTGTAATCTAAAGTAAAAAGTATTTTTGGGGAAGAAGAAGATCTGTGGGTTTTATCCTGAACACCCTCTAAGTGCTTTCATATGAGATCTCAGTGAATTGACTGCAGAAATGCTCCTTCTACCCTTCAAAGGGGCAGCTTTCAAAGTCAGTAATGGTCCACCAGTCCTATCACATCAGGCTGCTTTGATGCAGAATAGCAAGCCAGGAACAGGCATTGGAGGTATTTTCTGGTTGCTAATCATACAGGAGGTTGGGCTTTAGACAGTCTCTGTAGAGTTTGCAGTCAGCAAATATTGTTAGAAATGATGAAGACAAAGGTAACTTTAAAAAAAATTACTTTTCCCAAAAAGATCATTTACTTTGCTGTGAACTTGTTATACTTCATTCAGGTGGCCAGTACAAGTGTCTATTTCTTGAGTGGACATCAATTAATAAGGCTTTTTTCTAGTCATCATGGTAACTTTCTTTCCTTCATCTTGTTAGCAGAATTACATTTATGCTAATATGTGATAAAATTGATGAGAATAATGTGCTGGATTAGTACTTTGAAGTCCAATGTAGGTGTAGAATAGCTTTTATTTTTAAAGTATGCAGGGCCCTTACCACTATACTGAAGGCTGTTATGTTTAGACATATTTTTCAATGGTTAAAGTAGGTCTGCATGTCACTGTGGAAATGGAGGGGACGGAAATGGGGGCAAGATTTGTTCTACAGGAGACAATCTAAGGTTGCCGTAGCTTCTCATGAACATATTTATTAGATAAAACTAGACAACTGAATCCCCGTGTAGATTTTTAAATTCTCCATTGTAAAAACTATGTGCATTCTAAATCCCCAGAACCTAGCACAAATCTTCTTGCATAGGGACTTCATATGTAGAAAAATGATTTGAAATTTCCCATTCAACAGGAGAAAAACACACACACACACACACACATTTGTGGGAATCAATATGTAGAATTGTTTTATTTCTATGCCTGCTGTACAATGTGCAGTTACAGATTTGGGGGCATAATAGTTTGGAGTATCTTCATTTTTCTTTTTTGTAGAAGCAGTCTTGTCATTTGGATGGTTTTTTATGTTATTACTCTATTGACCCAAACTAGCTTCTATTCTTGGAATGACTTGATTGTCTGTGGTAGGAGCTGTTATTCTTTGTAATTATTTTGAGTCATCTTATTCGTACTCTTTCCTCATATTATGGCAAAAGAGCTTTAGGATACAAATGCCTTTACTGTTTTATTTTCCTGACATTGGGGTATGGAATGATACTTATGCTGGTTTATTCAGTGACCTGTGGACACAGATATTATTAATTACTCTTAAGTGTTATTGGTGGATAAAAAACATCAGATGAAGAAAGAAATTAAAATAAAATGTACAGGCAAGTGGTATTCAGAAAGAAATAGAAAGATGGAATCTAGAAAGTAGAATAATGATTCTGAATAAGTCAACAGCTTGTATCTTTTTGTTATTGTGTTTTTGGGGTGGTGGGTTGTTGGGTTTCTTTTCTGAAAGTTATTCAGGTTATTTGAACTTCTGCAGTGATCCTGTTGGTGAATTTAACAGGGCCTAGGTTACTCCCATGGCCACTTAGCTAGGTACTAGATTTACAGATGGGACACAGTCTCTGAGTTCAGATAAATCAGTAGGCAATCAGCCAGTAGTGACACTGTGG
This sequence comes from Vespertilio murinus, assembly GCA_963924515.1. Classification (NCBI taxonomy): domain Eukaryota; kingdom Metazoa; phylum Chordata; class Mammalia; order Chiroptera; family Vespertilionidae; genus Vespertilio; species Vespertilio murinus. Next base: position 200,643,567 of record OZ004704.1, read on the forward strand.
AGTGTGAACTGCTCTGCCGGAATGGATGTGGCATACACTGTGAAGCCTCGAGGAGGACTGTTGGACTGTGGGCACTGTTGGTGGTCGAGGTGGGTGATCTGGAGATGTTCTCAGGCATAGTTTGAGCTGAGACTGATGGGTAGCCTGTGTTAGGTGGATTAGGAGTAGAAGCACATTCAAGAAGTTGGCTGGTTGGAAATCTACAAGAAACTTAATTTGGCTAAAATAATGTGCATATAAGAATGTGATCAAATATGAAACTGGAGGGGTAAAAGAAAGACAGGCGATGGCAGGCTTTTGTGTAAGGCATTTGACAAAGCACTGCAAAGGAGGACAAAGACTTGGATTTGATTTTTACTTTATCAAGATCACTCCCAGCAGGGGGCAGAATAGATAAGCAGAACTGGGACCAGAAACAGAGCAGAATTGTAGGGGGGAGGGGTAGTATATTTCAAGACAGAGGAAAGAGGCATGGGCCTAATGCCTGTGACTTTAACTGGCTAAGAAGGTAAATGTGCTTCCCTCTCAAGTCAAACCTCTGAAGAATGAGGAATAAAATGAGCTTTTTCTCCTATTTATTTTCCCGCCCACCCCACAGTGTTACTCTGCTTCATAGCAGATACATTTATAAGGTATGACAAAAAGGCTTCAAGGAAAAAAGATTTCAAGGGAATGAAATATCTGCCTTCAGGCTAGGAGAGGGAGTAGGCACTCCCTTGAGGGAAGTTGGAAGTGTTTTATTGCTGAGAATTGTAGTCCCTTGAATCTCAGAGTCCCTTGAATAGAATGGCAATGTCTATGGACCTTTCAGAAGTAATTTTCTTTTCTTTTTTTTAAATCTCTTTGTTGAGTAAGATATCACATATTTGTCCTCAACCCCCCATTTCAATACCCCCCCCCACACACACACACACACTCATGCCCTCATCTCCCTATTGTCCTTGAGCACTGGTTAGGCTCATATGTATGCACACAAGTCCTTTGGTTGATCTCCCTTTTATCCCCACCCTCCCTTTGAGGTCCAACAGTCTGACCCATGGCTCCTTGTCTCTGGGTCTTTTCTTGTTCATCAGTTTATGCCAGCTGTGGGCAAACTATGGCCCCTGGGCCGGATCCGGCCTGTTCAGCTGTTCTATCCAGCCCGTGGAGCCAAAAGAGCAGAGGGTTTTCTTGCTCTTCCCTCCGCTCCTTCACCAGCAGCAGTGTTAACATGGCAACATCCAGAGGCTTCTGTTCCGGCCCTCCTGTCCAGTTTCAGAACCCATTGTGGTCCTCGAGTCAAAAAGTTTGCCCACCCCAGGTCTATGCTGTTCAACATTTCCCCTACATGAGGGAGATCATGTCCTACTGGAAATATACTTACAAGAATCAAAAATGAGACAAGCAATAATCATTATGCTGAAAGGCATATGAATCTATTTATTTCCAAGATGGCATTCCTGGAGATGAAAAGATTCAATAAAAGTATGTCCATATGAAAAAGGAAGTGCACAACTAAAAATAAGTATTGTTTGACCTATTGAGGTTGATGACTCATAAACTATAAGAAATAGAAGAATAGCTCTTATTGGGTTAGGTGATTAATCAGAATATCCTCTCCCTGCTTTCCATTATAATTCCCCTATCAAGTTTTATATCTGGAATTGCATGACTTATTTTCTAGAAATGTATGTTGCTCCTCTGTACAGATGGTAGCTAGGTGGTGGGGGGTGGAGGTTAGGGATTTATTGGATCTGATTCTAAGTGCTGTGTATCTTGAGTAAGTCAATAAATGTATTGAGTTTGGTTGCCTTTGAAAACATGAACATTCATTCAAGTCATTTTAGATAAGCGTTAGCCAAACATATATGTAGGTAAAGAGAATTTTAATTTTCCAACTTTCTTTATTGTGAAGTCTATAGTTCCCCACTTCATTTTCTCCAAAGCGAAGGGCTGCATCATATTCTCCATTGCATTTTATATAATAATAAAATGTAGCATGTGGCCTAATAGAAATTAGTTCCTCTGGTTTGCTTTATGGAAATGATAATTAAATGGAATGACCTCAGTGGCTCCTGTCTCTTATCCCTCAACATTGTATAACAGGTTTCTCGCAGGGGAACTGTGTAATTATGACCTTAATCTGTCTTGTTTCTAGACTAGGGACTACTTATACATCAAACTAAAATGGGTGGAGAGAGCTCAATTTTCCCTCCCAACAGTACCCTTAAATGAGGGTCTATTTAGGGTAGGCACATGCTAAATAAAGGCTTGGCTAATTGTATGTCCCTTACAACCACAATCTTGTATGGTAGATACTATCACCATTTTATGGATGACTTTGTAAGCTTTTCATATGTTATCTTATTTAATACTCACATCATGTGAGATAGTAATAATTTCTATCTTTATTAAATAGATGAGGAAACAGGTTCTGGGGATTTAGGGAGCTAGCCCAAGGTCATATTGCTATTAAGTGCCAAAGCTGGATTGTAAAGCCTATGACCTTTCCCAATTGTGCCATGTGATGACTCTGGATTTGCCTATTTCAAAATCAGAAACAGTGCACAGATGACCAGAAAGTGCCCTAGAGTGTGTTCCAAGCTGATCTTACTATAGAAGTTTCATATCAATGATATTTCACTACAAGTTCTAGATGATATTTACACAATTTTATTAAAGCAAAATATTTTAAATGTCTTTTTGTTGAGGTTGGCATTTGAAACCCATTTTCTCTCTTTCAAAAATATACGCCCTTTTACCTCAGCATGCTGCTACATCAGTGCTGAGAAAAGAAGGAAATGCAGAAAAGTAGGCCTCAGTTTATGTATTCTAAAGCAGCATCGAATTCTAAGGGCCTGTTTATGGTTTTGAAAGGAAGGAATAATCTAATCATTTGACTTTCGTGAAGGACTCAGGTACCTTCTGAATATAGGGTGGTTTGAACAAGATGGCCTTATGATGCCAGCCATTCTCTCACCTTCACAAATACCCTGTTAGGGGCAGACATCAACTCCTACCCCTCCATGGCCATGGTGGCATCATGGGTGGGTAAATAGCTTCACTCACAAAGTGTAAATATACTGTGCAATTCATTGGCCATCACAGGAAGTGCTGGCACCAGCACAGGAATTTTCAGATATTTTGCAAGCTAGTTGAGGTCAAATAACATGAATTCACTTGAAGTTGGCTTTGGTGGGAGTGTTTTACGCTACAGAAATCAAGTTACAGAAATATTACAGATCAGGCCTTGTTATTATTTTTTTTTCTGGGAGCAAGTTCTGGTTGTTTGGTATTCACCAGCACAGGACCCATCAAAAGCCATTGGAGATAAAGACCTCATAAGGACCTCATGATTTCAACCAGTTTCCATGCACATCTTGACTATTTATTCCTAATGTCTGATGAGAGGGCTGACGTGAGAATAGGGGTTTTATTAAAATGCCTCATGTATTATATTGTGTCATTCTTTTGCACTCATCATCCTAACCAAATGACTTTTCTGATCCCTCTTTTGAAAAAAGGAACTGTAAGCACCTGAACATATTTGACCAGAGCAGTGTCAATGCCATTGGAGCATTTGTCATGCATAGATCCTTGACTTTGGGATAGAAAGGGGAGATCTTGGAACACAGCTGCACTTCACTTTTCTGCCAATGAAATTGCAAAGCATTTAAGACCTTGTTCTTCAGCTTTGCTTAATCTTCTTTAAAATGGGAAATAGAACATTCACTTCTCAGTTGTCTTTCTCTGTATGAAGAAAGACACTTGACACATTTAAGGATAATTGCTTTCGTATTTTACAATTCAATGGAAGTAAATTGGTTTTTTGTCAATTAAAAAGGAATGGATATTATATTATCTGTAAATTACTCTCTTCAGAAAAGCCAAGAGAATCCACCATTGTAAATGTAGAAATACTTCTGAGAACTGCAGTAGTAGTTTTGCGGAAGGGACCAAGACATGTAGGTAAATAAGTATGTGATTTCTAATGTCACACATACCTTCCCTGAAGCTTCGAAACTTTCAATTTTTATATTTTAACAGTATAGAGTACCAATTGCTCAGGAAGCTGGTAGGGGCCTTTCATAGGTACACATATACACAGATACACAAATGCATATATCTATATGTATTCATCTTCCTTCTTCTATTCTTTCTTTTCCCTTCTTCCCACCCAATTGCTGCTCATTCATTCTGTCTCTAGGGGGAAAAAAAGTACATTTTAAAAAGTAAAAGTGGAAATGTGTATGCACTTATTAGAAGTAAGAAATAAAGTTGAAAGTAGAAGATGAGAACTGTTTAGACAATCTGTTGCATCTCTCACAAGGCTCCTTATCATGGCAGCTGTGCTTTGTATGGGGCAAGCAAACCCTTTGGTTGGCACAAAGCTCTACTATGATAATGCTGCACATTCAGGTTTCACTCATAGATTCTAATCTTTTTGACAAACAATGGATGCTTTGAGATTAAAGATGATGGCTCTTGTTAAGTGAACCCCACCTGGTGCCTACTACTGGTCTACCAGCCTTGGGCCTTTAGGATAAATGGACATTGGGAATCAGACCTGGTGTGTCACTCCTAGGCTTCCCACTCACCAAACCTACTTCCTCAATTTGGCCAAGACCAGCTGGTGCTGGCTTAGCAATATTTATCTATTTTAAAGAGGGATGTTTGAGGCCTCGGTTTGCTTAAGTCTTACGTGGCACTAAAAGAAGGAAAATACACTCCGATACCAACATCCTGTGCTTCAGGCAATACTTCTATCTCAAGGGTTTGAAAACAATAAAAGATACTCTTGTCAACTTGTGATTTTCTAGACCATGAAGAAGAGTTGACTAAATCAGTTTGCATGAACTGCAGAGGTGGATTTCAGCAGTAACAGGCATGAAATGACTGTCTGGGACAGTTCTTAAAGACCAAACAATCGTACATTCAAGCAGAATGATGAGAAAGTCGTGGCAGCCCTCAGAGTTATCATCTGAAAAAAATAAATAGAGAAAAGACACAATGTGATCCTTCCCAGTGAACTAAAAACAGAATTGAGAGTTAGAAACCAAAGACCTAACATCAGTGACAACTTATATAATCTTTTCATGCATACTTCTGTCACCTTGTCACTTTTTCTACTATCCAAAGAAAAGTCACCATTTTTGTTCTCAAAAGGATATGTGATTACTTTAGTGAGGACTGACTACATATCAAATATAAAAGTTGTGGACACTAAACCCACATACAGGGTTTTCCTAAGCCTTGGTGCAGTTTTAAGTTGTTATTAATAATAATGATGAAACTTCCTGAATATGTAACCCCCAAAGTTTATGTTATCTTAGAATATATGCAATTTTAGGTTGATGTGGAAGAATATTTTAGATGAAGTTATTAAGTCCTTAAGAATGTCTGTTATGTGTATAAGCACACACAATACATTAAACAGTTTGAAGGAAGAGTAGAAACTTACATTATCATCTTGAAAGTGTTTAGTTTAGCCCATTCTCTCTTCCATTCAATACAGTTACTGCATAATGTCCATGGACACTGAAGACAAAAAAGAGTCCCTATCTATCATTTGGTGAGATTGAATGAGTCCCAATAGTTAAATGAGGGGAGGAAATGTGGTTAATTAAATCACTCCCCAAAGAAAAGCTTTGTCCCAAATAGAAAATCATACAACCTGATATTAGTAAATGCTGTGGGTGAGTTGTTAATTAGAAAAACCACTTGGTTGTATGTCATAAAAGAATGACTTTATTTCTTTAATTTTTGTTTCTTTTTTATGTGTGTAGTATTTTCTGAGCCCTTAGTTTATACTAAATATTTTATCAGTAATTAGAGACATGATGCTGAGCAAAAGATATAAGAATTTTGCTCTCAAAGGGCTTATACTCTAGTAGAATGAGGCAGACAATAAAGGACTTATTATCTTGTTTACAGGCCATGTAATTGTGAGTTAAATAAACAGGGAGATATGGTGGAGAGTAAATGAAATGTTGGTGGGGACTTTCTTAAATAGAATAATCTTAAGAAAGCCCATTTGGCGCTCCAACTTAAAGAATGAGAATGAATCAGTCATTTGAAGATCTCAGGGAGGAACTTTCAGGAAGTAGGTGGAGCAGGAGAAACAGACCTTGAAGGTAGGAATGGGCCTGAAGTATGAGAGCAGAGGCCCTGCTGGGAGCAGAGCTCAGAACACCAAGTGGGCCTGCCTGGCATGGCTCAGTGGTTGAGCACTGACCTATGAACCAAAAGGCCATGGTTAGATTCTCAGTCAAGGCACATGGTTGGGTCGAAGGCTTGACCCCCAGTGTGGGGTATGTAGGAGGCAGCCAATCAAAGATTATCACTCATCATTGATGTTTCTATCTCTCTCTCCCTCTCCCTTCCTATGTGAAATCAATAACAATATATTTAAAAGATAATAACAACTAGTTGTCAAGTCACAGGTGATTTCTGAGCCCTGCCTCCAGTTGGTAGGTCTGCATTTCTTAGAAGCTCCCAGGTGATGCAGGTACTGCTGATTTTGGGCCGAAACTGTGAACACTGCTGTGTTAGAGAGGGATTAGAAGGAAGAAGGGGTGCTGGGACACTGTGAGCTGGGAGAGAGTAAAAGGAAATTAGGTTGGATAAGGAAGCAAATGCCTAGCTTCTCAGCCTGGAAAGGAGGTACCAGTGTAGGCTAAGCTTGACAACAGGCCTTTGCAGGTCATCCTGGTCCTCACTGATGTGTTTTATCTTAGATGTGTACAATGTAGTCAGTGTTCAGGGATTATCAGATTCTACATGGCATTCCCCTTTTAATGCATGTGAAATAAATCCCATGGAATTTGAAAATTACCTACAGCTCCCTCTGTGTTTGAGTCCCCTGAGCAACCTTTGACAAATGGAACAGATTGCTCACTTTGCAGAGCACAGACGTTCTCCCACGCTTGTGTTTGGAAGTATGAGACACAGGCAAATCAGGCTGCTGCAATTCAGATCAGCTCAACATTTACAGAAACACTTGCTCTGCAGCTGGCAGAGCTATTTAGTACAGCAAGGACACAGTGAAAGCATATTCTGTGATTTCTAACAGCAAGCAGCATTCCGTCTTTTGGGGATAAATAGCAACAACCCACATGAAACAATTAGAGGATTATGTAAGCAGAGGACAGTGTAATGTGTAATAAAGTGTTAAGTGGAACATTATCGTATGTGGACATTAATGAGGCAGATAATAAGTGTCCTGGACACTACAAAGAGAGAGTCTTGTTTAAAGTTCCTGGAGAATATTTCATAGGGAGGAGGCATTTGAACGGGTCCTTAGAAACCGGTTAAAATTGCCTGGAAGGGAGGGAAAGACATGGGAAAGCCTTTGTCTTCAGATTCAATCAACATGCAAAGAATTCTTGTGTTTTCCCAGTTTTTGCTATTCTGCTGTCTTTCAAGGGAAAGCCTTCCATGTGTTTCTGATTTTGAGTTCAACTGAATTACTAGCCCATTGTCTAGGGAGAGCTGTTTGGTCAGGGAGCCCCGTGGACTTCTCAGAAGCCTTTATCCTTTGAAGGAAGCTGTCCTGATTTGCCATTGTTAATGAGACTTGTACTGCACAAAGCGCAAGTTTAAGACCCACTGAGAACATGACCATGCACCTCCTTTCATCTCCACATGGGGGAAGCACATGGCACACAGCCCTGCAGAAACCCAGCAGCTGGGCTGCTCCCCCGGCGTTAGTAATTGTCTTGAACTTTCTTATGTCACATCTTAACAGCTTTGTAATGGGAGTGATGGACTGTACTGCTTCCACCCTTCATGAATAAATATAAAATGTCTTGACACCAGGAAGACGGACCCTTTGTAGTCATGCATTTCTTTTGCACATGCATCCTTAAGACCCTGCTTACTTGCATTTTAAAATCCTATGCCTGTATGAGGCTTAGGTTGGAATTTGTGAAATGTGCACTTATTGCAATGTATATATTTTTACTCTATAAGTGTGTGTTTTCTTTGGTGTGGGGGCTGTTTTGTTTTTTTTTTAATCAGATCCTAGCTCATACATTGGATCCCTTAATGGGATAACCCCTTTTGCTGAGTCTTTCTGGGAAATTCATGATTTTCCTGAATATTAAAATATATCCTGTTAGTTAAGGTAATTTGAAAGGTGTAGGTTCAACTTTAATCTCAAGATTAAGGCAAAATAGAGAAATTAGAGAGAATTATTAAAGAGAGGTCCTGGCTGACCTAAAAAGTGAGTTTAATGGCAATCCGAAAGGCAGAAATTGTCAAGCATTTTCACTTACCCATTTATATCCAGAAAATATTTTGAGAATGCCTCTCGAAAGATATGCTTATGTATAGTATATTATATATATATATCATTATAGTTATGTTACTTTCATATGAAAGACACTCAGAAATAGAAATAATAGCGGATATAATTTTTAAAATGAGTATCATTTCTGAGATTTTCTTTCCAAACTTCAAACAATTCTTTTGTATCCTCTGGTGTATTGGCACTCTGATTGAGTACACCCAGGTAAACCTATAGCAGTAGGCAGCATGGTGCTGTGCACTGGTTCTTAAATGTTAATCTGCATCATAATTTCCTAGAAACTTATGGAAACACAGATTTCTACCTCTCCCCAAAGCCTCTTATTCAGTAGGTCTGGGATCAAACCCAAGAATTTACATTTCTAACAACTTCCCAGGTGATGCTGGTGTGAGGACTGTACTTTAAAACCACTGAGGTAGTTGAGAGCTTGGGTCTCAGAATTAGTCTACCAAAGATGGACAAGAGGATTATTTAATTAGCAAGTGTGTGACCTTGGGTAAATTTTTTTCACCTCTCTGAGTTTGGGTTTTACATCTGTGAAATGGTGGCCATCATATGTACTTACCTTTTAGAGCTATTGGAGAGCTTAATGAGATCACTGAGATAAAGTGCTTAGGACTCTGAGCTTGTTACCTACAAAGGAACCAATCAACACATGTTGGCTGCTATTTTCTCCTCCTCTGAATTATCATCAAACATCTTTTTAATGCTACAAAATAGATTTTAGGGACACCTGTGCCTTAATTCATAAGAATCATGGGGATATGATTTTCTCCTTTAGCATTATCCATATAGAGAGGCCAGGCCCAAGTGAGATCTCTTTCTAGTTGAATGGTAGAGATGAGGTTCTTTCACAAGGTCTGCCTAAAAGAGAACAGTGTGTTCAGCCCTCTCCCCTCTGTGTGTAACTGTTGGTAGTGTGTGGCTAAGTGTGTATTTCTGTCGTCTTTTGTACATACGAAATTCTTGTTGCATGATACAGAGTTGACTTTTTTGGTGGTTGTGTCTTTGAATGTTTAGGGGCATGAGGATAGCACATTCAAGTTATTGCTTTGAATTTGACAAATTTTAACACTTTTCTATCTACTTTTTCTTCTCTTCCTTTTTTTTGTATGCATTACTAGGACCAAGTACAACCTGCCAGGAAGATTCATGTGCCAACCAGGGAGTCTGCATGCAGCAATGGGAAGGCTTCACCTGTGACTGTTCCATGACCTCGTATTCTGGAAACCAATGCAATGATCGTGAGTACAACCTTTTTATTCTTGGATTTTTTTCAAACAGTTCAGAGGTTTGGAGGGACATTATGTAAAAGGGTGGTTCTTCTTAAAGATTCATTAGCAATTTTCTCCTTCAGAGACTGGGATAATAAAGAACCAATATTCGTTTGTTATTTCCTGGAGGTAATGCTAGCACTGCTGGTGGACATACTTCAGTGGCATGGGAATCTGTAACCTGGGTCTCTACTTCCTTCTTATGTTATTGCCCTAACATGGCCCCTCAAAGGTGAATAAATGCTTGAAATTTCTGACTACTTATTAGAAAGAGATGTATTAAAAAGTCCTGACTTTGTATGTCCTGCTGAACTCTTGGTGTTCTAAATATAGCCCAAACTCCTGGTAGGAGTTTAGTCATTGGACCCTTGGTTTCATAAACAAGATGCTTGATGCTATCTGAGCAAACATCAAAGCCATGGTATGCTTTGTCCATGTATAAGTAGGTGTTAATTATAGCACCATCCCTATGACTGGTTTTCTTTGATTCCTTATTGCTCAGCTTTTTTTTCATGTATATAGTTGTCTCTTGTTCTTTTATTTTTTTCACCTTTCTCATAGTTTTTGGTCTTCATATGGTCTGTCAGTCCCTTAAGATACATGAAGGAGAAACAAATAAGGATTCTAGTAATGCAGAGAAAAATCTCTTGATACTCATTGATCCAAATGTAAGCATGAGCCTCTATATCTATAACACCCTCCATGCAGGTTTCAGCATCAGATTGCTCTTTCCAAGTATTTGATCATATTGAAAGTCCAGTTTCCATATTTGTGATTTGGAAATATGCTTCTGCTCTGAGACAGGCAGCTATGGACCCATAAGAGAACCTTGGAAATTGTGTTATATGCTCTTTCTTTCCCCTTCATTTTGTCTGCATAGAACTCAATAGAAAGCCATCTCCCCCTAAATGGTGGCCTAATGTTTTTTATCCTCACAACTTTATTTCACATCACATATACACACCACTCCCAGTGGAGAACAGACTTCACGCAGCACAGGCAGAAAGGTAAGTTGCTCTAACTGCAGTGAACATGCATAATCTTCAGAAGGTATGTATGTATTTTACTCTCATTGATAAGTTCCTATCTGTCTGGAGGCAAGTCATTGTTTTCTGCTAAAACTGAGTGGGAATCTTTCCAGCTTTCTCTGATGTTTCTGATTCTATGTCTCAGTGCAGAATGAGGATTGCCACATCATCCAATTTGAACAACTTGTTGATATGTAATGAAGTTCTAGGATGAGGATTGGGGAAAATCAGCTTTTGTTTGAGACAATGGCGTCTCATCCTTCAAAATGTTTCTAAGAGTTAATATAATATATTTTATATATTTTTATATTTTTTATATTTTTATTCTATAAACTATAGGCCCAGTGCATGAATTCAAGCATCAGTGGGGTCCCTCGGGCTTGCCTGCAGGATCAGGCTGAAACCAGCTCTTCAACATTCCCCGAGGGGTCCTGAATTGCAAGAGGGCACAGGCCAGACCAAGGGACCCCTCTGGTGCATGATTGGGGTGGGGAGATATATGAGAAGTTGGACAGCAAGGGAGGGACCATAGAAGGGCCTCAAGAAAAGTCCTGCCCATCTCAGTCCCCATCAGCTGGACCCCAGCAGCAAGCTAACCTACAAGTTGGAGCATCCCCTCCTCTCATGTTAGTGCACATCATATCATGTCGAGTGGTTGAGCGGCCTCAGCATATCATTAGCATATTATGCTTTGATTGGTTAAACAGCCGATGGTAGACCAGACACTTAGCATATTAGGCTTTTCTTATAAAGGATAATGCAGCTGAAATTTTGATTGTAGAAAATCTCTGAGCCCAAATCACTGAAAGAATCTTCTTGTCCAGGCCCCTCTTGGAAATTGGACCAGGGCTTCTGAAATTGGATAACTGTATGGACCTGAGAGCAAGTCATCTTAACTGTAGAATGACAAGAATGTATAAAATTAAGATCCAAGATTATAGCATCTCACTATAAAGTTTGTATATAAACTTTTTGTTTGTTTATTTTATTTTGCTTTGTATTATGTGTTCTTTTGTTTTTGTTTTGTTTTGTTTTTTTGCTTATGAATCTGTGAGTAAAAATGTTTAATGAAACCCAACTAAATGAATCAAATTGATAGGCTAATTGTCACAGTCAGATGTCTCTTTATCTAACGCTTGCCATTTAAAGTATGTGAGGGGAACTTATCTTTTACAACCAGTATCAGAATCAGTTTTTCCCACCTGGAAAAACAGCCTCACTGCTTTACATCATAGATAATTGCTTTCAAGGTCAACTTTGACCCTTAGAGTTGTGATTTGCTGCTTCATGTCACAAACATTTTCAAAATGAAGTTACCTGTTATTCTCTGTGCTTCCCTATGTTAGCAAATTCTTGGTGACTTTTGCATCAGGAATTGAGCATGTCAGCAGCACAGTTTAAAAATAAAGGCTCATGATCATTGGCAAAAGTGGTGGGGAATATACAAGAAAGGAGAAGTGATGGAGTGAGTGAATTTAAGAAGAAACAGAATGAAGGAAAAAGAATATAAAGAAAATCAGGGTCTCTGAGTCTTAGGTGAAAGAGCAAGGAGGCCATTGCTTTGGTAACATGCAGACCATAGATGGCCTGGCTTTGATCTAAATAACAGAATGGTGGCATGGCATTGTAAATGGGGTGTCATCAAGAAAACTGGCCTCCATCCAATTCTTAGGATTAGTATATTTTCTAGAATGTTGTATATATAAAAAACAAATTGTATTGCTTAAGATGCTGTCATAAAACTACCTTAATTTATTAAGTATTCAATCTAATGGCAAACGACATTTTTTGGGTGGGATATGGTTTGGAGCTTTCATTTTCCATGAGCTTTTTCTCAGGAGATCAGATTGATCCAGTTATTGGAAATGAAGACATCTCAATTTATTATTGTACTTCCAAGAATAGAAAATTGTTCAATAGGGAAATGGCGAGGCTATGTTATTTTCCAAAATAAAGTGCTCAGTTCATCATGTGTAAGAAAGCTAATTTTATCTGGGGATAACTTGCAAGTTTCTAAAGAAATGTTTGCTTTTTAGAATATTTTCCTTTTTTCTAGCATTAGTTCTATCATTTACAAACTTTTTTCTCTTTTATTTATTTATTTTTTGGCCTGTTTGCCAGATTTGGCATTTGCTTAACAATTTTGAGTTACAGTTACATAAACCCATGAGTCAAGTTTACACTTAGAACTATATTTAATTTGGTATGAGTAGACCAACCCTGGGTGGTTTTAACTTATTTTCTCATTCTCTGTGAAAGCCTGTTAGATTGATGGAGGCAGTGAAATTAATTCCAGGTTCAATCTCATGAAGATAGATGAAAAGTTGATATGATGGATATAAAAGTATGACATGTATTCATACCTTGTATAAGAGTGATTCCCTTGTATTAGAAACAAAAACATTATCATTGGAAACTAAAGTATAATTGATTTATTAATTGTCTTATATGGTTTTATAACATGGCTTTCCACTTCTTGTTATGATAAACTCATAAGGAGCTTCATTTGGGTGACTTTTATGGCCATTTATAATGGGGAGAAAATCCCAAAAGCAATCTTAAATTCATGTATTATCCCATAGGGTCAATCAATAACATTCACCAAAAGAAAAATTTTATTTCTTCTGAAATAGTCAAACAGAGTGAGTGGGCCAACTTCTCAGAGATTGCACATCACCTGAACAACAAAACAATGTTGGGGTTATATTTTAAAAACAACATGAGAATGGGACTTTACAAAAATTCTTATAGGGGTATTCTTTGTTTTAAATATTGGCTTTCTATTGGCATTTTAAATCAGGACTGAGATCTGGACAGATTCAGTATATTGTAGTCATTATACATCATGCAAATCCAGGATCCCTTTTCTATATAAGAGGCCATGCTACTTCCACTGGCAGCCTATTATTGAATCCACTTCTCTTTCAGAACATAGCAAAATGTTGCACAAAATCCAGCTTGCTTGTGCATTCCCACACATAGACAAAAGAGTTATAATTTGTGGGGAAGTCTTTGAAAATAGCAATTTGAAACACCTCACATCTATCCTCACCCCCATGGTTCCTTTTGTGCATGTTCACAACTGTTTTAAGTTGTATATAATTTTTGGATCTTGTTGCTTCTGTGCCTTGGAGAAGCAAATGTGGGTCTGTCTGTGTGTGGCACATGAATTCTTAACACATATCACATTCCTATATTTAGAAATAGGCTGTGTTTTTAGTAGGTTGGTGGGGTGAAGAGTAGGGGATAAATGTGGATCCTCAGCCAGTCCTCACCAGCCAGTTAACTGTGTCACATTTCTAGTTGTACACTGTGGGCTCCTTTCTGGAGAAATCGCTAGGTTCACACCGGCTCGTGATAATAGATGTTCTTTGCTGGCAACAAATCACTAGCAAGCAGCTCTGGATCGTGCAGACAGTGGAGTGTGAAGTGTCTTTTCAGACAGTTCTCTGCTGGAGTGGCTGTTAAGCTGCACTTGGGCTATCGATTGGCCTTTTGCTTTTATTTATTGTGTGGGTTTATATATTTTTTAATGTAGGTTGGCGTATTGATTAAATCTCTTAAAAACACATTTCCCATTCAGCCTTCAGAAAAGATAAACAATATATGCATGACTTTGTGTGCAAACAAGGGGACAGACGTGTGTTCATTCTGTCTCTTGGATTCGTGTAGATCCACTGGCATTATGTTATGAGTCCATGTGGTTGTTTGTACTGCAATGATTTCCAAGGGTATCGGACTATTATATGTCCATGCTTTTGGTTATGTGTTTATTTCCTACCTCTGTTTTCAAGCTCTGCCTATCCAGTAAATAGGCCATATTTGAGAAGGACAGTTGTTTTCTACTTAGGGCACACTTTATCATTTATTCATTCATTCACTCACCAGACATTTCTTATTTGGAGATATGATCATGAATAAGATGCAGTTTTGTTCTATAAGTCATTATAATATAATGGGAGGAGACATATGAAAGTGCTTCAGTAGAAATATGAACAGTGAGCGATCATAAAGTAGAATGATGTCAACTGTCTCTGTGGTTGAGACTCATCGGAAAGAGCTTCTGCTCATAGGAAGTTTTTATTGACAAACGAGTCCTGAAAAATTAGTAGGTACTTCCTAAGCAAATATGGTACCAAGGAGAGTTGGGAAGGAAAGACAGAATTTGAGGCAGCAGAGAGAAATGTGCTACAGCCATGCTAATGTCCTGGCTGTTTCCTGCATGTTTAAGATCACATTTTGTTTAAATGCTGTGCTCTGCTTTATTTTAACATTGTATGATATGTATTTTTCAAAAGGTAAAAAAAAAAACCATAACCATATTTCCAGTTCTTCGTTAGCAGAATATACATTATGGTGCTCACTGCTATGGGGAAGAATCCCCACATTAAATATATTACTTGGTCTTGAATGTGGCCTGATAGGGTCCTAATCTTAATTTATTTCATTGAACCATTGATGTACATTTATCTTGGATATTTATTCACATTGAGCCACATTTAAAAGGTTGATTTGTAATGTATGTATGTTATCAAATTATAAAAGATATCATAGCATAGTCATGTTGATTGGCTTTAGAATCAAACTGCTTCCAATGGGAATCCTAACTTTAATGCTATAGAAATTGAATTAGCTGCTTGGCCTTTTTAAGCTTTGGTATAGCACAGGAGTGTGCTAGGTACTCAATACATTGGAGTAGTGATAGTTTTTATGATAACTAATAATATTAAACATGTGTCAAGTTTTTATTACGTTGATGACTCTCTACCAGGGCCTTTATAAATATGTCACACCTTTAATTATTCCAAGTATCTAAGACATACTATACTACTATTGTCCTGATTTTAATAATGGGGAAAAATCGATGTCACAGAGGAAGAAACTGAGGGAGGACTTGAACGACGTGTATCTGATATAAAAGCTTACATTTTTATTAGATTGGCTATTACTTACATTATTAGAAATAATAACACCATCATGATATATTTAATTTCACATCTATTTTTACCTGAATACCTCTCTCATACACAATTACCTTTAAATATATCTATATACTAGAGGGCCTGCACATGGATTCATGCATTGGTGGGGTGCCTTGACCTCACCAGCAGGCAATCAGGTTGATCAGGGAGGGATGGGGGCTAGCTGGTGGGAGAGGGACCGCTGGAGGTCTGCAGGGTGTGTCTGGCCCTCTAGCCCAGTCCTGATCAGCAGGACCCCAGCAGCAAGCTAACCTACTGGAGTGCCTGTCCCCTGGTGGTCAGCCTTTGTCATAGCAACCACTTGATCAGACATCATATTATGCTTTTATTATATAGGGTATATATATGTGTGTGTGTGTGTGTGTGTGTGTGTGTGTGTGTGTGTGTGTGTGTGTATGTCTATGTATATATCTATCTATATCATCTATATATCGAGAGAGAGGGGAAGTGAGAGGGAGAGAGAGATAGAAACATCAATGATGAGAAAATCATTGATCAATTGACTGCCTCCCACGTTCCCCTTATTAGGGATAAAGCCCACAATCCGGGCACTTGCCCTGACTGGGAATCCAACTGTGACCTCCTGGTTCATAGGGCAACACTCTGAGACACACCAGCCAGGCTACACACTTACCTTTTACTTTTTAACCACTTAACTGCATGCCAATCATTGTGCTGAATTATTTATATCATTGTATCCTTTAAACAACCCTTGAAAGTAGATGCTATTATGATTCCTATTTATGAGGGAACTAAGATACGGAGATGGTGAATGATTTCCTGAAGGTCACAAAATGATCAGGTTGGCGGACAAAGATTCAGTTATGTTTGCCTGACCAATAAGTCTGGGCTCTTAACTGCCAATGTCTTCTGAGCTCCTCAAGGGAACTTCTTAATGAAAACTCACCTGAACATATAGGGATTTCAGTTCACATCAGCCACAGAGCTTTATTAACATTTATTGCATCAATTATACTGTCGTTTCTAGTGTCCACATTATTACTGGGGAAAGATATAATTTTCACTTTACTTCATTTATTTCAAATAAGGGCATCCTTTTTTTAAAGATCTGATCTGCTCAGGTAAAGAGATCAGAAGTTGCATCCAACAAGTATATTTTGCAAGTTTGTTAGATCAAGGGTGTAGGAGTCCCCAAGAATCACTGAGGCTGGGAGGAGCAGCCATGTACCGCAAAGGCAGGATCCAGAGAGCAAGACAGATACAAAAGGAGCATTCAAGAGCAATAACAGGCAGTAACAAAGGTGATGCCTGAACTTAGCTCATGGCATCCAGTTTTTATTTCTGGGCCCATAGATATTCAGTGTAGCTGACAGTAGGTAAGTAGGGATAATAGTCGAACCAGGAGTCTTCTCAGATCAAGGATAAAAGTGCTGTTATCCTTGAAAGCAGTGTCATAGAAATGTTCTAGCTATTTGTTCATGAGAGTTACTATTGTTTATATATGCCTCTGATTGCAAAAAGAATTATTTTGTACCTCAAATCTGCTGTACTACTGACCTTAATGCACATACAATATCAAACAGTTTCAGCAAGAGCCTGGGCTGCTTGGAGCTTTTGTTTTTGCAAAACTCTCCATAAATATGAACCAAAACTCATAGGTAAAATATTAGTTTCTGCAAATCCCAGTTGACACTTGGACCCATGGTTCAAGGAGAAATAGTCTCCACAATTCAGAGTCCTGTAGCTTGTTGAGGATGATGCCGAGTTGTTGGAATCTGTGGCCTCACTAATTTCATTTCAGCCATCTTCAGTGTGCTTTATTTGTAGACCATTTTTATTGCTTATATTTAATTATAGCCCATTTATTTCTGGTGTGCTTGGATAGTTACTTATTGATGGTGTTGGCAGTAATCCACTAAGAGCCTATTGGTTCACAGAAGATAATTTTATATTACCTTGTTAGTCACATACAGGTACAATCTCAATGTATTTTTTAATACAGACTTATAATTTCCTACATTTATTTTCCTCTACATTTATTTGCATTTACATGCATAGGCAAAAAAGATGTAAACAACTTTATCTTTTCTTGTAAAATAGGGTAATAAATATAATTTAGTTTTCTGTCCTTATTTTCCCCCCTGAACCTTTTTGGAGGAGTTGTGTGTGTGTGTGTGTGTGTGTGTGTGTGTGTATGTTGGTGGGGGGTCATGAACATCCCAGTTAAGATAAAGCACAGTTCCATCTTCCCAGAGATTATCTTAAAGTCTTTTCATTAATCCTGCTATTTGATGTCACTACTGTTTAAATTCAAATCAATAGGCATGACTTTTGTCTGTTTATTTTGTTTTATTTTATTTTATTTTATTTATCAATCCTCATCAAAGGGATTTTTTTCCATTGCTTTTCAGAAAGAGTGGAAGAGAGGAAGAGGGAGCGGAAGGGAGAGAGAAAGAGAAACATCAATGTGAGAGAGATACATCAAATGGTTGCCTCCCTTATGTGCCTCGACTCACAACTCAAGTACATGCCCTTGACTGGGGATTGAACCTATGACCTTTCAGTGCATGGGAGAACACTCTAACCACTGAAAAGCACTGACCAGCACTATTTTTGAATACACATAAATGGAGTCATATAGTATGTGATCTTTGATTTCTGTTTCTCTAGAACCACAGAAGGTTTTTAAGATTTATCCATGCTGCTGTGTTTTAGCTGCCTTACTCTCCTGGGCCTCACTCAGCTTCATCTACTCATCTGCAGGAGTTAGCCTGAAATTTCTCTCCCTGCTCCATGGGCAAATATTTCTCCCAAGGCAGCACACTGGGGCTGGGTGAGGTCTCATCTCAGTTGTATTCATCCTCTAGAAATTGTTGTCCTCCTTTGCCTAATGTACAGTACCTTACAAGCTGTTGTTTCACATTTCTGGTCCTTTTCCTGCTGGGTTGAGGTCAATTGTAGATCTGATCTCTTTGTAGGTGGGAAGTGGAATCAGCCCATTGCTTTTGACTGTCTTTGCCTTTACACTTTGAGATTGGGGGAGGGATGACTATACAACCCACAGTGTTTTGTGTTTTAAGCCATTACCTCCTAGGGATGATTTTAAGCTTTGCATCAGTTCCAGAACAGCCTTGCCAGTACAGAATATTCTGGAACCTGTCTTTTTTAAAAAAACGTATATTGTTATTATTATTATTATCATCATTAATTAATCAGAGAAGAAAGGAAAGAGAGAGAGAAAGAGATTAAAAAAACACATTAATGATGAGAGAATCATTGATCAGCTGCCTCCTGCATGCTCCCCACTGGAGATTGAGCCCACAACCTGGACATGTGTTCTTGACCAGAATTGAAGCTGGGATCTTTCATTCTGCAGGCCAATGCTCTATCCACTGAGCAAACTAACTAGGGCTGGAACCTGTCTTTTTGGAATCAGGAAGGTGGTGGGGGAGATCCTGCAACTCCAGTTATGGGCCTTATAGAGTCAAAGAGCCTTGTACAGCCACAGAGGCTGCACACAGCTAGTTAAATTCCTGCAACTGTCTCTCAATCAAGTGTTACTTTATCTGAGTTTCTTGTATGAGGTCCTCATTGCTTTTTCCCTCTGGTTCTTCTGATAACACTTGATTAAGCTCAGTGGGTGCAGGGATTGATTTGGCTATTGCAGTTCATTGTTCTTATTTTCTTTACCTAGAATGATTGTTTCTTTTCTCACTTACCTTTATTCTGTGGATCTTTGCCACCTGATCCAAGTCTCTTTGCTAAATTAAATAAAGAAGTATTTTGAAACAAAACGTTTGGAGTCTTCAGAAAAGTGGAAGTCTTTCTATGCCAGTGAGTGTTTTGGTCCTTGACTATCCTCTTCTTGATCTTTAGACTCTTATGTGGATTTATTATTTTGATTTGTGTCTACAAAACATATGAGGGGACTTTACATAATTGATGCTTTTAATTTTAACTCACTTTTAAAAATAATTAACATTATACCCGCTCACTGTTGAAAGTCTGGAAGCTGCATAAAAGCACAAAGCAGTAGGAAAAAAACACACACACACATGTAATTTTACCAATTATTTATATAACCTTGTTTTGGAATATGCATGGTGTCAAGTATATAATAGTTGTTTAAAATATATCTGTGGGGTGAATGACTGAGCTTTGCGTATTTTCCAAGCCTTAGTTGTACAAAAGTCCTGGTGTTCTTTTCATGAAATAAATAGCATTTCTATCAGGACTAGGTGTTTTCTTGCCAGAAAGAATGCTTTTAGGCATGCAGGAGTTATAATGAGCATCCCAATGTACAATTTTCTTCTTCAGATGAAAATGTCAAGATGTTTTTTTGTTTCTTTTCTCTCTTGCCCTTGTTCCTTCTCACGGAAAGCCTTGCGGTTTCTGAGCAGTTACAAGTACATTGGTTTTGGAGTGGATTTCAGTTGAAGGGGAAAGGCCCTCATACTGAGGAAGGAGCCACTTGGGTCTTAGTTTTTTTCTGTGGTATCCAGAAGCGACATTGTGGTTTATTTCACATGGAAAGATTGATTTTAACTCTCTAGTACCTTGAAGATCTAGTGAGACGGTACTCATCTACTTTAACATCATTCGTCAATTTCTGTTGAGTTTAATGTTGATCAAAACTAGTACCAGTTGATTGAAGAACATCAATGGACTGTAAATAAAGAAATATAAAACACAAAGGTTTCTTGATTTTTGTACATCCTGAATTTTATATCTCTTCAGGTGAATTTTGCCAAATGTGGTAAAATCTTTGCAACCGCTCTCAATAGGAGTCTCAATAGGAAATAATAGCATGCCAGTCTGTGCATTATTTCCTAATAAATTCATTTGATGCTTTTTTGTAATCAGCCCTCAACTAAAAATAAAGTTGCAATTTTACCTGCATATCCTTCCATAAATAAGAACAAATAAATATTTATATAAATAAAAATAAGCACATGTGCATATATCCACTATAAATCAGTAAATGTTTCCTTTCAGATCATGCCCCCCACCCCACCCCCAGTTATCCTGAAATAAATTTTCTACCCAAATACCTTTGTTTCTTGTCTTACAGGAACATGTGTGAACTTTTGGTTGCATCTCAATCAAATGGCAAGTTGTGTATTTCTGTAATTGTAAAGGTAGTATGCCAGCCTGGGCCCCAGATGAGGTATTTGGCAGAGTATATTTCGCAGAAAGTCCTCTTATCCTATCTGAATATCCAGTAGTTGGAGTATAATTTTTTTTCTCTGAAAAACGATTTAGAAAAGGGGATGTCATCTGGTATTTATTTATCCTTAAGAATAATCTTCCTGTCACCTTCCCCTGCCTAAAGTCTCCAAATGGCTCCCACATGCTGGCTCTCAAGTATATCATCCAGTTAAAGCCACATTAGTGCCCTGGCACCGGGGCCTTTGGAGAAGGGCCTACAGCTCAAACACTTAACATCACACATGTCTGCTGTCCCCAACTCATAAAAAAATCCTGAGAACAGAGCCAATGGAAAAGGAAGTATTAAAACAAGTGAGTTTAGCCAAACAAACTCTTGGTATTGGTAGAGGCTTTATTCCAATTTCCACAACACACCACATGTATTTCCAACCTCGAACATATTTAATTTGCATTTGGATTAATTTAGCATATTTTCCTTCCATATAAAGGTTAATGAACAATAAACATAGCTCTAACCAAATCTCACAGTTATTTCCCAGTATGGGGTAACATTTTGCATTTAGTTATATTTGGTTTCCTAGGTGATATTTAATTGTGGCTATACTTTCTAAAGCTGCATCTCTTGTCACAGGGAATGTTTTGGCGGCAGATTCTTCAGGCACAGAGCAAGGCAGGAAAGAGTGTTGCATGGAAACTCTCTTGAAGCCATGCTAGTGAGAATTAGCTGAGCAACATAGGGTGTGTTACAAAACCAAAATGATTCTCCTGCTGCTTCCTTTGGCAGTCTTTGAGCTCCCTGCTGTTGGCCCCCTGCTGTCATTTCTGAAATCTGTCCTGTGCACTTGTTCCAGGTTAATCTTCCTGAGACACATTTTTTTTATGACCCCTCTGCTGATGAACCTCCTATGGATCCCTCTTATTGCAGTGCCAGCCCTACTCTTGGTTTTGAAGGCCACGGATAATCTGCTCTTGTGAATCCAATATCCTTTCATATTCATGGGGTCCTCTGTCTGCTGTCCATACTGTCACTAGCATATTATGTCATCATGATGCCTCCATGCCCTTGCTGCTCTAGTTTTCCCCCCCTGGAATGTCTTCCCTCTTTACCTAGCTATTCAAATTCTATACATTCTTTAGGGTTCAGCCCAAGTCTCACCTACTCCTTTGAGTTTTCTCTGCCCACGTTAGTTCATAATGATCCTCTCCAAAATCCCATTGCGTTCAGATTCAGAACTAAGAGAATGCATTGCTCAGCCTCTAAATGGGGTTTTTATGAACTTGAGAGTAAGAGATGGGCTCAGATCTTGGTCCTTTTCTTCCTAGGTAGGTGGTCTTCGGCAATTAATGCAACAAAATCTTATAAAATGTACTAGTACCTTACAAAAGTCTTGGCTTTGTTAATGAAATCAGAACTAATAGATGTGAACTGTAGTGTTGGACTTAGGAAAGAGTATTTTTAAGTTTTCAAGTAGCAGCTCAAGTTCAAAATATAAAACTTCTGTTAAACAAAAGATGTCACTGATAAGTAAAATAAGTAGAATTTTTAGTAGATTCATTCTCACTGTTTGTGTGCAAGCACTCTATTTCCAGAGAACCAGTGTGCCTTCAGTGGTGACTGTACTTTCCTCTAGAGTAGATGTTAACTCTGTGTTTGGTAGACGTGGATGGTAGGGTTACAGGGATTAGATTATTCAATTAGCACTGATGTTCTGTATGTTCTAATTTTAAATCTAAACATATTCTTAATTATGGGTCTGTATAAATCAACCCAAACCCAAGTAAGTTTTAGAAGACCTGTCTTTCCTAGCAATATCCTGATTTTTAAAGACAGTACTTCCACAGGGTCCCAGAGCATACCAATGGATAATGGTTCCCACAGAATCTCATGTCCTATTTTCAATTCTTTCTTGGAATAGAGAAAAATCACTGGCCAGTGAATCTTTGTTTCTTGTCACTTATGAGACTGAGGGAACCAAACCATAATCTTTGCAGCTTCCATTATTACCAGACATCTCAATACATAATCTTAACTTTATACACAGTAACTCACTTTTAAGTCATTCATTTGTAGTAGCAAAGTACAACCTAATTTATCTTTCACAATGAATTATTTACAACAGATGATTTTACTGGCACCTCTCCTCAGTCAACACTTCAAAACTCTATGAGCCTGAGGCTCTGAGACCAAGCCAACTTTGAACATGAGGCCAAGTGGTGGAAACCCATGGCCAATCTCTTGTTCCCTTCTCACTCTTCTCTTAACAGAAAAAAATCAGAGGACTATGGAGTTGCTGGTTTATTATCTGAGCAGTCTCATGTGCAAATTATTGCCTGCTATGGGAAGATGGCTGCTTATTGGTCTCCAGTGGAGTTCAGCTGAACAAGAAACTATGTCTCAGTAATGTTATTACAGACCCATTACCAGGAATCCTCCATAATGGCTCAGCTGAGGACCACTGGGGGATCAGACCATGTCTTAATCATGGTGATTTTGATAATCAGCTCCAATGAACAGAATGTTATTAGCTCTTTGGAACATATGAAGCTGATAGTACTTGAGGAAATAGGATAAGTGTGACTTCTGAATATGGGGAGTGAGGGGGTTGCTGAGGAGAGAATCTGGAAGTAAAATTTCAGCCATCTTAAGAAATGGTGTTTCTAAGAATAATGGTATAGGAATTTGAACTTCCATAATCTTGGTTTTTTGTGTGTGTTTTTTCTTTCTGAGAACAAGTGTTTTAAGAATTTGGTTAGAATATTTTTATGATGGAAATTTAAATTGTGTATTCACAGGAGAATGGTTTTTCTCTTTTTATTCAATTAATTAGAGGGAGTGTGATTTATTTACTTCTGGGCCTTTGTATCATAGAAATGTGTTTGCATAAATAGTATTTATTTCTTATGACAAATGTTGGATGCCAATTAAGTAGACCACAGATGATTAAGTAATTGCCTTCCCATGGGCATATTGTGGTTTCATATGTATTTTTCTAATGTGAACAAATTCCCTTATAATTTCAACATCTGTGCCCAAAACCTGGATACACTGTGATGATCTAACATCCCTGGAAGTCTCCTTCAGTGAAGGATAATTTATTCCTAATTCATTTATTCCTGGAATCAGAGCACACTTCACAATTATGGTTTTCTGATGTCTCTTCTTTTAAGGTCCTTGTATCTTTTGTGCTATTTCCCCAACCTCATCATAGGCATCTACTGATCTCCGGGATGTGAAGAACTTTCTAAACTGAATTCCTTACTCATAGCCTTTGTCTCTCTCCATCCTCTGCATTATCTGTAGTGGCTTTAGTTATTTATGTTATGTTTCCCAATAACGTAACTTTCTCAAAAGCCTGGCCATCCAGCAAAGGATATTTCCTTTGCTGTTTGTTGCTTCCTAATATTTCAGCTCTCTCCTCCCTCCTTTGGGTCACACAGTCAGAGCTCTCCTGTGGCCTTGAGTCAGGCCTGCACTGGGTTGCTCTGGGAAACCTCTCTCAGACAGTGATGAAGCGGGAATGGGTTGCTCTGGGTCACCCCATCAGGGCTATCCAGGGGGCCAGGGTGGAGTGGGCACAGGTGGTTCTGGGTTGCACAGTCCATGCTCTCCTGTGGCCTGGAGTGGGACAAACTCTGGGTTGCTCCAGTAGCTCTGGCAGCAGGTCCCAGGGCTTGGGTGGGATGGGTGCTGGGTGGCTCCCGGTCAGGCTAGCATCAAGGTTATGTGGTCTCCCTGGATTTCACTTATTGTGGGGTCTTAAAGTCGGATCCTAGGATGCTGGCCCTGCAGGCTGGTGAGGAGGCCTGGTGGGGAGCTCACTCTGGCAATGCAAGCTCCCTGCAGATGTCTGGAAGCCTGCAGGGAGGTACTGCACCACTCACTGCCAGGGCATGGTGGTGGTTCCAGGCAGTTTACGGCTGGCAATCAGCAATCTCTAGGCATCCTCTGCTCTTCCTTACTGAAAGTTGCCTCCTCAGCTGTGTCTAATTTGTTAATTCAGGGTGGATGTTCTCCAATTAGTTGTTTTTCTGGCCCTAGGAGGAGGTACATGGCACTGCTGCCTATTCAGCCATCATTTTCTCTCCCATATATAGGCCCCACCTCTTACATTCTGCCTCCACTTTCCACTCTCCAGGGTCTCAATGGTATCATTTGAGAGCTTTTCTAGTTAGTAATCTGAATGACATTCTCACCAATGTCATTCCCACAAATGCCTCATGACCTGGCTTCCCACTACCTGTATCCTAAGCAAATCCTTCTGCCTAGTTGATCAGCTGCTGCCTTATGGCTGGAGAATGTCCAGAACTTGGCATTTGGTCCCACTGCAGATCCAGGTCCACTTACCTGAGCAGTGCCCTCGACACGTGCCTTTCTGTGCCATCAGTCTTTGGCTCTGAATTCTTGCATTCAGTGATAGACTGTTCATTACTATGCCAGGTAAATTCACACACTTGGAGCTAGCTGGTGTAAGCCTTTCCTCATAAATTTTGTGTTTATGTTTAAACACCTCAAACCTCTATAGCATGGCAATTAAGACTTTCCAAGAATGTTCTCCAAGTGTAATTTTCCATTTCAAGTCCTGGTAGACTCACTTAAACCTAAGCACCAGTGAGAAAACTGTCTTCCTCAAAGGTGCCCTAAACTTTTCTCTATTTTGGCCAACCTGCTTACCTTGTTCAGCTCTACATGTGGGGTCTTGTACTGAGTAAATATTTGTCTAGATTTTACATGGTTTACACAGCATGCTTGCCTATGTATGATTTTTAGGAAATTTGAATCAGAACTATGTAATTATTTTTCTCTTGCACATTGCTTAGCATAGTGTCAGTCATTGGAAAATAGTGATTTCCTCAGTCTTTTTCTTTTCAGTGAATATTTCTCCATTAGAGTGCCTATTCCAGAAGTATTTGTTTATTATTCTGCCTCACTATTTCTTTGAGTTTTGTATAATGGGTACAGTGCCTTATTTCTCTTTATATTCCCAGAACCTGACAGATTATAGATGTTCAATAAACTTTTGATAAACTTATAAAACATTAGGCACCACTTAAAGGTAATGATGACAACTGAAAGCTTTGGAATAGTGTGGATTCACTATTGTAATGGTCCCTGCAAGACACAAAACCATTACTTTATAAAACCTATTCATTATTATTAGTTAATCAATAATTTATTATTTTTGCATTTATAAATAAATACCTCAGTTATCTATCATTTTACAATAGAAAATACAGCTCAAAAGGAAGTATTGACTTTTCCAAGGTCACAGAGCTAATGAGCAGCAAAGTGCTTGAGTCAGGAGTCCCGACTATTGGTTCTCTAGCCAATGATCCTAAGTCAATATCCCTAAATAGTAGTTTGTATAATATCATGTTCACTCATTCTGATTCTCCTTTATATATATTGACCAGGAAGCAGAGGACAAAGGTAGTAGCTTTCTAATGCTGTGAAGAAGGACATATTAGAGGGAAGTATGTGTACATGGAAAGGCCAACACACAGTCCTCCTGTGACACTGAGGTGCTATATCCCAAAGGATGAAAATAACTTTGTGTGTGGGCTGAGTTCCTCCTTGATTCCAAGGGAATAATTTTATTTCTATGGATGACTTCATACTTAATTATTTATTTTATTCTTTTTTTAATTAAGTCACTAGAACTAAACCCATTTAAGTAGTCTGCATAACCTTTTTTTTTACATGTTCAATGTATTAATCTTTCTTTCATCAGAGTAGGCCCACACCTTAAACCTGTATGTTCATGTGACCAATATCATCTCAATTAATTTGGTAAACAAATACTTTTAAAAAATCTAGGCCTGGTTCTGCTCAGGCACAATGTTATGTAGAAAGAATAAGAACAAGAGTGGGGTGGTAGAAAAGTCCCGGATCATTTGGAAAATAGAAAGTTCAGTGGATGTGTGTGGTTGAGGGTGATATGTAGTGACCTAGATGAGGTCTTGTCCATGGGGTTTGGAGGTGGGAGATTCTGGAGGGATATGAAAATTTTTGAGCAAGTGTGTCTTAGGGTAAAGCTATGTCTTAGAAGGGCCCTGTGGCAGATTGTGAGGAATCAATTGAAAGAAAAACAGCCCCTTAAAGGCTGGCAAACACCCATTTATTTATTTATTTATTTATTTATTTATTTATTTATTTGCACTATCTTTATGCAGTATCTCATACACTGTGGGGATTTGATAAATA
Source organism: Vespertilio murinus (assembly GCA_963924515.1). Lineage (NCBI taxonomy): Eukaryota > Metazoa > Chordata > Mammalia > Chiroptera > Vespertilionidae > Vespertilio > Vespertilio murinus. The sequence goes on from OZ004704.1 coordinate 200,670,470, forward strand.
TTTTTTTAGAAAAATGAATGAAAGCAAAAATGTCATTAGGAGGCTTATGAAATTGCCAGGGCCAATGGCCAAAAAGGCACAAACTAGTGGTGGTGATGAGAATTTTAGGGTTATTCTCCACATGACTATGGGAGGTAAAAGCAGTTCTAAAATGCAAATAATCGGTGGAGTGTCAAATAGTTAAGATATATATTCCACTTGTAATTGTATAAGCTTTAATTATAATATCTTTTTGCCTTCACTTTGTCTTTAGTTTTTACAATTAAAGATTTTTTTTAAAATCCCCTTCTCCTATTAAAATCTTTTTCTCTATTACTCAAACAGTAAATAGTATTTCAGACATACAGTGGTTTTTTTTTTTATAAAAAAAAAAGTTCACTGCATGATTTCCAATGGAATGTACTATTCGTGTCCTCTCATTAAATTATAATGTTACTATTCTTGGTTGTGTATGGCTAGGAACAAGTTCATTCCAAGTTCACTGTTTTCCCTGATGTGGAAGAAAGTGCTGTCAGCTGAACTCTGCTGTTGCTTCTAGGGTCTGGGCATCTGGCTGGGAGAACTACCAGAAGGTTCCACTTCTTCCTCTCTCCAAATCTTTCCCAAGCTCCCTGCTGCTGAGCTGAAATGATTGCAACCCTCGAACTTTGATTTCCTGCCTGGGTTTGAAATGTGTGCAATTTTTTTCTTAAAAAAAGGCATTCTGAATATTTCGAGTATGTCAATAACCTCTTCTGCAACAGAAGAATCTTTTGATATACTTTTTTAAAAATCTTGCAGAATTCTGATTTAAAAAAAATAATGTAAGCAAACATTTTAGGTTTTTGAGGTTTTTGCACAGGTTGGTGTGAGAATTACCCAGGCATCTGTAAGGCATACAGATGTACTGTATTCCCAGAGTTTTCTTCAGGTCTTGCACATTGAAACACAGATATCCCTTTCTTCACTACATAATTGCTTCATTTGTTGCTTCCAATTTTGTGTCTTTTCTGTCAGTTGTTAGTATTGAAGAGAATCCTTAGAATGTGATGCTGGGTAAAATTCAACCATGTGAAGTGAATAGGATTGTCTCACACACAAAAAAGCTTTGGAATACTTAAAGGATAACAACAACAACAACAATAAAATAAAACAATGCATTTGTATTGACAGTAGGAGTCAATGGGAGAAAATGATAAATTGTGGACCTACACTACCCCTGAGAAGATGGGTACAAGGTCGGCTATCATTTGCCTCTTTCTTAATCCTATGATTTTCTGGTTCCTTGGCTTAGAAAGTTTAGTTTTTGTCAAGTGGCTAAAGCAGGACAACCCAAGGTTACTCATATTCTCTCTGATTTTATTTTACCATTTGGGAAATAAACCTTACCACTGTTCTGTAAATTGCTTAGATATCCATGGAATAAAGGGTTATTCAGTATTTGGGAAGCTCAAGATAGAAACTGTCTTCCTCTAAGAAATTAGAAAATTACATCTAAGGATCAACACTGCTAAAGCTCATCTAAAACCCATTTAAAATAAAAAACAACAGAGAATATATATATATATATATATATATATATATATATATATATAATCTCCCAACTTAAGCCTAGCCTCGGTGGCTTTAGTGGTTGAGCATTGACCTATGAACCAGGACAATTCCCAGATCAGGGTACATGCAAGGGGAGGGTGTGCAGAGGCAGCCCCATCATTGATATTTCTATCTCTTTCCCTCTCCCTTCTTCCCTGAAAGCAATAAAAAATATTTTTTAAAAATCCCAACTTAATTTTAAAATAATGAGAAAATTTAAATATACAGAAAATACAGGAAGTGCTCAACACCCTGTACCCACTATCCTTATTAATTGCTGAAGACTGTAATTTCCTTTTCATTTTAAAAAGATACTTTTCATGTTTTAATTAACTATTTAATGCATGCAAATAAAATATATATAATATGTTAATGTGGGTAAAGTATAAAAATAATAAAACAAATGCTCATGCATCTACCATCCAACTTAAGAACTATAGGTTCATTTTAAAAAATATTGTGCTGAAAGAGGTTTGGCTCAGTGGATAGAGCATTGGTCTGGGGACTGAAAGGTCCCAGGTTCAATTCTGGTCAAGGGCATGTACCTTGGTTGAGGGCACATCCCCAGTAGGGGGTGTGCAAGAGGCAGCTGATCGATGTTTCTCTCTCATTGATGTTTCTAACTCTTTATCCCTCTCCCTTCCTCTCTGTAAAAAAATCAATAAAATATATTAAAAAATATATATTGCTGTGAGTTTGCCAGTTCAAATATCCCTGCCTTTCCCAAACCTGATGTACAAAAGGAGGCTCCTGAGATTTGCATCCTTATGACTGCATTGAATCTGAAATTTTTCCTATTGCTCTTCAACTTAGGTGGTATGAGTAATGATATTTGCTAGAAAGAGATCTGAGACCCTGGCCATCATTGTCAGTGTTTCTGTGTTCCTTCCTTTGCCCTTCCAGCTCATTCTTTGGAAAGCATGTTTTTAAATCCATGTTAAGCATGAATGCTTTAAGTACTTAACAAGTATTGGCTTGTAATCTTCATAAGTTTCAGAAAAAATCATCATCAATATCTGGAGAGGCACCACTGTTAATGATATTGTGTGTGTTTTTTAAAATGCATTTTATTTATTTTAGAGAGGAAGGGGGAGGAAGAGAGAGATAAAAACATCAGTGATGAGAGGAAATCATTGATTGGCTCCCTCCTGCACATTGGACTAAGTCTGCAACCCAGGCATGTGCCCTTGACCAGAATAAAACTTGGGACCCCTCGGTCTACAGGCTGACACTACCCACTGAGCAAAACCAATTAGAGCAGTGATACTGGTTTTGATAGCAACCTGGACAGAGAAATAGATGCTAGGAACAAACAAACAAAAACAAACAAACATATTTGCATACGTGTTTCTGGATAAAAAATATAGGCAAAAGGGATGTTAAAAAGCAACAGATTCTCTTTCTTGGTTGTCTTTACTGAAGGTTCGGGGACCAAGCTGATCATTGAACCGGGGTGGGGGTCGTGGTTCAGAGCCAAAGTGACTCTAAGCCCCAGAGACTCCTTGTTCCAGGCACAAGTACATCCATTGTCAGATTTGGACAGCACAGAGCCAGCTTTTTTTTAAGAAGCCTATAGGAGGTGCTTTGTGGGGGAAGGTTACTTATTTCTCCGGAACACAGAACAAGCATCAGTATCATCCATCAAAATCAAATGGGAGTATTTCATATCATCCATCTCTAGTTAGGATAGTAAAAATTCTGTTGTTTCTTCCTTTCGTTTTTTTTTTTTTTTTTAATGCTGTGATTTCTATTCATTTTATAAATAGAAAAGAAAGAGTAGTTTGAGCTTATTAGAAAATACACACATAGATTTTTTTGGTCTCTATTTCCTTTATAAGGAAATTATTCCTCCTTAAATAATTTCTGCAGGCAGGTGACCAGTTCAATCATCTTTGTCTTTGTTATAAATGCCTGTGATCAGCCCACTCCCTTCTGCCTGGAATTAAATGAAGGCCTCTTTTGCAAGAGAATGATCTAAACCAGCAAATGACATGGGACTATAAGATTTTCTTCTTTACATTTTCATGTCATGTGTTGTCACCTATTTTTATTATTATTATTATTATTATTTTGCAGATAATGGAGTGATTATTATTAAGTGATTAAGCAAAGAAAATAAAAAAGAAAGACTGGTTGCCAAAGCCGGTTTGGCTAAGTGGATAGAGCATCGGCCTGCGGACTGAAAGGTTCCGGGTTTGATTCTGGTCAAGGGCATGTACCTTGGTTGTGGGCACATCCCCAGTGGGGTGTGCAAGAGGCAGCTGTTTGATGTTTCACTCTCATCCATGTTTCTAGCTTTCTATCCCTCTCTCTCAAAACTCATATATATATATATATATATATATATATATATATATATATATATATATTTTAAAGAAAGACTGGTAGACATAGACAACAGTATGGTGATTTCCAGAGGGAAGGAGGTGAAGGGATATGTAAAAAAGGGTAAAGGGGTGATGAAAGGAGACTTGGCATGGCAAATGCACAATACAATATACAGATCAAGTATTATAAAACTGTACACCTGAAACCTGTATACTTTTGTTATCCAACTAGAGGCCTGGTGCATAAAATTTGTTCACTGAGGGAGTTGTCCCTCAACCCAGTCTGTACCCTCTCCAATCTGGGACCCCCTTGTGGGATGTCTGACTGCCGGTTTAGGCCCAATCTCTGTGGGATCAGGCCTAAATTGGCAGTCAGACATCCCTCTCACAATCTGAGACTGCTGGCTCCCAACCACTCGCCTGCCTGCCTGATTGCCCCTAGCCACTTCTGCCTGCCAACCTGATTACTCCCTAATCTCTCCCCTACCAGTCTGACTGAAGCCTAACTGCTCCCCTGCTGGCCCAATATCCCCCATCTGTTCTCCTCTGCCAGACTAATTAAACCCAACTGCCCTCCCCAGCCAGACTGCTTGCCCCTAACTGCCCTCCCCTGCCAGTCTGGTCCCCTTTCCCCAACTGCCTTCCCCTGCAGGCCTGGCCACCCCCAACTGCCCTCCCTTACAGGCCTGGTCATCCCTAACTGCCCTCCTCTGCTGGCCATCTTGTGGTAGCCATCTTGTGTGATGGTGTGACAACCAATTTGCATATTACCTCTTTATTGTATGGGTTGTCACCCCAATAAGTTCAATTTAAGAATATTTGTGGATGTTTTCTAATGTTAGCTATGGATTATTTATAGTCTCTTGTTTGATTTTTCAGTCTTTCAAGTAATTATTACCATTACCCCAGCAAGTAAAGACTATTATTATCCCCATTTGTAGATATCTACCTAATAAAAGGGTAACATGCTAATTGAGTACACTTTCTCCATGACCACCATCCAACCAGGAATGAGTATGCAAATTAACCCAACAAAGATGGTGGGTTAATTTGCAAACACAGGGACTGAGCAGCTGGGGGTGGGAAAGGATGCTTGCATCATTGCCACGGTGACCACAAAAGCTTTCCACACCAACCCAGCTACTCTGGGCCTCTGGGCAGCATGGGAAGGCTGGAAAGCAGCTCTGGTCCTGAGTGAAGGTGGTGCTGGCAGGCAGGGAAAGGAAAGCCCATTCTTTTTCTTTTCTTTTTTTTTTAAATGTCTTTATTGATTTCAGAGAGAGAGGGAGAGGTATAGAGAGATAGAAACATCAATGATGAGAAAGAATCGTTTATCGGCTGCCTCCTGCACACCCCCTACTGGGGAATGAGCTCGCAGCCTGGGCATATGCTCTTGGTTGGAACTGAACCTGGGACCCTTCAGTTTGCAGGCCAATGCTCTATCCACTGAGCTAAACTAGCTAGGGCAGGAAGGCCCATTCTTGCATGAATCATTGTGCATTGGGCCTCTATTTATAGATATAAACAGAGATATTAGAATTGAGATGTCATGCTCATAAGCCACACTCTAAAAAGGAGGAAACTGGGACTCAAGTCCAGGTTTATCTGTCAGGAGCTCATATTCTTACCCTTTTTGCCATATTGATTTTCCATATGCTGTGGCACAGGATAGAACGGTGACTTTCTCACCTTCCCAGAGAGGGAGCAGATGAAATCTGAAGAAGGTATAGATGGCCAGGAATCCGGTCGTGGCCACGCTGGCTGCTATAAGAGGTACTTGGCAAACAACTTTGTACACAGATGGTGCGCAGCCCACACATCTCTATTTATGTAGAGGCCTGGCGTGTTTGTGTTAACAGGTTTGGGAGATAATAAAAGAAGTTGTTGTTTGTTCTTTCTTTTTAAGACTTCAGTTAATTTTAGCATACATTTAAAAGAGGGATTTGTAAATTCACTAGACACCGAGAGACTGGAGATGTAAGAAAACATTTGTCTGCTAGGTTTAAAAAGAATCTGTGCAAAAGCAGGTGATTTTTCATTTCCACCCACTAGGTGGTGCTTTGGTCTCATAGGTCAAATTGGATGAGCCTGGATTTTTTAAATTATTTTATTTCCCCCTCCTGGATTAGATGTTGGTCCAGGAATAAACCCATTCCAAGTCTGATTAAGAAGACTGTGACAGTTAGGTTTGTTCAATTTAGATTTTCTCCATTATTGTCCCTGTGTCTTACCAAGATAATTAAACCCATTTGAAAATTTTGGATGTTTCCTTTCCAACTTCTTCTTTTTTTTTTTTTTTTTTTTTTTTTGCAATAAATTACATTCACTCATTTTTTGAAAAGATTATCAATAGCTAGACATAGCTTAGTTCTCTCATCAGCATATTATCTCCACAGGCTGCTTTGTAATGAGCCCTTCTCCAACAGTGGAGCAGGTCATGACAAGTGCTGAAAATGTGCCCAACGGGGTCCGTTGTCTGTGTGTCCACATATAAAGCACACTGGCCATGGAGACTGCCGTGGGACACATACACATCCCAACATGTGATTTTCTTCTTTATCTTTTCACGTCAGTGGAGACAAAGAGGAGCGAGGACAATGATTTAGACAAGCTGACATCAAAGAGGACTGGGGTGGGAAGGAAGCAATTGAATGGGGAAATAAATTACAACCCAAATTCAATTAAGCTAACCTATCATTAGGTGTACCAATTTTACTTATTTCCATTAAGATGCAAGGACATTTTTTGTTGACTTGTTGGCAAATAAAGCATTCCTGCCATCCAGGAGTAATTTTCTAAGATTAAACTAAACTATGAAATAGCAGTGGGTGATATAAACAGAAAAGTTCCACAGATGGCTTGAATCCATAATAATAAAAGCATAATATGAAAATGGACTGAACAACTGAACAGCAGAACAACTGCCTGGACAACCTTCCAGATGAATGCTATGGCATGTACCGGCTCCAGGCCAGCCAAGGCAGGTGCAATGAGATTGGTCAGGGGGGCACACCATAGCCCCGTGATTGCCCCGCAGAAGGAGGCCCAGGCCATTGGCCAGTGGGGCAATCAATCAGGGAGCTCCACAATCACCCCACAGAGGGAGGCCCAGGCCACTGGTGTGTTTGGGGGGAGTCGACGGATGGGGGGAGCTCCCCGATTGCCCCAAAGAGGGAGGCCCAGGCCACCCAGTGCAGGGTGATCAATTGGGGGGCTCCACGGAACTGGGGAACTAGGTGTGTGTGGCAGTGGACGTGGGCAGTGCCAGGCCACGGCGGGTGCAGGCTGGGGGCAGGGACGTGAGGCAGCAGGGGCTGCGAAGGCCTGCACTTGCACAAATTTCATGCATCAGGCCTCTAATATAAAATAATATTTATCGGTCACTTCTGTCTATGATGTCCCATGTAAGGTGCTAGGCACTAGGGATACATCAAGAAGCCTAAAGTTTGGTGGGAAAGCTGTAGATATGGCTGAAAGATAGTGTGTTGGATGCAGTTACCAGCAGGAAGCCAAGTAGCCTCTGAAAACACTAGAGGGGCTTCTAGTTAAATGGAATGGCTAATGAGACATGGGCAAGCTGAGTCTGGAAAGATGACTAAACTAGCAAGGGAAGAAAGGAGAGAGGTAAGCAGAGAGATTCTCAATGAACGTGGGAATTTCAGTATAGGAGAGCCTTGAAGGTTACATGCTCTTCACATAACCCTATAAAAATGGTAGGACATTCACCCCCGTTTTACAGAAGGCACAGGAGAAACCCCAAGAACAGGTATGTTGCCCCAGATGACCTTCCAGATCCAGAGTCTGTGCCAACTGACCATCCATCATTGTTTCCCCTCAGGGGAATTCTAGATCTGGAACATTCTTTTTCTAGCTTTCCATGCAACTGAAGAATTGATTGTGCAAGAGCAGATGAGCTCTTTGGCTTAATTATTTAAAGACGGCTTGCTTGCCCTGACCAATATAAGTCAATTTAAATAAGTGGAACAACAAATCTCTTTCTCTTTCTCTCTCTCCCTCCCTCCCACCTTCCCTCCCTCTCTCCACCCCTCTCTCCTTTTTTTCCCTCTCTCTCTCTCTCTCTTAAAACAATCAATACATTTTTAAAAAACTTAAAAAGAAAAATGACTTCCTATTTTCAACATTTTATTTTCCTCAAACTTTAGACCGAGAGGCCTCGGAAGAGTTTTTCTATGATCATATTTGTTTAACCTTTGGTAAGTGTATTTCCTTCAGCATATTTAAACAGAAATTCATAGTGATATTTTTGACACAGATTTTGTTTCCTGTATTCTCTACCTGTCTTGCTGTAGTTGAAGGTGGTGGAGAAATGTGTGTATGGTTGAGGTGGGCTGTGCAGTAGTAAAGATTTAGCTTGAGGACTTTGCAGCTTTAAAATGTTATTTTAAAGGAGGTGAAATAAAAGTCTTTATTGTGTGAGTACGATAGTGGCTTACCAAATGCTCCTTGGATTGTAGCCATTATGAATTTATTCTATTCTTGGCATATCTATCCTTTGGTTTTCTTTGCTTTGTTGGAGTGGCAGGATTTAAAGCAGACATGTTTTTGCTTAATTCTCTGCGTACCAAAGCTACTTACACAATGTTGGTATTCAATACCTGTTAAAACAAAAACAAAATCACAGCAACAGCCCACTTCACTTTCTGTGGGTAGGCAATGCTCTCAAAGGGATTATTAACATTCTCAAAAGAAGCTTTTGTTCTTGAAATGCTGAATGCAGTTCTAGTCACATTCGGTTTTGCCAACTGCCTTGTTGACTATGAAATGCCAAGTGAGGGTCTTCATTAAAATAACTCTGATTTCTCCTTAATAATATAGAAGTTACAAAATTTACCCATTTTTCAAAGTAAATGATAGTTGATAACCACATAAAATTATGTACATATCTCTAAAGTGAATGTTAATTATTATTATTATTATTATTTTAACATATATTTTATTGATTTCAAAGAGGAAGAGAGAGGGAATGAGAGATAAAACAATGATGAGAGATCTTAATTGACTGCCTCCTGCACACCCCCTATTGAGGATCCAGCACACAACCTGGGCATGAACCCTGCCTAGGAATTAAATGTTGACCTCCTGGTTCATAGGTAGATGCTCAACTACTGAGCCATATGGGCCAGGCTGAATATTCATTTTAACATGTTCATTCATTTATAAATATTGTTTTTATTTGGATGAAAATCTAATATGACATTCACTTATTTGATTGTTCATCAGCTAGTAGTAAAATTCCTACTGTGAAGCAGATAAGGTATTTGGCACTAGACATAAAATGGGAAACAAGACAAACATTATTTACTGCCTTTATGGGGTTTACAACTGCCCTACTCATTTGTCACTGAATCCCAAGGTCTTCTCCAAGGCCTGTTATAAAAATCCATTTGATCTGAATCAATATATTGGCACCATCATTCACTCAAGTGAGCTGAGAGGTTAAATCTCTACATGGTAAGGGGCTGGACCTCTCTTTGTCCCTGAGAATCCCTTTCTTTGTTGCCAGTGGTTTGAAACACTGATCCCACCCTGCTGCTCTGACCCAGGTGTGGAAATAAATTCTGTCCTCAATTCTGTAAACACACCTGAGACAGGCTTCAATATAAGTGATTTCCCTGGTGAACTCAGAATCATGGAAGGGGAAACACATTGCATATAAGTTATGAATACTCAGAGAGCATCCAAAGGCCGTGGTTGTCCCTCTTGAAGTCTTTACAAGGCTTCCTACCAACCAGAGGCTGCATTTCTCTTAAGATCTTGAAGCATGACTAGAATTCTGAACCCAAAGTCAAAAGAGCCCAGAGGAGGACTCCCTTCTTCCCGTTCTAAGGCTTATGTCTGCAGTCTTTAATTTCTATCTCCAGGTCTAACTCATCCCAAGAAAATTGGTGATCATGAACTAGAGGAGAGGCTCTGTGTTCTCTCCAAAGAGGCGTGGTCTCACATGTGATGCGGGCTGCAGAAGCCCTTTAAGCACATCCAACACCGGCGCATGATGTTCTGCAGCAGAGCCACCTCCAGTGGTTCCCTTGGGTGCTCTGGACAGGATGAAAATTCTCTCTAACCTCAGGATTTCTGGTGTGGGTGGCTGCTCTATCAGCCCAATCTTTTTCTTTAAAAAAATATATATTTTATTGACTTTTTTCAGAGAGGAAGGGAGAGGGATAGAGAGTTAGAAACATCGATCAGCTGCCTCCTGCATGCCCCCTACTGAGGATGGAGCCTGAAATCAAGGTACATGCCCTTGGCCAAAATCGAACCTGGGCCCTTTTAGTCCACAGCTCAATGCCCTATCCACTGAGTCAAACCGGTCAGGGCTGTCCTCCCAATCTTGGTGGCCTCTAAGCTTTATTCTTAAAGGGTATTTTTAAGTGGCTCCCCAATGTCTTGGGCCAGGTCTAAAAGGGCATCCTCTTTGGCCGTCCGTGGTTTTTCAAAGTAAATGTATTTCTCCTTCTCACCTCATCCTTGCCCTTTTGCTCTTTCTGGATACAAAAGGCTGACAAATGCACCAGTCACAAGCCAAGGGAGCCTGCTGGGAAGTGGCAGGGGCCGGATGCAAGCAGCTCTGTGCAGTGCGGAGGAAATCAGTGCCTTATTACACCCCAGGATCTCTGAGCCCACATTGGCTCACACCTATTTACACACCTGGACCATCTTTATCTTTGCTTCAGGCTCATACCTGTTTCTGTTTTGGTTTAAAGGTCCCTGTCTCCCGAAAATCTGCCTTGAGCCTCAGACCCTTTTTGCAGTGAAACATGGTCTCCAAGATCAAAAACCTTGTCAGGGGAAATAGTTTTAGATTTGGGAAACACTTTATAATAGACATCTTATAATAGCTAGTGAGTGTGCCTGCAACATTAAAAGACATTTCACAAATATTTGGCCACCTACTTCACAGCAAGGGTGCTCTAGACACAGGGGCTGGGCACAGAGAAAATGATAGGCAGGGTGTTCACTCTAGTAGAGCCTGAAATCGGGTGGAGATCACAGGCATTAAATAGCTACAAGAGTAATGAATGTTACAAAGGGAGAGATTCAAGGTGCTACAGGTGCATACAGCTGAAGGGTTTTACCTAATCTGAGGGATTTGGGGAGTTTTTTTGTTTGACTCTGCCATTGTTTGATTGAATGACCCTGAGCCGATGATTTAACCTTTCTGTAATTAAGAACAGTTCTCTTTATCTCCTGAGCCCTCCCTGCTCCAGCGAGACCAGAGAGTCTATAAACTGTAATGACAAGAGGGGATTCTGCCAATGGCAGTAAGACTGGCTGTGGAGAGCAAATACATAGAGCACATGACATAGGAGGAATAGAATTGGCTCCAGAACATCAAGCCTTGTTTTGCTTTGTTTTTGTTACTCCTTACCTAAAGTTACATTTCTTATTGCTTTTTAGAGAGAATGGAAGGGGGCAAGAAGGGATATATATATATATATATATATATATAGAGAGAGAGAGAGAGAGAGAGAGAGAGAGAGAGAGAAACATCAATGTGAAAGAGATACATCGATTGGTTGCCTCCCACACACACTCTGACTGGGGTTTGGGATCAAACCTGCAACCTAGGTATGTACCCTGGATAGGGAATTGAACCTGCGACCCTTCAGTGCATGGGCCAGTGACTTACCCCCTGAGCAAAACCGGCAAGCTTAGTTGAAGTAGAGAAAGGAGAAAAGACTTGTGAGCAGACAGTAAACATCATGATAGGCATTGTATCTGTTGTATTCACTACAGAAAAACATTACTTTGTACAATAAACCTCAACTATTTGTGGAATGATTGGATGATTGACCACTGTCACTTTCTATGCCTGACTTTTAGGGTTAGTGTTGAGGATTATGTATATTCTCCAATAACCTAACGTCTAACTTGCTTTCAGTGAGAGAGACACATAATAGATAAATAAGCATATATCATATAATGAAGATAGCGATGATTGCTATGGAGTCCAATAAAGCAGGGGAGGAGAGAATTAACAGGAGCAGGATAATATAGTTGAGGGAGACTCCCACAAGAACAGCACCTTTGAGTAGAAATTGTATGAAGTGAGGGTGAGCTCCAGGCCTGGGAGGAAGCGATGCCCTTGGTGGGTGCAGGGAAGGAGGTCAGAAAGGTACAGGACTGGAGTATCACAGCAACACAGAGGCTAACAGAGGAGAGTTTTACAAAGAAGGAAGTCATCCTCAGTGTCAAATTCTGGGTGTGAGTCCTCTCTTCTTGAGATGTCTAAGGAGAATCTGTTCTCTAAGGAGAATGCTTTTGGGTTTGGAGAGTGGGCAATCACTGTAGTAAGAGCAAGACCAGTGTCAATGAATGGTGAGAAAGAACCACAGGTTCAGGAGTGAGCAGGGTGTTCTCAATTAAGCAACCAAGGGAGCCAGGCCAGGTAGAAGTCAGAGGATGAATTCGGTCAAAGGGGAGACCATAGTTTAATCCTGAAAGGTTTGTTTATAAATAAATGCAGGCAGAGGGAAAAGAGAGAACTAAAATTTAGGTAAGAGATATTGACTGGTAAAACACTGTCTTAGAAGCAGGAGCTAATAGAAGAGGCAGGTGGATGAAATGGTCAGTGCCAGATACAGAGCAAAGAGACAAATATTAGATATGCTTAAGGCTAGAGATGGCTTCACATTTTCTAAAGAAATATATTGATGGTGCCAGGTGCTAAGCTTGAGGAGAGGCATGGATATTTGAATTAGGTCAGATAGGTGAGGAGATCCATCAAGGAATGGTTAAAAACAAAGTTTGCTATTGTTGATCTTGGGTGAAGTATGCCATTTGATTTCTTTAGTATACAAGGGCATCACCATAGAAACAACCTCTAACCACATTTTCTATATTGAAGAGCTTTCTGCATAAACACATCAATGAACCAAACTCTCCTTAAAAAATAAACACACACATCTCTACATTCTTGTCAATTTTTAAACAATGAAATATAGTGGTGAATACACTTTAATTCAATCCTGGCATCTTAGAGCTTTTTAAAATTAATATTGAGCTTTTGATTTAGAGATGTGATCTTTTTTAAAAAATATTTTATTGATTTTTTACAGAGAGGAAGGGAGAGAGATAGAGAACTAGAAATGTTGATGAGAGAGAAACATCGACTAGCTGCCTCTTGCACATCTCCTAACGGGGATGTGCCCGCAACCAATGTACATGCCCTTGACCGGAATCAAACCCGGGACCTTTCAGTCCGCAGACCAACACTCTACCACTGTGCCAAACTGGTTTTGGCAAGAGATGTGATCTTTACACTGTGCTTTTTAATTGCAGAATATTTAGATTCAGGTCATACCACAGTGGAGCTTAATTGTAGCCACAGAATGTGGTTGATAATTTTTATAGATACACTAGAGGCCCAGTGCATGAAATTCGTTTGTGGGTAGGGTTCCTAGGACTGGCCAGAAATCAGGGCTGATCTTTGGGGTGACAGCGGGATGATCAGGGCCCCCAGCTGTACCCACCTTGGCCTAGTGCCACCCACTCACCTACTCCACCATCACAGTCCTGCTCTCATTGGGGCTCATCTGGGCTGGCAGTGCCTCCACTGACACTCACTGCCAGCACTGCATCACTGATGCCCACCATGTTCCACACCATCCCCTGGTGGTCAGTGCATGTCTAACTCCTGGTTAGTTGAACTCCCACCCTTGGGGACAATTTGCATATTAGCCTTTTATTATATAGGATGCTCACTGTGACCTAGGTTCTATGGTGAATACTTGATATATATGTTATTCAATTTAAAATCCTTACAACTACCCTACCCCATGTGGCTTAGCTGATTGGGCATTGTTCTGTGCAATGAACAAAAGGGTTGCTGGTTCGATTCCTGGTCAGGGCACATGTCCAAATTGCAGGCTCAATCCCTGGTGGCAGCCGATCGATGACCTGCTCTCACAGCACTGTTTCTCTTTCTCTCTCTAAAAATGAATAAAATTATTTAAAATTTAAAAATAAAATAAAAACCTTACAACCACACTATAAGCTCAGCAACATTAAGAAATTTTCTCAGGGTCACCCAGATTATTAAGGGATTTTTTTTTTTTTGGTTGCAAATGCAGGTCTTTCTGCCCCTAACACCATCCTGCCATCTAGTTACTGACAATGATTGAACAATAGTCCTCAGTTTTTGAAACTGAAGATGCTCTTCAGCTCATGCTGCTTGAATTTCCTATGCAGTGGAGAAGGATTGGAAAGTACATTTTAATAAGCTCCGATTAAATTAATTTCATCTTACTTATTGTGATGTATGGCCTCTTCAAAAAATCCAATCCTACTGATGTTTATTGAGTGCCTCTATTCACTTGCAAAGTGCCAGACACTTCAGGGAATCTATGGACAAGTGGGATTCAGCCAAGGCTTCAAGAGCTTGCAATCTAGTGGAGAGGGTAGGAGAGCCTAATTTTCTTTAATATTAGATTTAATGTGATAAGTACTAGAAGAGGTGGCTCAAACAATGGGTTCTTAATTCAGAAATGCAGGGTTATATGAATAATTAGAAAATCGGCCCCCATAGTGCCTAACCACTGGTAGCACCCCGCCCCCCCAAAAAAAAAGAACTCAAAAAAGAAAAATCCTGAGTTTTTACTTTAAACAGGATTGTCTGTTGGAATCCTGGAGAATGTTTAGGTGGTATTGTTGTCATCTGCTAGGCCGGGGAGGTTCGCAATGTCAGCCCAGAATATGCTGTAGGAAGAGGGGAGTGAATACTCCAGGGCAAAGGGATAAGACACAGCAATCCCCAGGGGTGTGCACGGCCTGCCCTGTTCTTGGTTCTTTGTGTTTTGGCAGCCAATAGCTATTCAAGATGTTGAACCGCACTGGTATAGATATATATAATATGTGAGTTTTTGAGTTTTTATTTTTTTCCATTTAGGATGCTTTTCTGGAGTTGAGGCATCAGAAATACCTTGAGGCCAGAGTAGGTCACATCCTAGATATTCTGGGTGAACAATCCTTTAATACATGTTCTTAGTAGTTGAAAGTAGGGCACTAGATACTGCCACCCAATTTCTTTTCAGGTTTGCTGCAAGCTTTCAGAAGAAAGGAATCGAAGCTGCAGAACGTGAGCTAGTACAATGCAGCATCACAAATAGGCATTTAATTCTTGCTTCCCGAGTCTTCACTTATTGGTCGCAAATGTGTTGGGTGCTGTCATTTCCAAAATGCAAAGCTGAAATAAACCTTGCTTCTCTTTTCTAAGAGTTTATACCTAAACTAGAGGCCTGATGCATAAAATTTGTACAAGAGTAGGCTTTTATCCCCCTGGCTGCTGGCATTGACTTCCCTCTGGCACCTGGATCCAGGCTTCTGTCTCGGCCCCAGTTTCATCCTGAAGGTCATCCAGTCTAATTAGCATATTATGCTTTTATTATTATAGATAAAAAGATTGTACCCTAGCCAATTTGACTCAATAGATAGAGCATTGGTATGTGGAGCAAAGGGTCCAGGGTTCGATTCTGGGCCAAAGGCATGCACCGTGCTTGCAGGCTTCTCCCAGGCTTGGACCCTGGTTAGGGAACATTGCAGGAGGCAACAAATTGATGTGTTTCTCTCACATTGATCTTTCTCTCTGTCTGGACATCTCTCTTCCACTTTCTAAAATCAATGTAAAAAAATCCTTGGATGTGGATTAAAAAGAAAGATTGGGGGAACATCCCTAAGTAGGTCAGAAATGTGATATCTATGGTCATATTGTAGCAAACAAACATCAAACTTCAGGAGCTAGTGTTCAATAACTTCTTCAGTACGCAGACTATTTCCTCTCAACATGTGGATGACTGTCTCCATATTCTCCTGAATGATTTTTTTGCCATCCTTGCATGCTGCTACTGGTTGGCACCCCCTGATGGATTGGCTGAGGCCCGGTCTAGTGTGTTGCTTGAATGAGATAATGGATGCTTCCCTCTCTTCTCCGGCCGCTTGGAGCCAGAATACAGAATTGCTGGTTAAAAGGTGATTAATCTTCCCTAATGATACTTCGCCCTGCAAACAGAGTTTTGACCACCACGTCTTCATTAGCCTTGATCAGAGGCCACATTATCTTGGATTAGGTAACTAGTTATTTGTTATAGAGCAGAGGCTAGCAGCCTTTTGAGCAAGTATCGACTGCATGGAGTCCATTTGGAAAAGAAAAATCGAGAAGTCTCTGTTGCCAAGAACCCATAGGGAGATAATGAAAGCTGGAGCGTGGTCCAGGGCACCTCTCCTGCTCAGCACTCCAGCAGGTGGCCCAGACACAATCAGGTAGAAACTGAGCAACAGGCTCTTGACAGTTCTTGGCTTCCTGGGCGACACTGTCTGACTTCAGGAATTGAAATTGCTTGTGAAATGTTTTCTAAAAGTAGAGGACAGATTCTATGTGTCTTTGGGAGTTGGGTATATTTTTATATACCTAGTTTAGAACTCCCTCTGTGTCTGGTCATATTCAGGGGAGATGGAGGTACTAAGCACATCAGAGCAAGCCCTGAGCTTGGCAGCTCTCATCTCACAGATGAACATACGCCATCTAGTGAAAACTAAGCACTGCAAAGGAAAGCAAACCAAGTAAGGAGAGAAAGAACAGGACAAGAGGCAGTCCAGGAAGACTTCTCTGAGGAAGAGACATCTGGGTAGGGATTAGGTGCAGTGAGTGATGCCTTGGGCTGCAAGAAGGGCCTTTTGGGGCAGAGAGGACAGCCAGTGCCAAGTTCATACTTTAAGTAGTCTGCATTTATTTTATCTGTTTTATTTAATTATGTTAATTTTAGCACCTACCAGGAATGATTCCATGTGTACAAGTGATGGGCAATGAGCTGGTATAGATAAATCTCTACCACAGTGTCTGGCCTGTTATTGGTATTCAAAAAAAAAAATGTGAGCTTCTTCCTCTGAGTTTGCAACTCAAGGAAAGGACTCCAGATGCCTTCCTGCACATAAGGCTGCTGCCACTCACTGTCTGAACACCACACCCTATAACTGCAGGCCAGCCACTACAGAACAATGTCCCTCCAGTTCCTCCCCTCCTCTCCTCTTCCCTTCTCTGTCTTCTGTGCCCTAAAACACCTGTGTCTCAAATGTAGGTTTTAAAATGAATAAAATGTAACCCCAGAGATCACAGAGTGGATGATAGAATTAGGTACTGGAGTAGGTAAAAGTAGAAAGGGATATGTTTTATAGGCAACTGAGACTTATGTAGCACCTGTCAATTTAAAGTGTCATCTTATCATGAGGGCAATGATCACTCTCACTCATGATCTGTAGAGACAGACAAGGGAATGATGCCTGTCTTTTTAGGGGTAAGTATGACACTGTAATCAGTATGGTGCTGTAACTATTCCCTAAGCTGTTCCTGAGATTTTTGAAGTCCCAATCTCAGAATTCTGTCAGTTTCTCAAATATCCTTAAAAGCATAATCTTTGGTGAAATCCTCCCCCAGACAAGGTCACTCCTGTACTTTCTCTTCTTGCTAATAATAATAACAGCAATTGAACATATTTATTAAGAGTGTTAAATACCTCATGTCTAGCACACCTGTCTACAGAGGTAGGCCTAATTCTCTCTACAGATAAAGACGTTGAGACTTAAAAAGTTATAGTGTCCAATGGTATAAATGCAAAGCTCAATGACCCTGGATCAGACAGCCTGCAAAGCCAGATCTCCTCTCCAATGTTTATCTCTCTGAGCACTCCACCTCTCCTGCCCCTGAGACATCTCCATAGTTCTCTATTATTCCCACCACTCCCTCCTTAAATTCTGTGGAATCCTTTTTAAAACAGTCTTTGTAATCTATCCATTCATCTGCAGCCTTACCCCTTTCTTTTCAGTTTTCACTCTTGTACATATAGCCTGTTGCACTTTTCTGCCTGTATTTGAGCCTTAATTGTTTGCCCTGTCAACCCATCTAAGGTGCTGTTGTCAGATTAACTACCTTAAGTACCACTTCTCCACATTACTACCCATCTTGCAATCGTTCGGGGCTCTCCACTGTTCTCAGTGACATAATGACAAGTCTCTGAACTCAGGCTTCACAGCCTTGCATAATCCACCCCGCCTGATTACCTAGGCTAGTTGCAGCCAGATGGCTCTTTTACCATCCCTGGTACATCCCAGATCTGTCCTTCTCTTGATAGCTTTTATTGCAGCGCATGCCCATGTAAGGACTACCTCCTTCCCTATACTTTCTAAAAGATACAGATCAATTTCTGCTTCCTCAGGGCTATTTATCCTCCCTTTTCCTGCTCATTTTGTTCTCTCCTTTCTTGAACGCTATCTCTCAATTCAGAAAGATCTTTAAGGTGGTCCTTTTGTTAAATATAAAACCCTTCAATAGAAACTGTCTCTTAAAGAAGATGATCCTCACTGAGGCTGGGTTATGGTTTTGAGTGATTGGTGACAGTGTGCAGCTGCCACTAATAGAAAACACAACTCACATTGACGTAGCCCGTTAGAGGTTGATGGTCTTAAGTATAAACAAGTCAAGTCCAGAAGTAGATAGTTCAGGGTACTTACTGCCGCTGCTCAATTATGCCATCTGGGACCCATAGTCTATCTTTCTGTTTCTACCTCCTCTCTGCATTGATTTCAGCCTCCTGTCTAATGTTCCCTCGTCACAGCATAGTTGTTGGGCCTCCCGACAGGAGGAATGGAACACCAGAAAACTGGGCATATCTCAGTGGTCAGTAAGGTCAGAATTATGTAACAGGTCACCTGTAACTGAGAGGAAAGCTATGAAGTCGATTTTGGGGCATTTAAGCTTCTATAGAGGAGGCATAACTGCCAAAATGTGGTTGAAAATTGTTCTTCAATGAGCCAGACTATAGTATCAGCCACAACAACATTTAATGAATAAATCTTTACATTCAAATAGGGCTTCATTCTTTTTTTTTAATATTTTAATTGAGTTTTAGATAGAGAGGAAGGCAAAAAGAGGGAGAGAGATAAAGAAAAGAAAAAAACATTGATGTGGTAGCAATATACCAATCGCTGCCTCCTGCATGTCCCCTACCAGGGATTGAGCCAACAACCAGGTTACTGTAGGGGCCCTGACCAGGAATTGAACCTGAGGCAACCTTTTGGTGCACAGTATGACACTCAACCACCTGAGTCATACTGGCCAGGGCTGCTTCATTCTGTTTTTTGATGAGAGAGTCACTGGAGTAAAACAAAAGAAAAGAAATGTGAACACTGGAGTCAGATTGAGTTGTTATCAAATAAACTGGTATGGCCTTGTGGCCATATGGCCTTGAGTAAGTTACTCACCTTTCTAAAATGTGTTTTCCATCTAAACAGTTGGATTAATAACAACGCTTGTCTCTTTGAGTTATTATGATGATTAAAAGAGGGAAAGCCCACAGCCAAGTAGGTGGCACATAGAAAGTACTCAGTAGATGTTTATCTCTTTCCTCTTTTCCCACCTGAGGCCCTGGCAGGAATGGGGAAAACTCCCCAAGACACTAAAATCCAGGAAGAACTACACCAAGGTACATAATATCTCCTGCCAGCTAGTCCCCCTAAGTTATTTTCAATGGGAAAAGTATTGCCCCAGTCATGGGACTACAGGGTTGTTTGTGATTTATTTATTTTGCAATTAGAAGAGGAAGGGAAATCGTTGACTGTGAAGGTGTTGATCTGTGGACACTGAGGTATGTGAAAATAACTCACATGTCTCAGGTGTTTAATGAAGATCAATAACAATTTGTGGGCCTGTCAGCCTTACAGTTCTGTCACCTCAAATCACACACAGGAACCCTGCTTCTTTGAAAAGTGACACTTAGAGGGAGGGAAAGGCAGAGCGATAGCCAATTAGCACAATTTTCAAAAAAGGCAAATGTGCAAGAATTGTGTGTGATCGCTGGAAAAAAATAGCATATATAGTATTGCAGAGCACATTCTTAACCCATCTGCCTCCCAAGTCCTTTATTGAAGGTCTTAGAAAACACTTCTTGGCATAGCAACCTGTATATATATTTTTTTCTGTTAAAACCTTTATATCTATCTATATCTTGAATGCATTGAAAAGCCAAAGATTTTTCTTTTTCTTTTGATAAAATGAAAAGCAAAACCCTGCCAGATGTTGGGAGGAATAGTAACCAAGTGATTCAATGAGAACTTTCCTACGGGGACATGGACTTTCTCGGTCAATGTCACAGAATAAAATAGTCTCAGATTCATCCAGCAGTGAGTTATTCCATCTGGTTGAGGCAATTAGGAGCTGGAGATGACGGGAAGTTAAATGAGTATCTTTATGAAACAAAGCGAAACAGAAAAGGGAACAGCTGGGGGACTGGATGGCTTGGGGACGCAGAATTGGATTTAGAATAAAGAATCTGTTTCCTCCAGTGGCTGGTTATAATGCCAGTGCAGGTTAATATGAATTGAAGGTTGCTGCTGTGTGATAGCAGTTAGCTGTCACTTGCCTGAAATATGAGCAAGGCATGCACAGAGCATTCTGAATCTAGGTTCTAGAATGTAATATCCTTTATAGTAAAGGTTTGAGCCACCCTATTAACTATGTAGCCAAGGGGTCAAGCATGAGAATCAGAGGATCTTAGAACTTTAGCTCTGGATGGATGCTGCTGTCCTGAACTCTCTGAAGTTATATGTGTCATTTGTTTTTTTGCGTGTGCTTTTTTTCCCCTACAGAAAATAATGCATAGTTCTTATCAAATCCAAATCCAAAGGAAGGTGGGTCAAAGTCCACCAGCCCTCCACCACTCTCCCTCTAAATGTTAATTTAAGAACTTGATTTGGACTTTGTCTTTGGATTTGAAAATGTTTTTTGTATTATCACTTGTATGAACTTGGGCAAGTCACTTAACTTGTATATGACTTTTTTAAAAATTCATACAATAGGGATGATATCTACTTGATTATATCATTAAGACAATTTGAAATTATATATATATATATATATATATATATATATATATATATATATATATATATAAATTTTACCATAACATATATTAAGGGTCTACTAAATGTTAGTATTAGTATTAAGCATATTATTATTATTATTACTATTAAAAATACAGAGCCCCAGGAATGTTGAGTTATACCCAAGGATAATGGCAGAAACAGAACTGATACCTGGTACCAAATTCACTATTTTGGCCATTGGAAAACATGATGACTGATACCTGGTACCAAATTCACTATTTTGGCCATTGGAAAACATGATGACCCTATCTCTCTTCTTATTCTTCCCTCCATGTTTGGTAGGGCTAGGCACATGACACAAGGTGCTGAAATTAAATAATTAGTTCTACTATTGCATGGTCAGTCATCTCCTCCATTTTGGAGCTCTTTTTCAATATTCTTTATACATCGTATCTACACTGGAGTCTAAAAAGGGAAATCACAATGAGCAAACGGGTCACACTTCGACTTTGCAGCATCTTCCACCCACCTTGCCCAAGAACAAACTGTGTGCAAGGTAAGCAGCCTGAATCCTCATTAGTGAGTGGGGGAAGTCTGTGAGAGCAGCCGCTTCATTGAATAGATAGAGTGGATCTAACAAAAGGGATGACAGATTAGGAGCTGTCTGGTGGCTAATGTACTGTTTACTGCAGTATAAATGACTGGTGTTTGGGAAATGACAGATGGGAGAGAGCACATGTACAGACTTAAATGATTTCCAGGTTTCTCCAGTGGAGGAGAGTCATGGTTGGCTGAGAGGTTGACTGGCAGGGGGTGTCACTGGTAGGAGTTTCTGGGGATGAGAAGTGCATGGGGAAGACTTTTCACTTGGACCCATTGATCAGGAAGCTGCCAAAGTTTCTGTTCCATATACAGAAGATACTGTGAGGGGGTCTGGTTTTCTTGCTCTTTTCTCACTCCCTCATCCACTTCAAAGTTAATTGGTTCCAGTCACCTGCCCCCATCTCCCCCGGGATAAAGCAAGTTAGGCTCAGCCATGCTGGGAAATCTCTTAGGGAAGATGACAGGAAAAAAAAGAATAATAAATGTGTCTGAAAGAAGGCAAGACAACAAAAAAGTAAGCAAGTGGGAAAGCATGAAGGTATAAGGAAGGAAAAAAGGGGAGGGAAGGGGAGAGGCCAAGGAGGGAGAAAGGGGGGGGGAGGATGGGGAGAAAGAAGTGAGGAGAAGGAAGGAGGTAGAAGAGAGAGGGAGGGAGGGAGGGAAGAAGAAAGGAAAGAAGGAGAGAAGGAGAGAAGTAGCCTGAAGGGAATCCATCATGTCAATTAATGTACACCTGATATATTTGAAGTGAATAAATTTGTGATGGTCTAACTTTCCCTAGGGGGGATCATGCGAATTGTCCAGTTAATTTGTGGCTATTGTAACCATCTAGCATCCATTTGCTTAGTTTCAACAACAATAATAACAGTTCTGATAAAGAAGGCAGGCTGTCAGACTAAATGTTTGCAAATATCTTGCCAATGTAACTGGTATTTGCTTTCTGCTTTGCCATTAGTTCTACCCTCCATTCATTCCTTTATTTTTCTAGCAAAGATTAATAAAGGGTCTGTTTTGTGCCGGTTCTATGACATACATTGGTGAACAAACAAAAATACTAGCCCTCATAGAACTTGCAGTTAAGTTAGAATGAACAGT
This sequence comes from Vespertilio murinus, assembly GCA_963924515.1. Classification (NCBI taxonomy): domain Eukaryota; kingdom Metazoa; phylum Chordata; class Mammalia; order Chiroptera; family Vespertilionidae; genus Vespertilio; species Vespertilio murinus. Next base: position 200,692,957 of record OZ004704.1, read on the forward strand.
ATACATGGCATCGTATCTGAAAATGTAAAGTGATGGAAGCTGATATAAAGACAACTAAATCAGTGTGCAGGTATCAAGAATGGCAAGATATGGTGAGGCATATCTGCTATTTTGGACTAGAGGTTTATGCAGGTATCTTTGAGGAGGTGACTTTTGAGCAAAGGCCTAAATAAAGGGAATGACAAACCTATGGGCATGTCTGGGGAAGAATATGCCATCTGAAGGGAACAGCAAATGCAAAGGCCCTGAGGTGAGACTAATGTGTAAGTGGGATGTCAAGGAGACCAATGTTTTGGAGAGAAGAAAGCAAATGGGAAAATAGGGAATGGACACAGAGAGGTGAATGGGAGCCAGATAATGTAGGACCTTTTCAGGGAATAAGTTATTAGAGAGTTTCAAAAAAAAGCAGTAAAATAACATATTTGGTTTAAAGTGGAGAATAGATGTAGGGATGGGGGTGAAAGTAGAGAGACCAGTTTAGCAGATAATAGGATGTACAGACCAGAGATGCTGGTGAGTTGGGCTAAAATGGTAGTTTTGTACTTGGGATATACAGAGTGTCCCCCCAAAGTGTACACAACACTATGAATGATTACAAAGTCAGTGTTTATTAATATACAGATCATTTTCAAAATTTAAAATAATCTACAGAATTGAATAATTTGTTTTGTCCATGTCTGTTTTCAATCTGATGATAGTTCTGGTCCATGCACTGCTGATAACAGGAAGCAATGGAATCGCAAACATAAAAAAATTATTCCATTCGGTATTTGTGCACATTCAATTTGTTGACTGTTGCAAGCTTTGTATGTTAAACTTTATCTTTTATGTATCCTCATAAAAAAGTCTAGTGGCACTTTAGGATAAAATTTCTTTGTTTAACACTTAGTCTGGCTTCACCCATTATTTCAAATCAGTTAAACCTGACAAGGAGCAAAAAAGAAATAGAGTTCCTATGTCCTCATTTAAAAATATCTGTCCTTTAATTTCAATGCTTGATCTTAGTTATTTCAAGGGCTTTTCTCATTAGACTTTGAGGTAATAGTATTAATTCACAAAATTTTAATTATGCTGAGGCCATAGACTGACCCTTTTGTGGAGTGGATTCAGTCTATAAACATGCTGTTTTGGGCTCACTGTTTTTTAAATATTTGAACTAGAATTTAACATTTCAGAAATGTGAATTCTTATGAGGCTTTGTAAGATTTGGAATGAAGAGTCCTCCCACAAAGGCTGCTGTCTGCTGTGACTGAGTAGCAATTGCCGTCACTTAAGGGGACAGTTTTCCAACTCTTCACTGTTTCCTCTGAGTTTACTTCCTCACCTCTGTTACCTGAATTGCCCTGAAGATACTTCCCTTCCCTCCTTTATCCCCTCCACCCGCCCCCCACACCATGTAACTCACTTACTAGTAGAAACATTGGGGACGATCATAAACATGACTCTATTTGAGTCAAGGGGGCAGAGACCTCAGGATTTTTGTGAGCAATCTATAATCCATACTCAATTCAAGTGCTGTCTGTAAATTCAATTAATGACAATAATTGGTTTTGCATATGCATATATTATTATTATATTTGGAACACTAAAACAATTCCAAATTATAATGAATAAAATGTATATTAGAACCTCATTGAATTTTTATTGTTTTTTTTGTCTCAATTAACATACAGGAAACTACTAAAAGTATGGTTGCTCTCAAGTGGTTGTGCCAATTTTTTATTTTTCAACCCTTTAAAAGGGAACCCTAAACTCAAAAGGGTTGGCTCTCCACTTTCCTGATTGACAGAAGGAAATCAGGCAGGAACAGTTATGTGGACAAAATGGCTCAGCTGAGTAATGGTAGCAGGACCCAGGTCTCTGAATGGGCCACTGCAGGTCTCTTTCAATTCTTCATTCCTCACTCAGAACTCAAGAGACTGGAAAGAGATGATTAATGAGACGTTGACATAAACATTCTGGACTATGTTTCTGAGATGAAAGATTCCAGCTTACAGACGGATGGAAAGGATTTTCTCTTTGAGAGAATACACCCTGTAGGGCTGGATTCCTCAACTGCCACATTATGGACTTTTGGACTCAATAAGTTTTTTTATTTTTTTATTTTTGGGGGTGGGGGAGTTTGTACATCGTAGACTATTTGTAGACTATTTATCCATATCACTGTCCTGTATCCCTTAGTTCCCTGTGGTACATCTCCCCTCCCCAATACACATATACCAGTTGTCACAATAAACAATATTCCAGACATAGCCAGGTGTCTCCTGGAGAGGGGCCACATCACCCCTTTTGAGAACGCTGCTTTAGGACAGCTACTGCTGTGTTGCTCATCAATTCAGAGGCCCAGGGAAAGACCTTGAACACTAAGCCACCAGGCATCCTACTGACCCGAGAGCCAAACCTGGGCACTTGCTCTCCAACCTCTGGCCAATCTGCAAGGGTGAGATCTTTATCTACAGCCTCTTCCCAGAGACTGTGACTTTGACAATTCAGTCCTTTGCTTTATAAGTATCTTTGCACTTTTTTTTTACTTTCAAAAGACATTCACTGATTTCTAGGAACATGTTTTTGTTTTGTTTTTTTTTTTTTTTGGGGGGGGGGTTTGGTCTATTTCTATATTTACTTATCTGTTTGTTCTATTTGCAACTTTTCACTGTAGAGTTTCTCATTTATTTTTTTATTTTTTACTTTCATTTTCATTGCTCTTTGTGTCTCTATGTGTGTTGTGTTGATCCCTTTATGATGTGGAGCCTTTCCCTGGCTGTATCAACATCTGCCACTCTACCCTGAGCTCTATTTTATTTCAGTGTCTAGCCTTTTGGTGTTTCTCTCCCATGTCTCTATTACTCTATTATTATACTTTTAAGGAGTGTGCTCTTGGGTCCTTTCTTGAATTGTGTGTGTGTGTGTATGAGAGAGAGAGAGAGAGAGAGAGAGAGAGAGAGAGAGAGAGAGAGAGAGAGAGAGCTTGCTTTTTAGTCTGCCTCTCTCTGTTTTTATGTCTTTTAAAATATATATCTTTTAATTGATTTTCTAGAGAAAGAGGAAGGTAGAGAGAGAGAAACACTGATTAGCTGTCTCCTGCATGTCCCCTATTAGGGATCAAACCTACAACACAGACACATGCTCTTACTGGGAATCAAACCTATAAACTTTTGTGCACAGGACAAGGCTCAACCACAAGGCATACTGTCCAAGGCATTTCCAGCTATTTTTCATAGCCTCCTCCCTACTTTTGGAGGATATCGGTGTGTTTGCAAGATATTTGTATTTTTGATTGTCTTTTTCTTTATTTATTGACCTTTCTTCCCATTTCTGCCTTGTTTTTTTAATTGCCCATTTGTACCATGACCCTCCTATCAGGTTCTTTGCTCTGCTTAGGAAGTTCCTTGGTCATCGACTATGAATATTTTACTTCTGTTCACTGATAAGCCCAAGTAGAGCACAGGGAATAGACTTTTCACTTAACTGGTCATGTTGGTGGTGGGGAGAACGGTACCAGGTGTTAGACCAGACCTTATTTCAACAACCTCAGTATTTGAGTTCTAGCTAGGAAAAAATTCAAAGATGAGACTCAAACTATAAGATATTTGTTTATTTAGAAAGCCACAGAGGGAGAAGAAGTGAGCAGTAGAAGAAATAGGTTCAGAAATCAAATTACACAGCAAGTCATCCTTGTTCTGATCTTGTCTGTACCCACCACAGTCAGAGGCAATTCTTTGTTTTATTTCATAGATTGATTTTTATAAAATATACATTTAGAATACTAACAATAGTAAAGGTTAAATATTTAACATTTTATAAAATTGGTTTCATAAAATATATTTTAAATGATTTCATACCATATGCAATTATCTTAGAAAGCTAATAGGCAATTCATTCTTGAAATTAACATTTTTCTGATGCTAGATGAAATAAAACCAGTGATTTGTAGATGTGGATAAGATGATTTAGGTGAAGTTCTGAAATTAACAACTTTAAGAATAGGATTTTGGCGACTTGCAAAGTACCTACCTTTTTCCTTGGGTTCTAAAAAATGCCCAAACCAAGAATGAGGACCCGAGGAGGTTCACAAGGACAATGAAAACCCATCCCATTTTTCTCATCTTTGCAAGAAAATGAGAATTGTAATAAAGTTGCTAAACAGATTGGAATCCATCTGGTGTAGCCAAATTGATCCTCCTTTAATGGTTGTTTATACTATGAATCTAAAATCAAAAGCAGTATCAAGAGTTAATCAATGAAAATGTGTAATCATCTTGGTTCACTGAAACAGGAGGGAATTGTAAACTGAGTAAAATTTTATAGTGTAAGCATGTTAAAAACATGCATCTTAATTGGACCATATATAAATGTTTTGAGTTCTATCCCAAATTTTTATTGTTGGTATTTGTGTGCTTATGGTACAGGGAAAAGTAATGGCTGCTGAGACTGTAGGGTCTGTGAAGAAAGCTTTTTAAGGTTTCTGAGACTCCACCCACCCACCCCCACCCCACCCCCCAAAACAAAACAAAACAAAACAAAACAAAAACACTCTGAGAAAACCAGGACAGAAATTTGAATTTTTTAGGAAAAACTAATCAACTATTTAAGGGGAGAAAATGTTTATTTTCCTAATAGTTCAGGGTAAACTTCTTCAGTATCCTCTTTGAACCTCATTGACTTCAATAATATAATAATGCATCCTTATAAAGTCAACTCTAGTCCACTGGTATTTGGAGGATACTATATATTTTAGATGGGAAATTTTTTTCTATGAAAAAAATATCATACATACCTTCAAGATCTTGAAACTTCCTAAAATGTCTAATAATTAAATTGAATGCAATTCAGTTCAATCGATTTCTGTGCCTCATGCAGCTATTTAGAGTTGACTGCATGTTCATTGTGCTAGGATTGGGGACAAGACTAAAGCTAAGACAATATCTCTATTCTTACTGAGCTCTCAGAAAATTATTATCAACTATCAATCAATGTAAGCTATATTGCCAAATATCTGGAATGTGACCAAGTAAGATAGGGAACTGGCTCTACATCTTCTAAAGAGTTGCACTTTTGATTAGCACAATCCTAATTGCAAAGAAGGAATATGTACAAACTATAGTTTCCCAAATAGTTCAGATTATGGAACCTACCTTCACAGTTGGGGGACCCAACTATGCTATATACGTCAGTGCTAATCAGAGAAACCCTAACCAAGACATCTCTCTTTCATGTTGAACCTAGGATTGTTTCAGGAGGTTGTGACAAACCCAGTTAGGACTTCAGCCTAGGGTAGAGAATAGTATTATCTGGAATCTTTTATTTTCCTTTTAACTTTTATTGATTTCAAATAAGAAGGGATGAGGGGGAGAGAGAGAGAGAGAGAGAGAGAGAGAGAGAGAGAGAGAGAGAGAGAGAGAGAGACATCAATGATGAGAGAGAATCATTAATTAGCTACCTCCTGCATGTCCCACACTGGGAATCAAGCTTCAACCTAGGCATGTGCCCTAACCGAGAATGGATCTGTGACCTCCTGTTTCATAGGTGGACAGTCAACCACTGAGCAACCCAGGCCAGGTTCAACTGGAACCTTGAACGGGCACTATCTATAGCAAGTTGAAGCCATTCAGGGAATTGCTTTAGCCATTACAACTTACCTTCATATAAATGTTTTTACTTCTCCCTCCAGAGGTATTCTCTGAGCCCAGCAGATAAGGCAGAGCAGCTTAAAAAACACAGGGCCCAGCATTTCAGTGGCTTAGTAGACACGATGAAGTTTTAGGATTTTTCATCTCCTGCATTAAAAATCAACTGGATCACTTACTAAATATATCTACTATGTCAGGCCACCTATGTGGAGGAGACTAATAACCTACATTACCCAAGTCCACTGTTATTCTTATGCTCCCTCATGTTTAAGTACTAGACCCCGAGTTCTGGTTGACCCTGAATAGAGGCCACCTTGCAAATGAAAACTTTTTAATAGGTTCATGGTTAATAAGGTCATTCTGTTAAGTCATAAATGATCACATGAGGAATTATTATCATTATGGTTCTTATTTTTATATGTTTAAAATTATACGTGTTAACAGTAATAAGGACTTAGATGTTTTATTTTATGAGAAGTACATTGTTGGGCAAGTCAATTATCTCTGAGCCTCACCATACCATCTATGAGACAGGAATGGTGTAATCTGACCTTCCTCCACATGTGGGAGAGTCAAGTGAAAAAGACAGAAAAGCATGCGTGAAGAATAAAGTGCTATGAAAAATAAAATGTTAGGATGCCTCTATGCAAATTTGGCAAGATAGTTCACATAATAATATTTTTTAAGTAACCTAGTTTGAGTTATAGGATTTTATAACTGAGAGTTTAGAACTAACAGTAATTCAGGTTTATTAAAAGTTGAACATGATTATTAGAAGTAAAGGAAATCTAACATTATACAGAATAGGATCTTTATGAAGTATTTACTTAGAATCTAACAGTAGGTAAATTAGAATTATTATTCTAAACTCTTCTAAGTGATTCTATAATATAAGCAAATGCTTATATCTTTTTGCCTATGCTATGGGAGTAAGATTATCAATCACAGCCAAATAATTTCACCTAAAATTTTCATGGAATGTTAAAATAAATGTTGGAAATTTGCAAACCCTAAAATCAACTTCAATTTAGCTGTTTTACACTTTTAAGAAAAAAATCTTCATGCCGCCTATAAATGTAAGCTTTTTTTTTAAGTGGAGGATAATTTGTTAAGTTCACTCTATGAAGGTACATTGAAAAAGGTCAGCAGATAATAAATGTGACAGAAAATAGGTAAAATCAAAGTTTTATTCATGTACAGTGGTTCAGAATGAAGATATTGAGATAAATTATTTTAAGTGAGGACTGTCCTTTTAATAGGTTATACTCCACAGCGTTGTCTCATTTTTCATTTCCACAAGGATTTTAATGTATTCTCTTTATTATATAAAACATGCCATATTTGGCCTTTTCATGAAAATGGATCTGATATTCTCCTTTGACAGCCATTCATGTGAAAAGAACAGGTCCTATATCTGTCCATTGCCTACATGTACATATTCATAGAAATCATAGAGTTTTTAGAAAATATACTTTATGCTTACAGTGTATTGTAAGCCCAGAAATTCAAAACATTTTGGTTAATAACAATATCATTTCTCCCTCTGTGTCAAGTGACAATCATGGTCAAACTTCTAAATTCCAAATCTGAATCTAAATTACATGATTTTCACTTGCTACACTGAAGGACAGGCAGAAGAGAAATAAAATCACTAGCCTAGGTGGCATTAACCCCAAGTTAACCTTAAAGATTTTCTAGACTGCTTTATCTCTGGTTATATATCTAAGTAATGCTACCTTTAATTCAAAGTAAAATTTGTCCTTTTAGATTTTGGGTGGGGATAATAGAAGAAGCTAAATATCCCTTTGCTATTTTATAAACAAATACAAGTGTGTGTGTGTGTGTGTGTGTGTGTGTGTGTGTGTGTGTGTTTACTGTATTGGTGGGATTTTATTATTTGGCCAATAACCTTATTGGCCTGAATTTTAATCTTTCTGGGAGGAAAGATGATCATCTATGATGTTCCTAATCATTTCTTTCTTCTTGGAATGTGGAAGAAATAACCAAGTTTTTACATGGTGGTCTTTCCATGTTGAAAGCCAGTTGCATTTTACTCAGCACTGGCCAAGGCAGAGGCAGTTAGGGGTAGTCAATCAGGTAGGTGAGCAGTTAGGGGCAATCAGGCAGGCAGAGTAGTTAGGGAAGATCATGTAGGCAGGTGAGTGGTTAGGGGCAATCAGGCAGGCAAGCAGAGATGGTTAGAGGTGATCAGGCAGGCAGGCAAGCAGTTAGGGGTGATCAGGAAGGTAGGTGAGTGGTTAAGAGGCAATTAGGCAGTCAGGCCAGCCAGTGGTTAGGATCCAGTGGTCCCAGATCCAGTGGTGAGAAGTTGCAGGCCATGCTAAGAGACCCCCTTCCCCATGCATGAATTTTGTGCACCTGGGCTCTAGTTTATAATATAGTTTGTTCTGATGTCTTTTTTGAAAACAAACAAAAATGTCTAAAAGTAGAGTGAGGGTATGTATGCCTGATATTTTACAATGGTGACTAGGGTGTGTATGTGGGTGGGAAGTAGGCATGATAAGGTGTCTTCTACATTTATCCCTACTTATATATCCTTAATAAGTAATAGATAAATGCAGTCTCAAAAAGAGAAGATCAAATGGGAACCAGGACTTACACTTTATCATTACATTGTTGCTGTTGTTTGGGGTTTGTATTCTTTCTTTAAAGGAAGTTACAACAGGATCAGCTAAGGACATATAAATTGGTAGCAGATTGTGGTTTATGATAATGACAGTCCCAAAGGGACTTGGCTCTCTTGGTGACATTGAAGAAAATTGCACTCTTCAAGATGTGTACTAAAAACAATAGATAATGAGATGCATGGAGAAGGTGCCAAGTACATTTTTTTTATGGTATTGTTGACTATCAACATGAAGGTAAAGGAAGAGGGGACCATGTGGAGTAATTAGGCTAATTTTAATAAACATTATGAGGGACAAAATTTTCACTTCTCCTAAGAGATAAAAACATATGTAAGTATGTGAAACAATTGCTGGCCACTGCAGTATTTCAATCCCTTGTCTTAAATTCTAGTGCCTTTGATTTACTCTACATTTCCAACTTCTTGGTAGGTGAGATCTCATTTGTTACTTGGGTTACAATTAGTGATTTTAGATGGGAAAGAGGAAGGGAGTGCTATAGAGTCCTTAACTAGAAACATACATACTCTTGTATAAAATCCTGCTTGCAGGAGATTCCATAAAGCTGTGTTTTCATGGGGGTGAGGAGTTCAACCTGAAGAGTGGCATTTTTGGGGTTTGAAACATTTCCCACTCTGAATGCTTTGCTTTTAATCAAAACCATTATAAAGAATGTGTGTGTGTGTGTGTGTGTGTGTGTGTGTGTGTGTGCGCGCGCGCTCGCGCATGAATGTACAGGTGTGTGGGTATATATGTGTCTGCATGCATGCACAAATGCACACATGGCAGAAAGTTCTCATATCTACAGGGCCCATTTCTATAATTTGTAATGCATCTGCATTGCCCATTTTCCCTGAGTTCATTAGGCAAGTCTTTGTGAATTGTGGTGTGAGGCAGGTATATATTATCTGGGTATCACTTCCTACCTGCTTAATTCTAATCATCTCATAGCAATGAGAAGGCAAAATAAAATGGATGATTTCTGGTCATTTTAGAATTAGGGTAAAGCAAGGATAAGGGTTGTTCTAAAAGGTATCTTAACTCTAAAGGGAACCTTGGTCATATGGCTCTGTTGGTTGGAGCATTGCCTCTACGCCAAAGAATTGTGGGTTTGATTCATAGTCAGGACATATACCTAGGTTGTGGGCTCAACCCTTACTTAGGCATGTATAGGATGCAACTGATCAATGCTTTCTTTCACACACACTAATCTCTCTCTCTCTCTCTCTCTCTCTCTCTCTCTCTCTCTCTCTCTCTCTCTCTCTCTCTCTCCCTCCCTCCCCCTCTAAAACCAATAAAACAAAAAACACAACCTTGGATGACAATAATAATAATAAAAAAAAAGTAAAAGGGAAAGGGATTAGTGACCTCTATCCATTAGAGAGTAAAATGTCCTGACTTTTCCCTTCCTCCCTTCTCTTCTGCATTTTCTCCCTCTTTGGTGCCTCAAAGGAGGAGATTCACTCCTAAAAAGAGTGTCATTTTAAGTAGACTTTCTCAGAGCTGAGCTAAGAGCCATTGCCAAGGCCAGTGGGCGTAAATTCAGTCCACCTGACGGGGGATGAAGGGCTGTGGGATTTATGACTTATTTGAGTTCTCATACATCACCCTCTGTGTCGCTCGCTTATGATGGCCCTGCCAAAAGATAAAGAAGTGCAGGACGCTTGGCACGGGCTGTGGTGACAGGCCAGGGACAAATGTCTCTGTTGGGTAAATTGATTTGAATGGCTCTAGTAAAATATCAGGTTAGGCTGAAACTGTGATTGGATTTAATGATCCTGCTGACTTCATAGACTGTCGGGATTCCAAATCCTGGACAAGTTAATTAAGGCACTCTGTGAAGGGGGTGTGTATGGGTATTTGTAAATCCATATAATTATTAATGTTAGTAAATACCACCCTGTAAAAATCCAGACCTGTTCATCTATCTAATATATTGAATCTCTCTTGAATACAGGAAGCAATACTTGTAATTTATAGGGTATTTATCTGGGAAAAAGTGTTGAGAGTATTATTTCTTCATTCATACCCCAGAGTGGAAAAACAGAGATCTAAAGGCATAAAAAATATTTAATGAAAAGGAAAGGAACAAACAGTTTATTGTCTGCTAGTTCAATTTAGTAGACTTGAACTTAATAACATAGTGGAGAGAGGATTTCTTTTTTGCTGTGTTTGAAAGTGGATTTGTGTTAGACCACTAAGCCAAAGATTAAATAAATGAATTCTTTTTTTAATTATGAAGAAAAATATTGTTACCTTATTTTTTAATGTGACTTATCAGTTTAAAATGACAGCTTTAAATTCTCTTTGTAGGATCTATATTTCTAGATGATTTCTGTTTTTTTTTATTTTATTTAAAGTCTCTAAATTTCTGAGTTTACTTCCCACAGTGGGCATGCTTTCTTTATTATTCTTATCTTCCCTGAAATAATTATTCAGGTAATTATTGTTTACTTTTTATAGTTTCATTATATTTTGGGCCATAAATGATTGGTTTCATCTTCCAAAAGTATTACAAAATCCTAGCACTTCACACTTCTTTGCAGCAAGAAGCCCCATTTATATCACAGTGAATTCTAAGGAGAGTCTTTCTGGATGCCCATGGGTCAACAGAGCCACAGGCCAGTAGCATCCCTGGCTGACCAGCCTCTGTACCCTTGTTCTGTCTTGGTCCTTGGACAAATTATCCATCATTATTTGGCACAAAGCACAATTCCTTCATTCAGGGGTGGCTGAGAGCCCATGAGTGCCATCTCTAATGGGTATAAGGAGGAGGATGGTAAATTGGGTTTAGGAAAGAATGAAAACCCGTTGTCAAATATGTCTACTTTTAGAACTCAAAACACAGAGTCAGCATTAGAGAGTGTTGTGCTCATTTGTCAATGTAGAAGAGAATGACAGTGCCAAAATCCACTATCTATTCTGTGCAGAGGTCCCAGTATAACTGCAAAACTGAAACCACCCGCGTGGATATAGAGATGCCTCTGTGTGAAAGCTGAACCCAAGGCATGGCATGCCTCCTTTCCTTCTGCCTTTTCATCAGCTTCAGCTGAGAAATACCCATTTGCTCAAGTCTCATTTTTGGCAATGTCTCTTTATCTGTTTTTAATTAAAATTATTGGGGTTACATTGGTATATAAAATCACATAGGTTTCAAGTGTACAATTCCATAATTCATTATTTGTATAATGCATTGTGTGCTTGCCACCCAGTCAAATCTCCTTCAGTCACCAGCTATCTGACCCCTTTTACCCTTTATTATCCCCTCTGGTAACCACAGTACTATTATCTGTGTCTATGAATTTTTGTTTGTTTGTCTTATTTGGCCCCTTTATGTATCTTGATGGAGCCCATAGTTGTTCTATGGGCCTCATAGTGCCACAAGTTTCCAACTCAGGATTAGTACAACACAGTTCCCGTTCAACTCAGTTTCACTTTCTATGAGGACATCAGAATCAGAAATATTGATAAATGTATTCCAGATTATACAGCTAACAAGAGAAAAAGGCACTGTTTGGACCCCGGGGTGCTTGACTCTAAAGCAAATATCCTGCATCACACCATATTGCCCATGGTCACATGTCAGAGCTGAGCATTTACCCTTCCTACTCAACTCCACAAATTCAAGTCTTGGCACCCTCCTTAGTTTTGCAGTCACTCTGAGCTTGTTCACCAGTCCAGGACTCATCCAAGCCCCTGGAAGTAATGCCTTTTCTATGATCTATTGCCTTTTCGTTCTCCTTCTTCAGGTCTCAGAGCATATGTCACTCCTTAGAAGTGTCCTGTTAATCTCAATTGGCCTTCCCCAGTTTACTTTTGTCTCATTACCCAGATATCCTTTAGAGCAGTGGTTTTCAACACAGTAGGCCCAGAGACTTCCATAAATGAGTGAATACCTGGATAAATAAATGTTCCTGGGGAATCAGAAATATAAGGAAGTAACTCTAATCCTAGGAAATGTCTGTTAAATATCCTAATGAAGATTTGAGCAAAAAATGCTACACAAATAAAGATAGGGTAATGAGTATAGATAAACAGTAGGGGGGGTAATAGAATTTTCTAGTAGGCGGGCCTACATTAACTGAGTCTGGTGGGTGAGTAGGAATTCAGTAAACAAAGATAGTGGCAAATGCATTCCTGGAAGAAGGAAGAGCATGAACAAGTAGAATCCTAATAGCTATTGACTTTGGACTATGTGTTTAACAAATATTTTTTGAGAGCATTCTAAATTCCAGGCACATTACTATCACCCTTCCCCCCCCCCTGAATCTGTTTCCTTGCTTACTAATGAGGATAATAATCAATAGTTCAGAGATTTTTATGGAATAATATATGTTAAAGAACCTGATTTTTGGCAGGTACTTTTTTCCATGGAAATGGTTACTGAATTTAGCTGGCCTGCTAAATTCAGGAAAGTGTTATTTAAAGCAAAGGAACAGACCCATTACAATGCCATGATTACAACGGACAATCCCATTTGCAGGAAAGGGACTAAACAATGAGTCAATGGAATTTATTCATAGAGTATTGGACTTAAGGTCAGAGGAGGTATGTTCTAGTCTCAATATATAACCTTGGGTCCTGGGGACTAGAAAATCATTCATCAGTGTCCCAGTACAGTATCTTTGTCTTAAAATTATCATTATTATAAAAATATCTGAATGTAAATTTAAGCTATTTTTGAGGGTCCTCGTAAGGAAAGTTAGAATCACTTCTCTCTAGAATAGTAAGCTTATGCAGAAAGGTGCCATGAGAATCATTGTAATAGAAGTAGTGTGGAAAGAGGAGTAACTCCTTAATGCTTCCACAATGCAAAGTGCTACCACAGGTCATCATTTCAGTACAAAGATTTATATAAATTAAACTAGAGGCCGGGTGCACAAATTTGTACACAAGTGGGGTCCCTTGGCCTGGCCAGCAATGGAGGCCTATCAGGGGGAGCAGCTGGCTGGGGGGAGGTACCTCAGGAGTTGGCTGGCCAGCCCTTCAATCAGGTCCTGGGAGGGGGGAGGGGCTGCCAGGAGAGAGGTACCACAGGAGGTTGCCTGGCTGGCCCCCAGATTGGTGCCCATGGGGGCTAGGGGCTGGCCAGAGGGAGGGACCATGGGCTGCATTGACTGGTCGACTCAATCATTCTGGTCCTTCAGTTGTAATGGTTATATATATATATATATATATATATATATATATATATATATATATGAATCTGGGGTTAGACAGCTCTAGAAATGTTCTTTGTCATGGTGAATTGTGCTGTCACTTAGCAAATTTATACTTACAGAAAAGAATGGGAAGGGAGGGAGTGTTAGAAGAATAGCAGCAACTAGGAAAGTGTTAAGGATAACTTGGAGGGGAACCACAAAGGGAAGGGAAAAAACAACCCGTGGAAACTGATCAGCACAGCTAAAGGAAACAGAAAGGGAAGAAATCCTTGCGGAAGGGTCTAGAGCCTTCTCATTTGTCTAATAAAACAACCCTTCCCTCTTCATGATGTAGCTGCCTCTTTAAAAGGAAAGCAATTGTGTTGGGAACCTGTCCCTCTTCCTTACTTGCAAAGAGCTTTGTGACTACTATTCCATGTGATCCCTACCATTTTCTCTGAGAAAATCTGTGAAATTATAAGGCTTCACTGATTGATGATCCTTTTCCCATTGGGCAGGCAACAAGGTAAGCAAACTTGAGCAGGGTTCTGGAGGAGGTCATTTTGCAATGGGAAAAAACAAACACTGAAATTCTTAGTTTGTATCCCACCCACAATAACAGTTATTGAGTGAATGCTTAAAACAAGGTTTTCCTACTATCTCCTTTTTAGAGATGAGAGAATGAGGCTAAGACAGCCGTGGGCAAACTACGGCCCAGGGGCCGGATTCGGCCCCTTTGGCCCATGGAGCCTAAAGAGTGGAGGGTTCTCTTGCTCTCCCCTCCGCTCCTTCACCAGCAGCCCAAGATGGAAGTGCCAGCATGGTCAGGTTGCTTTTGTTCCAGCCCTCCGGTCCACTTTAAGAACCCACTGTGGCCCTCCAGTCAAAATGTTTGCCCACTCCTGGGCTAAGACTAGCTAAATAATTTATCCAGTGTTCAAATGGCTCGTGAGTGCTAGAACCCACTTGAATTTCATCCTCTCTGACTCCAAAACTCATACTCTAATGTTTCTTTTCTTAATAAAAATGAGTATGCAGAACAAATAGGATGGGATTATGTCATCTTGACGACTAATTTTGGAATATAAAATTATCTTCAGAGAAAGTATTCCTTTTCTTCTTCTTCTTAGTGTTGGTGTAAAAATTAGAATGGGAAAGATATGGTGAGCTTGCTTTGGTGCTGGAGGTATCTAAAATTGCTTACTTTAGAAATGAAGTTCTGCCATCTGGTTATTGTGAGTTCTCCTAAATTGGTATGGTTTGTCCTGCTGTCTTGGAAAGGAAGCAACTAGTGCTGAGGAAAAGGTTAAAAAATACAGCAAAGGGATTTTTTGGGGGGTAAGCATTTGCTTAATTATCACTGCGGTAGAATGTTTGGCCAAAGTCAGAAATCTTTTATTTCCACTCAGTGAGCAGCCCTATAAAGCTTCAGAACATACAGTGCAGACAAATGCCAAATCATTTTTTCACCTCTTAAAACACTTAATCAAGAATTTATTTTTTAGAATAATTCTGTATTGAATCAAGCAGCCAGACAATGAAATTGGAATGAAAGAAAATGAAATAGTGGGAGTTATCATAATTATGTCAAAAACCCCACCAAGTGAATTGGATAATAAGCACCTACAATTTATTTTCCTCTGGGTCCTCTTTTTTTTTTTTTTTTTTCTCCTTGGAATCTCTGTGGTTCTTCACTTTGCTCTCATCAACACCACTTTCCTGTAACCTTCACAAATATCACTTTTAGATACTGGGAGGGGCCAGTAGATTTGAGAACAAAGCAAGACTGGCATGAGCCAGGAAGTGGGGGAAGGTATAAATTAATATGGATTAAGGACAAGGATTTCAGTTTGTGACTATTTGCTTGAGTGAAGCCAATTTGCTTTATGACCCTTCATCCTATTAGGCCTAGCAGAGCAAGAATTCCTGCTAAAACATGTAGCTGAAGGATATAAAATGACATAACTCACCCAGTTTTCCAACATCCTTTATTTCTGAGGACGTCTTTTATTCCTGCATTCTGGAGATATGGCTGTAGGCTTAATGAAACTAGGTTGGCTGCTAGCATCTAGGGACCTGGGGTCTGGGACAACCCCACTATGCTGGTCTTGGGCAGGCTGATCTCGTGTGATGCTGTGGATGACTGCTGCCTACTGAGGGGGCAGTGCATGTTGTGGTGCTTTGTGAGTGTGCCATGGATGCCTTGCTTGCCAGTTCCAGTTCTAGGGAGTGTCAGTGAAAAGATCTCTGTCTTTCATAGCAAGACAGACAGACAGCATGTGGGAAAGATACATTCATTTTGCCAAGATAAACTTAAAGCTATAAGTGAAGGCCCATATCTGAATACAGCATAATTATGAGGATTTCTCAACCTTAGCACTGGGGCTGTCCTATATATTGTAAGATGTTTAGCAGCATCTCTGGACTTTACCTACTAGATGCCAATAGCAGCCTATCCCCAGCTGTGACAACAAGAAATGACTCTAGAAAATACTGAATGTCCCTAAAGTGCTAAAACTGCTTCTGGTTGAAAACCACTGCCTTAGATTTTATACCCTTAGAAAGAGGACCACTGATTTATTTTACTTTCTACTAATTATACTCAGTCAGGGGAGGCCTTGTTTTGAGACAGACTTCTGACATAATTCTATGTCTTGAGAAAACATATCTTAACCTTTGAGTGTCTGATTGTCCCCAAATGTGAAATAGGAAGTGGATGAAGGTAATAGTGGTAAGCACATATTTTTGAGCCAAAGTTCTCTGAGTTTGAGTCAGGGATTTGCTACCAACTAGCTCTGTGACCTTGGCCAAGTGACTTTGCAGTTCTGAGCCTCCCTTTCTTTATCTGCAAGATGATAGGAATGACAATTGTATGTTTATCATCCTGTCCTGGTGGTGATTAAATGAGATAAAGCAGTGACAGCACATAACACAATTCCTGGTACCTATTGAGGGCTCAATAAATGTTTGCTATAATTATTAATATTGCTGATAACATTTTTGAAAAATGAGTATGCTTGTTATTATTATTAAGTCATTTATTTTTCCTTTACCAAACACTTTCCATATTTTTTAACCTCAGAAAATTGACTCACAAGTATGTAGATCCCTCACCTCCTTCCCCCCACAGAGGGACCCATGAGCTCTCTGGTGCCATGTACTATCTTTGGACAAATTCAGGACATTCTGATGAGCTCCTTTATTTTTCTTTTCTGCTTCTTGCTCTCACTGTTCCCTTTCTTTCTTTCTTTCTTCTTTTTTTTCTCTCTCTCCAATTCTTTCCTTCTGGAGCCAGCATCAGCAAAGCACAGACTATTTTCTTGATTTGAAACCTGAGCACCAATGAGAAAACTCGGAAAGCAGCTTCTGATTTTATGCTTCATTGCTTAGGCCACCTCGTAAAAACCTTGACATCTTAAAAAACAAAAACAGCAGCTTTCTTTTGGCCAGAACTTTATCAAAGCTGTGTCTGTAATGGCACAGAAAAGTAGGAAATGAGAAAATCCATTTCTCTGTGTGTGTGTTTTTGCTACAGAAGCCAAGTGACCTTGAGGGAGCAGTGGCTCTATGTTCCCTTTTCATGGTGTTGCCCACACCTCTCCCTCCTTCACCTCCTCCTGCTCCCCATTCAGCTCCTCAATAACTGGCAATCACTCTGCCCTCCCACTTCAAATTTATGACCAAGAGCAGGCCGTAAACAGAGAGGACCAATCCTAATCCCAGGCACTGCACCTTCCTGTGTGCCCAGGTCTGACAGTTTGATGGGACCATAAAGAATAAGCCCTCATTCCCACGCACCCATGAATCATGCCCTATGGAAATGACTAGCCAGGGGTGCTGCAGTTACTGCAGGGGACTCGACCTAGAGGCCAGTCTTCCTCTACACCAGCAGAGAATAGGGTCTCTGCTGATGTCCTCACTGGATGTCCTCAATGGGAGTGGCCTGGCAATGCAAAGTCACCACACAGCTAAGAAGACTGCCAACTCACAGGTCCATGGGCTTTTTCAGTGGCCCATGTGAAACTGTAGAGGCCACTTCCTTTTACTGATGCTCCAAGAATTACAAAGAATTACCAAGGAGCCCCCTGGAGTGACACTCCTACAGGACACATCCAGAGAATCAGAACATGCAGTTCACAGATGCCATTTCCACCTCCAGTGGCCTCTTAGTGTGCATATCATTGGCTGGTGCTTTTCAGACATGGTCAAGTGTGGAAATCACTTGGGTCTTCTTGATCTGTTTCTGACTCGTTTGGTCTGGGTGGGGCCTGAGAACCTGCACATTTTATGAGTCCCCAGGTAATGCTGAGGTCATCTGGTCTTTCAACCATGTGTTGAGTAGTGAGATGCTAGAGCATGTTAGAGCTTTCCTTTCCTCCTACTTCCTTTCCACATCCCAGAATTGTTTCTTTTTGGAGTGGCACTTGCCAGCTTTTACAGGAAACAGTAGTCATCTCCCCAATTGGTTTTGAGCGAAATGAACTTCCTTAAGTCCAGGGAATATCAGAAATATTGAGAACTAGAAACATACAGTTATTATTGAGTATTCTCTTTCCCCCAATATGATTTAAAATATATATATTCTCTTGACAAATAGCCTTTCAGGTTTTTGTCAGTTCACCGCTGCAATTGAGGGGTCTCCACCCTGCAGAGAAAAGCTAGTTCTTTTGTAGTTTAGCCCAAAGTGTGAGGGAACACCTGTGGTTTATTGAAATGCTTCCACCCATTGATCTAAGTGTAGGCCACAGAGCAACATAAAACCTATATATCAGCTTTCTATGTTTCTGGAATCTTCCCTTTTCTTTGTAGATGTGACAGTAGTAGCCGTAGTCTATGCTCTGAGTTCCAGATACACAACTGGTACTATCATAGTCCTTGTCAAAGGAAAATGAATGGAAGAAGCAAGAGGCAGAAAGGGCCTAATTATTTATAAGTAAACATGAGTTTTGACAAGGGCAATTTTTTTTTCTCTGAGTAAGGCCTATATGCTGATATTAGCAAAGAGTAAGTAGCTGTATAGTAGCCTCAAACTGGGAACAGGAAAAATGTCAATCAACAATAGAGTGGATAAAGAAAATATAATATATTCATATGATGGAATACTAATAAAAATGAACCATGGATAAATACCACAACATGTATGTATCACAAATACAGTATACTCTATGGCAGGGAAGATACAAAGCACACACACACACTATCTCTGTATTTAAAGAACAGAGAGAAATAATCTGTATTTAAAATCAGAACATTGTCTTGGCCTATGTGACTCTGTTGTGTGGAGTGTCATCTCACGCACCAAACCAAAATCATTGCCATTTAGATCCCTGGTCAGGGCACATACCTAGGTTGCAGGGTTGATCCCCAATGTGGGTGCATATGGGAGGTTTCTATCTCTCTCTCACTCTCTCTCAAGTCAGTAAAATATGTCTTCATGTAAGGATTAATTTTAAAAAGTGAAATCAGATAATTGATTGCCTATGGTATTGACAAGAAAGGCCATGAGAGAGCTTTCTGGGGTTGCATAGCAATGTTCTCTATTCTAATGGAAGTTTTGGTTTCATGGATAAACTGCTTTGTTAAAACTTATCCAATGGTATACTTAAAATCACGTGTTTTTCTGTGTTATGTAATTGTGCCACTATATATATTTGAATTATTATTGATACTACTGTGTTTCCATGAAAATAAGATATCCTCCAAAAATAAGACCTACTTCATGGAAACATAATACATCCCCTGAAAATAAGACCTCGCACATCTTTGGGAGCAAAAATTAATATAAGACACTGCCATATTTTTGGGGAAACAAGGTAGCAGAGTCTCTCTAAGCACAATTGTTTATTATATTCATTTCTTCTATAAAACTTCCTTTTCTGCCACTGACCATCATCCAGAGAATAGAGAAATAGGAATGCCAGTATTGTAACTATAAACAAAAGCCCCTTAATTATCTGAATTTCTCTAAAGCAGTGTTTCCCAAACTTTTGACATATGTGTACCCCTTCTATAATTTTCATCACATTGAGTACCCCTCGTCAAAAAAAGGATGCATTTTAGCCGAAACCGGTTTGGCTCAGTGGTAGAGCGTTGGTCTGCAGACTGAAAGGTCCCGGGTTCGATTCCGGTCAAGGGCATGTACATTGGTTGTGGGCACATCCCCAATAGGGGGTGTGCAAGAGGCAGCTGGTCAATGTTTCTCTCTCATTGACGTTTCTAGCTCTCTCTCTTCTCTCCCTTCCTCTCTGTAAAATATCAATAAAATATATTTTTAAAAAAAGGATGCATTTTAATAACAATCAAAATATATTTATTTTTTATTTTTTGGTACATACACAAAATAATAATAAAAAAATAAAATTATTGATAATAAAATATAAATAAAAGTTATATTATAAATAACATTCATTTGCACACAGGACCATCTCACGCCTCACAAGACTGTCTTGACTTGACTCATGAGAATGTAGAATTTGGCGCAGCTAATCACGGTGCAGTGCACATCCCCACCAAACTCTGGTGCAACGTGTACCCCCACCAAACTCTTCCCATACCCCTGGAGGTACACATACCACACTTTGGGAAACACTGCTAAAGTGTTCACCTCCTCCTCTAGATAAATTATTCCCTTGTTCAACCTTTCCAGGGGGATATCACACAACTGCCCTTTACTTCAGGGCTTCTGGCCTTTGGCTTTCTTGTCCCTGTCATGTTCTGTGTTTTCACTTGTAGCAGAGAATTGATGGGCTTTTCCACCTGAGTTGGACTCTTCATACAGATTTTTCTGAGCACATTATAAACTCTAATTCATTAATGTCATCATAAATGGTAATGTCCTGTGAAAAAGAGAGGTGATGGCACCAATTAAAATGATATTCTTGTAGTCACACATCAAACCAATGTCAGTGGAAATACTGGAATCAAGACTTGATGCACATCACCACTCCTCTGCCATATTGATAGTAGCACAGTGGGTGAAACACAAAACCCCAGTCCACGCTTGGAGGATGTGCCCCACTACCCTCAGCATGTGGGTCTGCTAAGAGCAGTGACAACGAAAGAGAAGAAATGGACCTGGACTAGACAAGGATCTGATAGGCAATAGTAACCACTTGTCTTGAAAATATCCACAAGCACATCTACAAAAGAATATCATGCATGCATTCATATATTTCAAGGCTGCATTGTAGCTCAGTTATTTTATTGTTGACTTAATTGAAACTCAGATTTGTGAAGCCACATGTTCAAGGTCACATAACAATTCTCCACTGATCTGCTACAGCCAGCCCTGAGCCCTTGCCTCTATGTTCCAGATCACATAAGAGATTTCCTTATTTCTTAATGTCTCCAGTTTTTACATAACAGAAGCATTTAAATGCATTGCTTCATTTGGGCATCAGATATTAAATAATATGAAAATTCTCTCACATTGCAAAGGAGTCTAAGAATAATGGACAGTGGTAGAGTTAAGCACTCTGTGCCCAGGACTCTTTTGAATGTTTCACATGAATTTATTTAATTCTCACAATATCCTGCTGTGTTATAACACTATTGGGGATACTGTTATTACCCCTCCATTTTACAGTTGCAGAAACAGAAGCCTGGGAAGGTTAAAAACCTGCCCCAAATCTTGCAATGTGCAAGTGATGCAGCCAGAGTGGAGAAGTAGAATGTTGGTTTCAGCAGCCACACAGCTACGACCAGCTCTGTGTTGGAGGAGCTAAAGAGTTGCCTCCTTTGAAAGAACAGTCTCAATGAAGCAAGCTTATCAGTAACTAATGAAAGTGGATAAGAGTTGATATTGAGTAGACAATTGTCACCGTACAAAATGATTTATTTCATTTGAATTTTCACAGCTCAATGAGAAAGTTATTATCTCCTGTATGACAAATGAAGAAACTGAGGTGTGCAGTGTTAAAGGAAGGAGCCATGGCCACAGCGTTAAGGAAATGTGAACCTGGGTGGCCTGACCCTGGAGGCTGCTCCCTTGGAGGGCTGCAGGATGGTTGTAATAAAATGGCAGTAGTTCAGTCCAACTTTAATTGATGAGATACTAAACAGAGTCTGTGTTAAATAAAAGGTCATTGGAGAAACATTTATGCTTGGCTGTTTCTGAGCCGGAAAGCCTCTCTAGACCACCTTTATTTTTATGGAGCTGCCATCAAACTGGTTTCAGCAAGGACAGGCCTTTCTCCAAGGTCTCCTAGTCAGTGTACCCTGATAAAAATTTTTGGTTTAAAAAGGAAGGGCAGGCATGGGAGGGATGGCATCTCTGGGGAGGGGTTAGCATCTGGAGGAGATGGGGAAGAATGCTTGTTTCTATACAAAGCAGGGCTGCAGAATCAATTTTGAACTTGATCTAAGACTTGAATCTTCTCTTAGCTGGAGTGGAAAAGTTTGCATCAGGCGAGCGGAGTAAGCGTTCCCATTGGTAGTTTGTGATGGGGGTAGAAAAAGGAGTTTTTCTCCCCTAAAATGTTTTGTTTTTGATTTGTGTTTAGTCACAATTTTTAAGTTAATTTTTAATGCTCTATAAGGGAGTATGGGGATTTTGTTTTTGAGGAACACACTTTTTAAGTTAGAAAAAAAACTGGTTCAAATAGAGATATAGGAATAGCTGCCATATACCTATCCCTGGGGTAGAGCTGTTGAAAATAAGTGCTAGTGGTGGCTTTAAGGCTTTTTGAAGAACTTGGATTCAACTCATCCAAAGTGAACTATGTACTTTCATTGGAACTTTAAAATCATGAGATGTGTTTCTAGGGAATCCTGATCCTGGGTAAGGGGAGGAAATAATTTCTAGGCTGAAATTCAGATAAGCCTTAGGCTTGGAAACTCATAATTTATGTTGTTACAAAGAAGTGAGGCTGATTTTTCAAAGTACCGGCTTCCCAGAAGACCTGAGACTTGTGAATTCTCACTTATAAACTCCACACTCTCTTGTAGTTACCCTGAAATGACTTGGATTGTAAAGAGTGGTGGGCCACCTTCTACAAAAGATCATGTCCTGATGGAAACCTGTGTCCCCAGTCTAACTATGAGCTCTCCCTCCTTGAATGGAGTGTCCTCACTGCCAGAGGGTGCAGGGTTTTAAATTGCAAAAAGGGTTCTTCTCCCAAAGTCTTATCTCATGGACTAACATCTTATGAGTAATTATCCTAAGTAAATGCCCATTTTCAAATGCAGATGCAAAATCCATTAGACCAGAGAGAACCCCCTTGCCTGCTCATTAGGGAATAAGAGCCCACATGTGCAGTGTTTTCTGTACCTCCTTGTGTGTACTGGTGTCCACATCCCAATGACGTTTCTTGAGTGGATATGAATGTGCTTACCTAACAGGGATGCATAGAGGCATCTTACTCTATCAGAAAACACTAAGTCTCTCACTTTTCTTTCACATTCCACTCATAAACTATTTAATGAAATTATCCATTCATTCAAGACTAGTCATGTTGCCACCACATGCCTGTTCCTGTGCTAGCACTAGACATCTATGGATGAAGACAACAAAGAAGAAGGCTATTCTCATGTGGATTACATTTACTGTACCTGTGGGTATGAAATTGAAGCAATGAGGTTCACTGGGAGAATGAGCTAATATCTACCCAGTACTTACTACACATCATCTGTAGTTTTAAGGCTTCATGTATGTTAAGTCATAAGACACATGCTACTATGATCTAATTTCAGAGATGTGGAAGCTGAATAATAGTTAATAGATCCAGGTGATAAAGGTAGGAAGTGACAGAGGTTGGATTTGAACTTGGATGTTTGCCACCAGAGTCAGATTTTATCCAAGTGCTCTAACACATTGAATATAAGGGGTTATTTACTTTATATTGGACAATCAGAAATTATTCTCAAAAGAAAGGTCATTAAAGCTGAAAACTTGAAAGATGAAAGAAAAAAAAATACAACAACAACAAAAAAACCTTGCAGGTAAAATGAATGTGGGTATGTATTTATGGTTTTTATTTTTTAAATACATTTTTTTTTCAGAGAGGAAGGGAGAGGGAAAGAGAGATAGAAACATCAATGATGAAAGAATCATTGATTTGCTGCTTCTTGCATGCCCCACACTGGGGAATAAAGCATATAACCTGGGGACATGGCCTGACCAGGAATTAAACCATGACCTCCTGGTTCATAGGTTGATGCTCAAGCACACTGGTTGAGCTGTATGTATGTTTTTGTATGTGAGTGTTGTGGGTATTGTATGTGTGTGTTGAATGTGTTTTTCATGTGTATTACATCTATGTGTGTGAGTGTTTTGTGTGTTTTGTATACTTATGCATTTTGTTCATGGTAAAGCAAGACCGTAGCAGTGCTCCTAGGAAAGGAAGGAGAATGCATGATGATCTTAGGAAAAAGGGTGGGAGAGAGATAGAGACTTGGACAGTTAAAACAATGGGAAGGCCAGTGGGCTGAAAGCTTATATTAGAAGTGGAAACATACGTGAGGTTTGAATGGTAGGGAGCAGGAATGGAACTGTAGGGTTTTACATGTCAAGACTGGAATGCAAAGTCATTGAAAGATTTTAAACAAAAGAAGTTACATAATTTAGTTGAGATTTTGAAAGTATATGTCTTTCTGTCATGACACAAGAATTGATAGCCCTTGGCATTTTCCATGCAAGAGGTGAAAGAGGCTTGACCTTGGATGACTTGCAGGCTCTGTGTGCTATGAGATTCTAGATCCTCCTTTATGGCCAGCTCCCACTTCATGGCACTTACAGCCTCCATTCCATACAACATAATTTTTTAAAGGATTTTTGAGCTGAGTGAGAACTTGCTACTCAATTTTGTCCCATGGGGGATTTAAGCTTTCTGCAAGGAGTTTTACTCCATCTGTCTTCTTGGTTTGAATACACCACTGGAAATGCCCCAACTGAGGAAACCTCAATAGAAGAGACAAATTGGGGATTTTTTGTGTGTAACATGGAAAATTTACTCTGAATACTTGGAATTAGGGCTAATGTCATTTACTAATTTTCTTTTGGGTACCCTCTGCTTTTATATTAGGATTTTATATCTCTTTAGTTGCTGTATCCATGGACATCTGACAACAGTTTGGGTTGGTACAAAAATAATAATAATAGTCCCTTTATGAAAGAGTCTCCTTTTTGCTAAAGGCTATTGAGGACAATATGGTATTTGTCAGAAATGTAAACAGATGTTATTGTGAGCTACAGGATTTAGTTGAAGTGGATGTTGTATGTAAGTATAGCTTGTATGGCTTGTGAGCTGTAGATGTTGCTAACAACCATCCCCAAATGCATCATGCTGCATTAGTTTATGGGATTCCACCATCCTCTGACCACCACTGTGACTGCTCTGCGCCCCTCTGTTTCTATTCCTTCATATAGAGACAGCTTACACATCAGCTGCCCCTGTGATTCCATTCCACCAAAACAGAACTTTATGATCTTTTCGTTTTCTCTGTTATTAATAAGAAGATGCTTTTTATCGGATTCCAAGATAGTTGGATCATGATAATGCTGTACTCCATTATAATAATAGTTGTTATTCATTGAGCTCCTATCTTTTGCCAAGATTTGGCTAGCTGCTGAATTCACCTTCTTACAGAGTCCTTAAGGAAGCTTTAAAGAAATTAATATTATTCCTACTCTACAAGTGTAGAAATTGGGACTAAAACAATCTTGGCTTGGGTAGTGGTTGGAGAAAATGATGTAATTACTTTATTGGGAGAATTCTGTTAAGATCTGAAGGCAGGCATAACTCAGAAATATTGCAAGTTTGATTCCAGACCAGCATAATGGAGCGAGCATCACAAAAAAGTGAATCCTAATCTGTTTGCTGTTGGAGGGTTAAACTTAAATATATATATATATATATATATATATATATATATATATATATAACACAATGTCTGTGAAGTATAATAGAGTGAATCAAACTAAAACTAGTTATGCCTTTATCACATTTTAAGAGAAATATTGGCAAATTAAGAGAGGAAAATATTCAAGATGATTTAATTAAATCTATGTACATTTCTCATGCACAATATGACAGGCCTAAAAAATTGCACAGCACACTGGGGGAGATAGAGCAGTATGTGTGTTAACATTCTTACCTCATAGTAAAAAAGAAAGGATGCTATGGAAATACATCATACCTAGTCTAGGAAATGATAACTGGGTCCTAAATAAATCAATTTTAGGTAGGAAGCAGTAGGCTGGCATTGGATACATTCTAGGCTAAATGAGCAACATGTGTAAGACTTTAGAGAAGAGCAGGCAAATCTAGGGACTTGCAGACCATTTAAGAAGATGAGCATAGTGCTCAGTTTAGGAAGAACTAAGACACAATAGCAGAGAATGAAGGACTTTGCAATGTTAAGGAGTTTGTTCCATATCTTGACTCTAGAGGAGTGAAGCACTTAAGATAGGAGTAAAGTATGATTTAATTTGACTTCAGTGTGGAGAATGAGTGTGGAATTGAGGGAAGAATGATGGTTTTTATGAGGAAGATTGTGGTCTTAATGTAATGACAGAACAAATAGAAGAGCACAGATATGAAATATTTTAAATAGACAGATAACTGTAAACATATGGGTAGCTAACAGATTAAAAAGTATCTGGAAGGCTGTCCTGTGGAAAAAGAGCGATCATTTATTTGTGCATTTACGAAGGGCATAGTAAGGACTTATGGGAGAAAGTAACTGGGAAACATATTTTAACTTCAGTTCTATGGGGTGGTCCAAAAATTGAAAGCCCATGTTTACCATGCATTATTGAATATCTCCAAGTATTTTATTTTAATTCAATACATGTATGTAAATGCTTAGTATGCACTATAGACTGGATAACAATGCAGAAGTCACTGAACCTAACCTAAAGGAGAATGAGGTCCTAAAGATAATTAACAGCTAATTAAAATCAGTGAGGTACATATTATTGATATGAACAAAGAGCTATGGAAATTAATTCTGCCTTGGAGTTGCCCAGGGAAAACTTGGGAATGTAAGTGTACAGTTTAGAAAATAGGCCTGGGGGAATATATTGGGGAGTTTTCAGTATAAGTAAGGATCATCAAAGCAAATGTCTACAGCATATAAGCAGGTAACATAAATAGGTGAAAAGAACAAGTCTCCACATAAGGAATAGTGGAGGCTGGAAATTGGAAAGTAAATTATTTTACATAAGTCTCTCCTGCTGCTCAGCTCTAATTAATGGTTACCGTATAGAAAGAGATGTTAGCCCCATGTTTCCAGATTTATATAGTTTCTAAATGAAAATAAAATATTATATATTTGTGTTGTTTTTATTTGTATATATTTAATTATTTTATTTTAATTAATTATATTTTAGAAAGAGAAGGGAGTGGGGTAGAATTTGCCAATAAAGGGCAGGAAAGAAGCAGTCATGGTCTAAGGATGAGACAAGGTTAAATAAATATTGTAAGTTTTTTTCCTAATGGAGTAGAATTAATATTGAGATGAAGAGAGTGATTGATAGTTGATGAAGCAAGGTATGGAATGAGGCATAAAATGGAGAGATCGGAATGAGAGCAATAGAAAATTTTCTTCCTTTCAGACAAGTAAATGTCTAAATCTTTGAAGGTAAATAGAGAGGAAAATTGAGGGAGCTTATGCCTGATGAGTCCACATTTTCTCTAAAGTAGGAGATGAAGGAAGGGTTAGTAGAGAGGTGTGGGCTGGAAAAAAAAATAAGCTTGGAACAGCTGCCTTAGGGAATTTAATAGGGGTGAATAAAATGATTATTGAGGTTCACTCTGGGGTTGGAAACCATTAAGGAGTAATGATCAGAACAGCTGTGAGCATTTCTCTAGCAGAATCAGGGAGCCCAGGAATAGGAAGGTGAGAATGGAGAATGACCAGCCAGATGCAACAAAGGTTAAAGGGAAGAAAAGTTGAGCAACAGCTAACTGGCAGGTGCATCAATGGGCAATAGGAACAAAGATTTGGGAGAGAAATAAAAGGGTTCAGGAAAGTACATATTTGTTGAGAGAAAGATAACTTTTTTTTATATGTTAGAAAAAGGAGGTTTGTATTAGGTGGAACTTCTATCTGATTCCAAAATTATTTCATTCTAAATATGAGAATCCACAGCCAGTTATTATTGTCTTGTCATAGTTGTCATGATATATGAAAAAAAAGTCCTGGTTACACCAATGTGAGTCTCTCAGGATGGGCCCCAAAGAAAATTATAAAATGGATATTTCTCATTTCTGCTTCTCAACCTCCTTTTGTAGCATCTTCTTGCATGCCTTCATCATATCTCTAGTGGGTCAAAAAACAAAGGCATTGCTATGACAGGAAGGTTATCTGTAGGCTTTATTTGAATCCCAACCTCTAGGAAGATACCTGTTCTGCTTCTGGGTTGGTCTGAATAAGGTCTCCAGTTACCTGTTTTCATTTCATTTTAGCCACAAGAAGCTTCCCTTTAGGAAGCTTTTGGCCTTTCTGACTCATGTCACAAGCCAACCTTCCTTTTGTTTCATTCTTTCTTTTTTCTTTTTTTTCTTTATTGTTTAAGGTATTACATGTGTATCCTTATCCCCCCATTGCCCCTCACCTTCTGGTGCCCTCCCCCTTCTGGTGTCTTGTGTCCATTGCTTAGGCTTATATGCATACATACAAGTCCTTTTGGTTTTTCATTCATTTCAAATCTTATAACTTCTACTATGCAGTAGCTAAATATGAGAGGGAGTAAGAATAACAAGAATGGAAGTAATTAATTAGTTCTGTTGAGATACAGAGGAAGAGCCAATGCCAGGACCTTTGTTATTTTGAATTCTGTCTGTCAAGTGAGACAACACTTTTGTGTACTTCCCCCAGTTTCTGTGCAAGTACAAGTAAACCTATTTTACTTACCTATACTCTAGGCTTAAAGTAGGTTTTGGGAAACACAGAGGTTAAACAGGAATTATTCTGCAGTGCACTAATAGATGTCACTCTGGGGACCAACTTCCTTGCTGCTGAGACAGTTAAATGCATAACCCACAGATATGAATTATGCCCTCACTTCAATGGAACCAGGGATTTTGAATTCTTGCCAGGGCCCTACTGGTGTACTTCTGAGGTGGATCAAAGTCCTATACAAAGTTTTATTGGAAGAAAGAGTTTTCATTGGATTCTCAGGAGTGAAAGCAATATAGCCTTAAAACAAGAACAATGGGTTCAACAGTAGACTCTGGCTGGAGGAACAGTCATTTCATTACATGTAAGCTTATTTTTCTGCTGAACCATCTCTACCTGAATGCTCCTTGAGGATAAGCACTCTCTCTTCTGCTTCTGCATCTCCAGCTAGCACAGCCCCTTCCCCATGGCCCATGCTCATTACATGCATGTGGAAATCTGACACATGTCAGGGTGCTGATTTTCTATCCCCATCTCAATTTGATGAGTGGTAAGATGGCTTTTCTTACTTGACATGCATAATAAAAAAGATTAGGTTATGTACAGTGTCCAATGATAGATGACCAGAAATCTACTCAGTGGCCTCCATGTCCAGCTGACTCTACTTTCAGAGATGAGAAAATTACAAATGATCTGCAACCTGCTGCAACCTGGAGAAGCTCCCTCATAGATTTATACCTTCAATAAGAATTTATGAAGTGTCTTATATGTGCTCAGCCCTGGGGACATAGTGGTGAGTAAAAGGAGACACCATCATTGGTCTTGGGCGGTTCCTATTCTAGAGGGAGAGATGCACATTGATAAAATATTCTCACAAACACAAGCATAGTTGCAGCAGTGTTAAAGACTACATCATGGTAGATCTTAGCACAATTCCACTCAAAGATTTGATGGAATTGGGAAGGTCAGGAAGAGCTTGTCTGAGGAAATCGCTATGGCCAGATATAGGAAGGATGAGTATTGTTCACTCGGAAAGGGAAGAATGACCCTCACAGCCACAGAGAGCAGAGGGTGCAAAACACCTATGACATGATAGGGTGTGATGAGGTATGGGGTGAATGAAGCCAGAAAGGCTGGTGCCAGGGAGCCAGGTTCAAGATGAGCCTTGTAAGGGAGATCATGTTTGGCAGTTTGGTTTTCATTCTGGAACACTGTGCAATGATGATATCGACTGAAAAATGATCTGCATTGTGGAAGCTGACCCAGCCTTCTTTCTGGAAGATATCTAACCCCCATGACAAGATCTATATCATCAAGAATTACCCCCTATGTCTCTTTGCCAACAAAACTGGGTTATACATAAGTGCTGGGTGTCTTGTCCCAACGTACCTATCACCTTAAGAAAAAAAAATGAGGAATGCCTCTTCTCCTCCCCTAATGTCGATGTACCAACACCACGAGCCTGGTACCTGAGAGGGCAGGAAGAATAATAGCTGTTGTTTCCCTTTACCTGAGCTAATCTATCACACCTCACCCAGAGACCCCAGCTCCACCACTGAGCATTCACCGTCCTGAGGTCAAACACACAAGCAAATAAATAAGTAGGGAGCTTCTTTGGAAATCCTCTTTGTCATTACTGAAGTGTGCTCATTTATTTAGCAAAACGTCCATAATGTTTTAATTGCTTGGTTTAGCCATTGGCTATTGGGTATCTTCAAGGGGTCCTGTCAGGAGCTGTGTTTCCCCTTTACCTGCAAAAGCA
This sequence comes from Vespertilio murinus, assembly GCA_963924515.1. Classification (NCBI taxonomy): domain Eukaryota; kingdom Metazoa; phylum Chordata; class Mammalia; order Chiroptera; family Vespertilionidae; genus Vespertilio; species Vespertilio murinus. The sequence goes on from OZ004704.1 coordinate 200,722,976, forward strand.
AGGCAGGCTTTTGATGGCTGGAATTAATTACATGCACAGATTTTCATTGCTTGGAGCAGTAAGCAGCTGGTTCCCGCAGGGCCAGGCTGAAATCTCCTGCCAGTTCCCCTTCCCTGCTTCCTCCCTCCACACCCACACCCTTTCTTTCCTTCATTATGCTCCATGGGTTCAGTTCAGTGAGGGAAACTGTAATTAAAACATTTGCAAAGCTCCAGTTTTCTCTGTGACTGCCCTTAAGACTGTGAACATTTATAATTCACTCTTTTTCCAAATACAACATAATGGCAAAGTTTCCAGGAATTTCTTCCTGACTGACTCAACCCCCACCAATGGTCTTAATTCCTTTGAAAACAACTCCACAAGGAGTTATAAGACCAGGAGCAAAAGGGAGGGCAGCAGGTTTGCTCTTCAGGGGTTGGAGAGAAATAATGACTAATATTTTCAGGGCACCCCATGCTTGCAGAACAGTTGACAATGGTTTATAGTTTTTCTATCTTTCTTCCTTTCCTGTTAATTATTCATACCTCAGGTACCAAGAGAGGGGTCTTGTTTTCTTTTTAGATGTAATTAGAGTAATCAAAGGGTTTGTAATACTCTTGTGTTTTATTTTGCTGTCTCTATTCAGTTCTTTTTTCCGTGTGAGAGAAAAATGTAAAACACAAAACATAAACACTGAGACTCTGGGTTTTGTGAATTCTTGCAGGGAAAATTGGTTTTACCATAATAGCAATTGGCAGCAATAATTCTGAGGTGAACAACCTGGAATTACTCCCTTGCAGGCAATAATTTGTATAATACGCATTTCTTAAACTGGGAAGGGAGAACTAGGTGATCATTTAGGTGAATTTTAACAGAGTTTATCTTTCTTTTCATGACAAATGAGGAAGCAGACTGTTGGTGCATTCAACCAAGGATGTACATTTGCATTTGGTTTTGTTTCTACTGAATAGATTCTGGTTTGAATGACAAATTAAACTCCCAGCTTCCACACACTGAATTCTTTTTGTTGAAGATTTACACATTCTAGAAAGAAAAGAAGCCCAAATGCAGTTATCCTTTAAAGGTAAGGTTAGGCAAACAATGAATTGATGATTATTCTACCATTTTTAATATTAACAAAACCTTCTTCTTGCAGTCCAGAGCTGGTAGGAAATGCTGTTTAAAAGATATTTTGCCACGTCCGTATAGGCATTTCCATGGTGACAAAGTGACCCATCACAATGAAGTTGTGTCATGTCTGAATACAAGGAGATGGGGAGAGGAAAAGTAAGGCACTGTTTTCAAGTTTCATGACATATTTGTGTTTGTTCATGAAAGAGGAACTCCTAAAATCTTACCATTAAAGACCCAAATAAAAGAAAAATTTTTAGCCCTAGTTTTGTTCAGTGGATACAGCATCAGCCTTCGGACTGGGTTCCATTCAAATCAAGGGCACATGCCTGGCAGCCGATCATGTATTTTTCAATATAAAAATACATTATTTAAAAAAAATTTTGGAAAATAAAATATTTTTATTGATTTCAATGAGGAAGGAAAAGGGTTAGAGAAAAAGTGATCAGAGAGAATGGGGATTGAACCTACCACCTAGGAATTGAACCCTGACCTCCTGGTTTATACATAAGTCAATACTCAATCATTGAGCCATGCCAGCCAGGCTCCTGCTCCGCTGACTTCTTAATGTTGAAAGATAGTAAACTGATGTATATTTTAAGAGTTTTATTTTAGCAAACATTGATTTGAACATGCCACCTAGAAGTCAGGAAAGATCTCCAAGGAGCTATACAAAATGAAAGTATTTCATAAGCATAAGGGCAAAGGAACAAGAAGGTTATACTGGGCAAAAGTAGATTAGTTACCTTTCTTTAGGAGACAGCAGGACCTCTCAGCCAGACCACTAACTAGTGCTGATCAGGTGATTCTTGATTGACTGACTTAAGATTCCATTTCTGGCAGTGATTAAACTGTAATTAGGCCATTGTTTGGTGGTGATGTGGGGCTTAGAATAAGCAACTCCATTTTGGGCCTATTGTCTTCCTTTAACACTAAACATCCTTTCTTTGTTTCCTCCAGCTTCAGGACTAGACTTACTTTTTCACTTCTTTTTCTTTTAAAAAAAATTCATAAAAATATATAGCAGATAGTAGTTTCAAATATAGTCTCTTTAGTCAGAATGAACCACTGTTAACAATTTGTCATCCTCTTTTTCAGTCTTTTATAAATTATAAAATACATAAATGTATTTTTTTCTCAAGGAAATATATTAAATTCATGTCTCCTTATGTGCTTCCCCCTCAACCAGATCCTTTTCTCCCAAAGCCCCAAGGAAATCGCTATTTTGAGTTTGATGTGTATATAAGGGTTCTAGTGAGAAACAGAATAGTAGATACATCTTTATATATCTGCATCTGTATCTGGGAATTTACTATAAGGAGTTGGTTTGTGTGATTATGGAGGCTGAGAAGTACCATGATCTGCTGTCCGAAGGCCTGAGACCTAGGGGGGCCAATAGTGAAAGTTCCAGTCTGGGTCCAAAGGTAAGAGGAGACCAGTGTCTCAGCTCAGGCAAAAGCAGGGAATTCACTCTTGTTCAGTCTCTTGCTCTATTCAAGACCTGAACTGATTGGGGAGGGCAGTTTGCTTTAGTATGTCTACCAATTTTAATGTTTATCTCATGCAGAAACCTCCCCCCCCCCCCCACACACACAGAATAATGTCTAACTAAATACCTGGGTACCTCTAACACAGTCAAGTTTACACAGAAAATTAACTCTCATTGTGTAACTATTTGCAATTTTATAGATAGGTGATGGATAGATGGATAGATAGATAGATAGATAGATAGATAAATAGATAACCCAGCCTATGCCATTTTATACAGTTTATTCAGTTACAGAGTACAGTGCTGGTTGAACTGCTCCACACTGTGTGTGTTGTGTTTTTTGTTTGTTTTTTAATCTTCACCAAAATATATTTTTCCCATTGATTTCTAGAGGGAGTGGATGGACTGGAGGAGGACAAGAGAGAGTGAGTGAGAAACATTGACATGAGAGAGACACATCCTTTGGTTGTTTCCCACATGTGCCCTTACTGGGGTTAGGAAAAATCTGCAGCCGAGGTAGGTGCATTTGACCAGGAATCAAACCCCAAGACTCTTTGGTCTAAAGATGCTCTAACCACTGAGATACTGGTCAGTGTTTTTGATGTCTTAGTGACTGATAAACTGGATATTTCTTAGAGCAGTGGCATTTGATCTGGATTCTGAAAGTTATGTAAGACTGTACCAGGTCAAGAAAGGAAAGGGACAGATAGAGTAATAGTATATACATTGGCACACTTTCATAGGGGCATTGATTAGACTGTGAAAAGTTGAAGTTGTTAGAATTTGGTTGGGGGATTGGTCAGAATCCTCATAAGATTAAGTAAATCCAGTTATGGAAACCATGTAGCCTAGGCCAAAGAATCTGAATTTTTACTAAGAGCCAACTGGTATTATAAGTAATGATGGAATGTATTAGCTTGTGAGAGCTGCTGTGACAAAACATCACAAAGTGGGTGGCTCAAACAAAAGTCATTTGTTGTTCTGGAGGCTAGAAGTCAGAGATCAAGGTATCATCAGGATGTGCTCCTCCTGAGGACTGTGAAGAGGAATCTAGTCCATACTTTCTCCTCTTGTGGTAGTTTGTAGACATATCACCCTAATATTGATATTCACATGGTTTTCTCCCTGTGTACATGCTGTGTTCCAGTATAAGGACACCAGTCATATTGAAAGAGGGTCCAGCTTCATGACTTTATTTTATATTGATTATCTTAGTAATGTCTATAACTCTAAATAAGGTCACCTTTTGGGATTAGGATTTCAATATATGAATCTTGGAGGGGGGACACAATTCAACTCATATCATGAAGTGATAAAAATATTTCTTGAGGATGAGCTCTTGTTCAATGTAGGATGAAGTATAGAGAAACAATGATGAAAGAGAGACATGAGGCTGTGAGCATATGGGAGGACTGGAAACCACTCAAGTGCAATCCAAACCCTATGAGAACCTTGCCCCTCTCTAGGCTCTGTCTCACTTTCCCTTAAAGAACACAAAGGAGAACAGAGACTTGGAAAAATACTTACGGTTTCCTGGAAGTAAAGTCTTAGAATTTTTCTGTCATCTGTCCAAAGTTCTTTTATGTCCAACGCAGGATTTTCATTGAATTACATAGGAGATGATTTGAACACAAAATAACAAATATTTTAACTGTAAATCTGTTGGACAAAGGATTAACTTCTACATATACTTAGAAAGAAGGACAGAGACCCTCAGTGTTGATACTATTTGATCATGTTGACATGCTGAATCAAAGGCAGCACTGATTTTCAAGTAGCCCACTTAATTCTCTAGTCCCTGCCTATGACCTTATATTTGTCTTAAAATATTTACATATGAAGCCTAGCTGTTATGAGGACAGTGGGAAGCATAAATTTGATTTTTCTTGACATTTTCACATATAAAGTCTCTACTTGTTGGTTAAATTAACATAGCATTTTAGCATTTAATTTCCTGGGGGTACCAGATGTTTTATTTTGGGTGTTTGTTTTATTTGTGTTATAGTTGTTGGGTCTTTTTAAATGAAACTCAAAAAAGAGGAAAGAATGGCACAACCCAATAAATATGTAGTTTAATAATATTCAGAATACATATGCGCAGTGAGTATATATCCAAATGAACATACTTCAATGAAGAATTATGAGCAGTTGCCTAATTTCATCTGGATTCTTGGTTATGCTATTGAAGTTGATGAGAGGTTTAAGAAAAGGGCTAGGGAGTAGATAGGGAAAGAACAACCTTATGGGGTATAGGTTCTCAAAGACTTTAAATTGACTGATTAACACGTTAATACCAGCAGGAGAGTTACTGTGTTGTATTCTAGGGACTCTAACATGGCATAATTTTATATGATGTGATTCCTACTGATAAAGGGAGGATGAATAGAAACGTACACTGAATTTCCCTTCAGGGCCCAGAGCTCCTTTTGCTAGGACTGTTGGCTAAAAATGAAAGTGTGAATACTATGAAGAGATATAGTATCAAGAAAACAGTACATACCCTATCCAGTTTGTCTCAGGGAATAGAGCATCAGCCTGTGGACTGAAGGGTCTTGGGTTTGATTCTGATCAAGGGCATATGCATGGTTTGCAGGCTCAATCCCCAGTAGGGTGTGTGCAGGAGGCAGCTGAACAATGATTCTCTTGCACCATTGATATTTCTATTTCTCCCTCTTCCTACTTCTCTGAAACCAATTAAAATATATAAAACAAACAAACAAACAAACACCAGTAGACAAAAATGTAGGACAATGGTTGGAAACTCATGAGCAGCTTGGATGCCTGACTAATTATTTTCTATTACTGGCTTAATTATTTCTCCTTTCTTCTCTCTCCCTTTGCCCAAATTAGTTTAGAATTGTTTTTTTCAATACTAAGCCCACACCCAGTTGTGTGGGAAGACTGTCAATTAATTCAATAACCATTTTCTGAGCTGAACAAAATGGACAAAATTCCCTATATTTATGTAATTTCCTTTCTGAGGAGGGAGGCTGGGAGTAGTTAACAAAATAAATAATTAAATTATATAACTTATTAAATGGTGCTGAGTTTTGTTTTTTTCTTTAAATAATCACCCAAATATATGATCATTGATTTTTGTGAGAGAGAGAGAAAGAAAGGAAGGGAGAGACATCAATCCCTTGCTCCAACTGGCAATTGAACCCACAACATTTTTGGCACATGGGATGATACTCTAACCAACAGGCCACCCCACTAAGGCTAGATGATACTAAGTTTTATAAAGAGAAATAAATCGGGAGAAAAAGGTAGAGATTTGAGTGGATGAAATTTTCTAAAGGCTGGTCAGAAAATATACTGCTTTTCTGATGAATTGTAAAGCTGCGACCTTGTTGCTTTTTAGATGTTTATTGTGTGGTCGTTACCGCTTCCAGGAACTTTACCTGGTGACATGTGGGTCCCAATATCTGGGTCCTGTTGATTAAATTGTAACACATTATGGTCATTTGTAAATTATCCTAATGTACACCTAGGATGTCATTTAGTTCCAGCTGGGAGAGGAGAACATGATGGACTTGTAGCAGGCTGTTGATTTAAGACCATGCTTCTAGGACATGCATCCTCAGGACCTCTTCCAGACATATGTTTTGGATTCTCATAGATGAAAGCAATTTGATAACAGCAAAGCAGTATGGCCATTTATAAGAGCTGTTCAAGACAAACAGGCCAGGCCAGTCAGCTTTCTTCTTCTGTACTTTTCTTCCCTCTCTTTTTGTTAGTGTTAGTATATGCATTATCTCTAGACTTAGTGTTTTGTATGTATTAGATTATCATTCATTTGGCAAGCCACTGTCACACCCAATTAGGGAGAATGTGATGAGCCTTTAATTGGCCATTGTATTGTACACAAGCCTCTTGTGTTGGTTCTGGCTAACAGCAGGCATCTAATAATTTGATAATTGACTGTCAGTTTTCATAATCCTCTTGACAGTAAAGCAAACACATATCCATGTGATTTTATTCTGTAACATTGATCTTTAGACTATATGGTGAAAGGAAGGAATCGAGTTTTTCTCCACTCTCCATAAAGTAAAGGAGAGTGAAAATAAAACAAAAAGGTAGGCCACTCTCAGCATTGTGTCCATAACCATTCTCCCTGCAGCCACTTTGTCAGCTGCTGTGTAAAAAGAATCAAATCAGAGCTCCATGCTGTTTGGGAGCTGTGAGTAATTAAAGACCCTTCAGTATCTTTTGGAAAACTTTGGGCAATACTCCAGCCACATTCAGTACTTCCTTAATAGCCAATTTCCACATTTCTATCCCCTTGTGTGTTTCTATACTGTTTTTCCCTTTGCATGTAATTAGGATAGTTGGACTTTCAAAATTCACTTTTTCATTGCTATTATTCCACACCTGAATATCACCCTCGTGAGAGGAGCAATTTTTATAGCTATTAAAACAAACACAGTTATTGTTGAAGAATCTAGGACCTGTCCTAGAATAAATAATCATACTCATTTACAAATGTTTGTTTTCAGCATCCTTTTTGAAGGAGTGTAGATGTGCTGGGGAGTCTCTGGGACAAAGTCAAAACATAGGGTGGGACTCATTTTTTTTAAATTAATTTCAGAGAGGAAAGAAGGAGAAAGAGAGAAACATCAACAATGAGAATCATTGATTGGCTGCCTCCTGCATGGCCCCTACTTGGGACTGAGCCTACAACCCAGGAATATGCCAGATTAGAACCAGGGACCCTTCAGTCCGCAGGCCCAAACTCTCTCTCTACTGAGCCAAACCAGCTAGGGCAGGACTCATTTTAATAATATAGCAGGAGTATATTAGAGCAATGAATAGACACTGCTCTTGCCCTAGAATAATAAGTTTCAAATTCTTTCCACCAATTAGCATTCTTGTGTGTGTGTGTGTGTGTGTGGTTGTGTTAATGTTTTAAATTATTTTGAGAGAGAGGAGAAGGGAGAGGGATAGAGAAACAGAAACATCAATGAGAGAGGTACATTATTGATTGGCTTTCTCCTGCACACATCCCTACTGAGAATCTAGCCCACATACCAGGCATGTGCCCTGACCTGGAATAGAAATGGTGACTTCTTGGTTTCTGGGTTGACATTCAACCACTGAGCCACATCAGCTGGGCACACCAATTAGCATTCTAAGAGGATTTATTAGCTCTATGGTTTCTTTATTCTTCTTTGAAAGGGCTTGAGAATCTTTGGAAAATGGATTCCTTGAAGATACTATTAAATATTTCTCAGTAGTTTCTCTGATATATTATTCAATACTGAATTCTGACAGCGCTCCAACACTATTTCAATTCAGTGAGAGAAATACATATTTTTAAATCAAGAAAAAATAAAGCACTTTTTAAAAAGCATATATTTTTTTAGTATTTGGTCTAAACCATTGAATTATCAGTGTAAGCAATTTTGAATAGATGGATGGATGGATGGATGGGATGAATGAGTTTATGAATGGATAGATAGGTAGGCAGATAGTAAAGTAACTACCTTGTAATTTCCTTTCCAATTTCAGAACATCTTGACAGGGCCCTTAATTTTCATTCTAACTGGTGTGTGGGAAATAGCTCAGTGACATTCTTGAGTGACTGGCTGTTCCTGATTTTTCTTTTTTTAAACAACCACTTAGGCTCAATGCAGGAAAGTAGGGGGAAAATGTTTCTCTGTCTTTTATGGATATCTGTGGAGCTGATAAACATTCATGACGTAGATACCAATATATACTTCTACAAAGCATTCTGCATAGATTTCCAGTCCCAAATATTTAATTGAGGTTATCAATGACATCCTGATTGTTTCCAGGACTTTCCTGATTGGGCTGCTCAGTAGATGATGTTGACTGCAGATGCTTTTTGTTGTTGTTGCTTTACAACATTGAGCAGGTCACAAATTTCTGATCTTGGCTAAAAATTGAGTGGTTTCAGAGGGCATAAAATAATAATAATGTATTGTAATGTAGTAAAAAGAATATACTTGTTGAGGTTTGAATATATTGAAATAACTGTCTCCTCTAGCATGAAATCATTTTTAACTTTGAATGTGACAACTTGTCTGGCCTGACTGATAATTAGGCTTATTTCATAGGGCATTTGTAAGACCAAGTGAGATAACACAAGAACAAATGCATAGTGACTCTAAGGACATAATATACGCATACTATTGTTGCTGGATTGAAGTTAATTCTGGTGATATTTTTCAATGGTAGCATGACAGGTGATCATCCCTGTTGGTATCCCCACTTCCCCTCCCCTCTGCTTTTCCAGTGCTGTGAGTATATGTTGACATTATACTATGAGCATATATATTGTTTTCTAGTTGGAAACCATGCTATCAGAATCATCAGATTTCCTCCCCTCTTCTGGACATATTCCAGACTCTAGAAACATCTGCAGAGATCCCAAGTATTAATTCTGCAGATAGGTTTTAGAACACAAAGGGAATATTGCCATGCCTTTAATTATTTCCCATAAGAAGCTGCTCCAATTTGCCTTAGCGACAAATTGGAATTTGATCTTGAGGACATTGGATTGGACTATGTAAGAAAATTGCAGATTAAATGAGCATTTTTCTCCTGCTTGGTGTGAATTAAATTAATGTTAAGATGGGAGCCCTCATTTATATATGTGGTAGAGGTTACCAGTACCAATGTTTGGTGAATTAGGTCTTTAAATAAACTGGAAAATTGATTGCAATACAGAGAGCCTTAACTGAAGCCTTTTCTTCTTAGTTCTTTCCTTTTGTAACAATTACCAACATTTCTTTTTAAGCTAAGCCAAGGCTCTATTTCCATTTCATTCCTTCCTATCTGCACAATTGCTTTTAATAGTCATTCACTCTCTTGGTCCCTTTGCATACCAGTCTTTCGTTAGGTACATATAAAAGACATATAAAAGTGTTCCTGCTCAAGCCCAACTGTGTGTTCAAATCCCAACTCTGCCATCTATTTGCTTTGTGACCTTGGGCAGGTATTTAACCCCTCTGTGCCTGGGACCACTTCACAGGAGCATTGCTAGAAGGATTAGATGAGGCAATCTGTGTAAAGTCCTTAGAAAAGTACCTAACACAAAATATGAACTATGTAAGTTTTTGTTATCTAAAATAAGGCTGAAGGGATTACCTGCATTGCTCACATTAGACATTACCATCCACACAGTAGATATGAGATAAATACTTGATGACTAACCAAAGCAATAAATTGGAGTGGGACATGGGACACATGAGTGCATTTCAGTTTTCTACTAAATAGCTATGCAAGCTTGCAAATTCAATTTTAACTTCTTTGGAGCTGCATTTTCAACAGTAAAATAGTAATGATAATATTTGTCCAACATGTTTCAAAGGGTTATTATCATCACCCAAGGGACTATAAACTTTCAATGAGTTTAAAATATTCACATGAGGTGTTATATCATTTATATTTATCAGATTCCTAAATTGATTTCAGGGGGAGATGTGATGAGTTAAATAATTAAGGCTTGACAGTCATACCTGGTCCAGAGGTTGGCAGTCATCATGTGCGCTGAGACCTGGAGACTGGCAATCTATATCAATTCTTGGGGGATACAGAAAAGTGTGCCAAGGTCCCTCACCTCAGTCAAGGAGGAGGCTTCTCATATGCTTACCAGACCCCCTTGGCTGCATTTGGCCTCTTCTTGTTATGAAAAGGAACCTAAGCAAACCTTGGGAGTTTTCATCTTTCTTTATCATATCCATGCACACTGTTAGGCCAGGTTCCAAGGACAGTGTTTGGAGCTGTTTGTTTTTATGCTGATGGATGTTGCAGTCTGTAATCCCTGAACCGAAGCACGGCTCTTCTTCCTTTGCTGCTGGCATATCTTGTTGTGTTTATGAGCCTGACAGGCAAACATATCGGAGGCATATCTCATATTCTGATCTGTGAGGGAGATAAGCTCCTTGTTGTGCTTGACTGGAAACAAAATTAGCAGGTGGCAGAAAACCCTGCATTGATTTCTCCTTGGGCTGCATAAAATAGGGTCCTCCTTGGGCGTGCTCCGGCCTCCATCTGATCATTTGACTCATTTGCAAAATCATTGAAGGGAGGGGCAAGTTTCTTCCCGCTTCAACAAACCTTTTACTTGTTTATTTTCTTTCATAAGCTGCTGCCAACTATTTTGTGATAGATATTGTGATAGGGCAAATTGAAAGTCAAGAGCTGTCAGAGCTTAACATGGTTTACTTAATTTGCTGTGTGATCTTTATGCATTTTATTTTTTGGCCTTTCATTTAGGTACCTTGCCTATAAAATACATCCATTTCAGTTGACAATCAGCTTCTTACAGAATAAAATTATTTGTTGTTGTTGAAGAGAATCTATGCAAATGTGCACATAGGCTGGTAGTTGGGGGTTGAAGAACTCCAAAGCTGTCAAACCCTCCCAAGAGCTTGTGTTTCAATGCACACATTATGATTGCATTTTTTTTGCATATTTATAATCATGGTTTACATGTCCTGATTCCCTGTTGAGATCAGAAACTTCTTGAGGGAAGCAGGCTGCTGACAATGAATAAATAAAAGTTAGAAGGCTATCAAATCAATGCTTTTTACCAATTAACTGATTCAGAAGAATTGGATCTGATTCCTTTTCGCTCACCTAAAATTCTGACTTTGCAGACAATTTTTGTATTGTCTTGCCTTTTCTGATTCCATGATTATTAGTAATTGGTTCTAGTGGTGTACATTTCAGGTCTTTAATTAACTCCTCCTTTATATCTAACTCTCAGCCAAAGCATAATTTTCATTTGTCTTCCTGCAATGCTGAAACAGAAGTTGATGCCAAATGCATGCTGTTTGATTATATCCTGTCCAGATTTACTTGTGAAGAGGACTAGGCAGTAGCATTTATCTCAGGTGGTTTTTTATTGCTCCTCAGCCTTTTGATTAAGAATATTTGTGTTTGAGGTAGTTTTATAGAGAGCCATTCTTAGCCTCAATGTGTATGGCAGAAGGGGAGGTAGGAGAGAAAATAGATGTCCTTCCCAGATGTTAATTAATTTATGATGGAATAGAAAAATGGCAGATCAGATGTCCCTGGCCCTTTGCCGAACTGAGCTGCAGTAGTGTTAACTGAGACAAGATCAATATGTACGACTTGCTCTGCAGGACCCTCTCACCTATGTTCTTGTACTAGCCAAGCACCCTTGAAGCTTTGTAGTGAGGGCCACCTTCATTGGTTAGAGGTTGCCTTTCTCCCATAAGACAAGACAGTACATGTCACCTGGTGCATATTCACCTTCTCATCTTATGGGAGGAAGGGCAGTCTCTGGGAAAGTGAAGTGCTGGCGATCATGTGATTGCCTAATCAATTGCTTGAATCTCATGACTTCTCCTTAGTGGGGTTGTGCTCTTATAGCGTGGTGACTAGGGAGGAGGAAATGGTGTTGTATTATTAGTTATCTATTGCTGCAACACAGATTACTCTGAAATTTAGTGGCTTTGAACAATGAGCACGCATTATCTCATAGCTTCTGTGGTTCAGGAACCAGGTGGGTATACCTGGGTGTCTCTGGTTCGGGGTCCTTGGTTAGGCTGCAACCAAGGTGACAGCCAAGCCTTCTAGTCATCTCAAGGATCATCGGGGAGAGATTTTCTTTCAAACGAATTCCCATGGCTGCTGACAGGACTTAGATCCTATAAACTGTTGGCCAAAGACATCAGTTCCTTATCACATGGGCTTCTCTATAGGATATCTTTAGATGTAAATAGCATGACATGGACATTAAAGTGCTTCCATTTCAGGGTTTACAGAGGTGACATATATGAAATACTATCAGTGCCTGCCACAGCACATGATCTGGCACTCAAATATTTACATGCCTATGAAATTCTACTTTATTAAAAAGGTGAGAATCTCTCTGTTACAAAGTGATTAATGTCTGATGTTATCCTTTTTGAGCAATTTCCTTCTTGTTTTTGCTTGTCCAGTTATAACCCAGGGAAGGGATTTAAATATGAAATTAATAACCCAAGGATAAAGTGTAGCTGAAACAGGTCTAGAGTGACCCTTCTTGAATTACCTTTTTGAACATAATTAGTGCCAGGCGTTGGGTGACATTTAATGCCATTGGGTCTTGATCTGGCATCTAGAAGTGTTCAGGAATCTGGAGAAGAGCTGTGCATAGATTAAATTAGAGACCAGAGATGAAAGATGATTTTGAAATGCATTGGGCATCATAGGAGCCTAGCTAAAGAAACTTAAGTTCTCCTTGTCTCAGGACTCCTTGCTTTTTATTAACACAAACTGTCCTAAGGCGAGGTGGAGATATACACTTTAAAGGGTAGGGTTTTTACAGAAGCACTGGTCAGGTGTTTTGCCAGTAGCAGGCAATAACATGTAGATTAAGATATCCTGAGCTGTCTGACAGCAAACAATCATTCTTTTCATGTTTGGATGAATGCCTTTCAGCCATTCCAGTAGGCAATAATATATGTGACTCAGCCCTTGTTGAGTCTCCAAGTTCCATCACCCTTTTGATGAAACTCTTGCAATTATGACATGCTGGAACTGGCTTCCGGCAATCAGGAGTTTCTTCTTTAAGTATGTGGTACAGTTCCCAGTCTTCCATCACAAACAATAAGAATTAAATTCCCTCTTGACCTAAAAAGCCATAAATGTCCTATAGAACTAGACCTATCAGTTGTAATGCACATCAATCCTTAAAAATGGCTATATGGTGAGCCTTGAGACTGCAGAAGCTTTGGCTGTAATGTTGGTTGCAGCCTTGCCAGGGACCCTGAGCCAGAGCCACCCAGGTATGTCACACCTGTATTCCTGACCCACAAAAGCTATGAGATAATGCATGCTCACTGTTTATAGCGGTTAAATTTTAGAGTAATTTGTGTTGTAACAATAAATAACTAATAATACAACATCATTTCCACCTCCCTAGCCACCATGATTTAAGGGACAACCCAGTAAAGGAGAAGTCATCAGGAGTCAAGCAATGAATTAGGCAATTCTTTCTACTAATCTAGACTCATCTGGAAGTTCAGTCACTAGAAGACAAGGTACACAGTACCTGAAATCTTAACCACATAGTCTGGGGCACTGATCAGATAGCCACTCTTTTGCCTTTGTGAACCTGGGAAACAGTGCATTTTGACTATATCTTCTGAATTCTTCAGTAATTAAATCTTTGATCTCCTGTATAGCAGATAAGAAGTTATAATTCTTGTCAATCTTGTTGTCAAAGATATTTATTATGTTTCTACTTACCAAATGGGTAAGTACAAAAAGTACTTCACATTTACTGTAGTCCCTGACATTTTGGGTGATTTTATGAATAAATGCAAATGACCCAGGTGTAACATTGAAAATGCAACTATACCAGAAATTAAATGGAGAACTACACATATCAGTAATAATGAAGATTAAACCATATAAATTATGGTATGATGTGAGCAAATTGCATATAACTATCCATATACAGGACATAAAATATGACACTATGGTGAAGTCTGTGATATAATGCTATATACTATGTGGTATAGTTGTGTTCCATTTACATAATATTCAGGCAAGGAGATGAACCATCACTCAGGAATCATATAGCCTATTGATCAGGGATACCTAGGAAGGTTTTATTTTCATTGTTTTATAGATAGGGAAGCTAATTTGAGGGAAATATTTAGAAATATATGTAGACTTATACATACATTACAATACAACTTTTAGAAAATGAAGCTGGGTTTTATATAGGTTGAAATGATAAGATAATAAGTGTAAAAGATTTTTTCTTCTTCTGATGTGCTTTGTTTAGAATGACACTTGAAAGATGCCCAGGATGTCTGTGGCTGCTGTTAGAATCAGAGGATGTCAGGGTTGAATCAAACTTTAGAGGTCATTCATTTCAATCAGCCTTAAAGGTCATTTTGTTAACCTTATGACCACTTTAGCTACTTTACTGGTCAAAGTAGCTTCCAGGAGGTAATAAAGCACATAAGTGTGCTAACCAATAAGATATTAGACTTTGGGCAGCTTATCCATGGGGTAGAGACCAAGCTGTTCACTGCTCCATGGAAAATAAATGGCAGAGGCCCACCCACTATAAATACTGCCCACTGACATTGCATCATAAAAATATGCCCCCAAACAAGTAGGGGAGAGCAAGGGATGGTAAAATGAGGTATTATTCAAATCATTGTGTGTATTAACAACTTGCCTCTGATTTTTTTATTAGTCTTTATTGTTCATATTATTACAGTTGTTCCTCTTTTTTCCCTCCATAGCTCCCCTCCACCTGGTTCCCATCCCACCCCATCCCCTTACTCCCGCACTGTCCTAATCTGTAGGTGTATGATTTTTGTCCAGTTTCTTCCCACACTCCCTTCACCCCTTGAGGATTGTTAGTCCACTTCCTTTCTATGCCCCTGATTCTATTATATGCACCAGGTTATTCTGTTCAGATTTTTTTATTTACTTGATTTTTAGATTCACTTGTTAATAGATATGTATTTGTTATTCATAATCTTTATCTTTATCTTTCTTTTCTTCTTAAAGAATACCTTTTAGCATTTCATATAATACTAGTTTGGCAGTGATGTACTTTTTCAGCTTTTCCTTATCAGTGAAGCTCTTTATCTAACCTTCAATTTTGAATGATAGGTTTGCTGGGTAGAGTAATCTTGGATGTAGGTTCTTGCTATTCATCACTTTCAATATTTCTTGCCACTCCTGTCTAGCCTGCATAGTTTTCCTTGAGAAATCAGCTGAGAATCATATGGGTGCTCTCTTGTAGGCAACTAACTGTTTTCTCTTGCTGCTTTTAAGATTCTCTCTTTGGTTTTTGTTGTTGGCATTTTAATCATGATGTGTCTTGGTGTGATCCTCCTTGGATTCCTTTTGTTTAGGGTTCTCTGCACTTCTTGGACTGGTAAGTCTATTTTTTTCACCAGGTGGGGGAAGTTTTCTGTCATTGTTTCTTCAAATAGATTTTTAGTATCTTGCTCTCTCTCTTCTTCTGGCACCTATATAATTCGGATGTTGGTATGCTTGAAGTTGTCCCAGAGGCTCCTTACATTATCTTCATATTTTTAAATTCTTTTTTCTTTCCACTTGGGTGGTTTTTGCTTCTTTGTATTTCAAATATTTGACTTGATTCTTGTGATCCTCTACTCTACTGTTGGATCTCTGTATATGATTCTTTATTTCAGTCAGTATATACTTAATTTCTAGTCGGTCCTTTTTCATATACTCAAGAGTCTCACTAAATTTATTGGCCTTTTCTAGAAAATTCTTTTAAAAACCTTATAACTGTGGTTTTGAACTCTATATCCAGTAGTTAGCTTTCCTCCATTTCTGTCATTTGTTTCTTTGTCTCCACATTTTGGCTGCTTCCCTGTGTTGATAGATTGGCTTTGTGTGTTAGGTGTCCTATAGGGTCCAGTGGTGAACATTCTTGGTGCACCCCTTTGTGGGCTATATGCACAGTCTTGTTGAAGTTAAGCCTTGATTGTTGTTGGTATCACTGGGAGGAATTGACCTCAAAGCCAATTGGCTGTGAGGATCAGCTGTGTCTACAATGGGAGAACTTCTGTGCTGGAGATACCCTTATGATGCAAGACTTGCTTCAGTGGGGCTTTGGTGCTCACTGAGTCTGCCCCCTGAGTGTGTCCCTTATGGATCTGAGGAGTTGTAATCTAGATGGTCATAATCTAACTCTTAGGTACACTGGCTCTTGGATCTTCAAGGAGGTGCTAATTTAGCCACTGCCTGAGGCCACCCAGCAGGATCTATGGAGAGATCTTCAGATTACTCTTCTTTGTTTGGGGGTTTGGAGGTGCCCAGATGAGGAATACTCCACTTAAATAATGGTTCCTCTGTGAAGAAAGGGGTATTCATACAAACAAACAGAATGTATCTTTTGATATAGTAAATCATTACTTTAAAATTAAAACATAAAATACTCTTAAATGAGATAAAACAGTGGTATGGTTAAACTTTCAAATATATGTCTTTAAGTCCCATTATAGCTGCTTGTTTTAATATTCTTTACCCTAAAATTTTGCCCAGAGATATTCTAAAAAGAACAATAGATGGATAAAAATATGTATGCCTCTTTATAAGAGAAGTACCAATATGTAAAGTAAGAGATCAAAGGTTATGTATAGGCGGAAAGAGAATATCAGACCCATCCATCATTCACTGAGAGTTGTCTGTGTATATTAAGATCACTGTCCCACTCAATCTGATTAACCACCTGCAGGAAAAAATGGAACCTTTTCTAGACATTCTCACATGAGACTTCCCAGGATCAACTGCAGGGGAATCCAGAACTAAAGGGGGCTGTGGTTTTGTTTGTAAAGGAATCTGAACCTGGCCGCTTTAAAGCCTCCGGGTTCCACTGTGGTTAAGTAAACCTCTAAATGTCATTGACTCACTCACCTTAGAAGCAAAGTCAGTTGTTCTCCTTTCCTTTGCCTAAGAATAAACGTGAACAAAAAGCAGGCATACAAAGGATTAGAAAGGTGGCTTTATGAAATGCGAGAGATGGAGATAAACTATTTTGTTGGGGCTACAGTTAGCAAGTGAAATAAGTTGTTTTAAGGTAGGTGTTTTTGAAAGTATATATTTATCTTCAAACTCCTCAGGTGTATGCATTAATTATGTACTGTTCTGTGTATATAAAAAAAGAATAGATGGAGCCTCTCTGTGGAGTTTTAATTGGGGAAAGATCGCCAAAATAATAGTGGTTTGCATAGTGAGCCTCAGGTCAAATTAGTTAGGATCAGTGGCCAAAGGTAATATGTTTAGCCCTAGCCCAAGTTTCTCAGTGGTTAGAGCATTGGCCTGTGCACAGGAGGTTCCCCAGTTTGATTCCTAGTCAAGGGAATGTACATGGTTTGAGGTCTGATCTTCATCCTGGGATAGGGCATGTGCCTCCTACAGGAGGCAACCAATCAATGTGTCTCTCTCACACCAATTTTTTTCTCTCTTTCCCTCCCCTTCCTACCTCCTTTCCATTTTCTCTAGAAATCCTTACTTCTTGGGTGAGGATTAAAAGAAAAAAGGGAGGTATATGTTTATATTCACATTCTATTAGTTTCTGATTTTTATACCGGTTTACCTCCAGAGTATATATGGAGGACATATTCCATTGTTTATTTATTTTCCCCATCTTCCACTTTTTAAAAACCCCATATATTTTCTATGGATATATTTTCCTTTGTTTTATTGTCTTCCAGATACATTGCCTGCTTCTTTCAACATATCTTGCTGATTTTCTCAAGTCCTATATTCAACAAGAGCTTTTTGAATGAAAAAAAAAAAAAAAGCCTGCAACAGTATTTAGATTTCATACCCACTAAACCGAGCTTTGCTAATAAATACCTGTACTCTATGGGCTTGCCAAAGTCGTTGTCTTATCTTTCCTCCAGTATTTGCCCAACTACAGATGAGACTTCCTAACTGGCTAAAAACTAATGTGCTGAGAAAAAAAAAATGTCTTTAGCCAGAAGAAAATACTCATCCTCTAATATGGTGGTTTGTCTTCTATCCCTCCCCAGTGAACTTTTTTTAAAAAATGTTTCTCCTCTTCTTCATCTCCTAAGCTAGAGACAAGTTAACTTTTCTTTTTTTTTAATGGAAGATTTTTTAAAATATATTTTGTTGATTTTTTTTACAAAAAGGAAGGGAGAGAGATAGAGAGCTAGAAACGTCGATGAGAGAGAAACATCGACCAGCCGCCTCCTGCACACCCCCCACCGGGGATGTGCCAGCAACCAACGTACATGCCCTTGACCGGAATCGAACCCGGGACCTTCCAGTCTGCAGACCTATGCTCTACCACTGAGCCAAACTGGTTTTGGCTAGTTAATTATTCTTTTAGCACACCTAAGTACGAGACTTGCACTGTGCTACTAATAAGTACTGTACAACCTTTATCTCATTAACTCTTCGAAGCGATCATTAACATTGGTTCCATCATCACTCCCATTTCATACATCAGGAATCAATACTAGAAATCTGTCTGATGCAGACCAATTGGGGAGAAAACCAAGTTGAACTAGTAGAATGTGTAGACCCTAAAAACTTGAAGGAATTCATACTTCCTTCTGGAAGATTCATTTTGGAATTCAAATTTAACTAAATAAACCAATTTCTTAATTTTACAAAATAAAGTCTAGATATATTTTAGCATGGTATACTCATAGTCCCAATAAATGAGCTTTTCTTCTAGAAAGACCAAGAAATCGTATGCTGCCAATTTGCCATTTGCGTCCACAACACAGGAGGTCAGGAAGATGTTGATGGGACATATTTTTCCTGCCTTCTTCATTTGTAAATGGATGGTAATGGCTTCATAGCAACATCTCTAGACAGATGATGACAAACTCCCGTTTATTTTACAGCAGTGGCATTGTGCAGATATTATACTAAGTCCAAACTTGGTGCTCCTGAGACACAGAAGTCTCAGAAGTTTTATTCCTGCAGCAATGTGGGATTCCCATAAAAAACAACAATCCAATTGCAGTTGCTCTGTCAGAAGTATTGGCAGATTGAAGGAGACTTATCTGATTTCACTAAAGCTCTCTCTCTCTGAAAGTCTGATCTGTAAATCTGGATGGGAACCACATGGGGGGAACTATGCCTGCCAGAAACAATGGCTTTTGTACATTCTAAAAAATAAAGGTCATGTAAAATCATGGGATTGAAAATAGAGCCTTAGAGATGAAGCAAAGGATGAAGGGAACTTTTATCAAGGTCATGCAATGTTGCAGGCATTCTGCCTTGCTGTTTGCATTATGTACTTGAAACAGTGAACTAGCTTTATTTTTTTTCCTTTTTTCTATCAGCTGTTGTGTGTGTGTGTGTGTGTGTGTGTATCTGCCCATGCACACATGCACACATGTCTACAATGTAAAATATTGTTATTGTTTTTCTTTTTAAAAATATATTTTATTGATTTTTTACAGAGAGGAAGGGAGAGGGATAGAGAGTTTGAAACATTAATGAGAAAGAAACATTGATCAGTTGCCTCCTGCACACCCCCTGGGTGCCCGCAACCAAGCCACATGCCCCTGACCGGAATCGAACCTGGGATCCCTCGGTCCGCAGGCCGATGCTCCATCCACTGAGGCAAACCAGTCAGGGCTATTGCTATTTTTCTTTATGTAAAAGTAGAATAATACAACATCTGCTATTGGGGAATATTTTTTTCAAGATCCCAATAGGCTGTTTTGTGACTGGAAAATTTTTTAGAGACTTGAAGACAAAAATAAGTAAAAGTGCAGGAAAGTATAGGAAAAGTCATTAAGGGTTTTATATAAAATAGTTTTAAAATATCCTTAGAATAGTTTTATAACTACAGAGATAAGTTTTATTTGACATAAAATATATGGATTCTTAAATGATAGCATGGGAGAGCTTGGGGAATTGATGGAGATATTCTATATCCTGATTATGCTGGTGGATACCCAAACCGATACATGTGTAAAATTCATAGAACTGTACACCAAAATGAAAATTACCTCCATTTGACTGCGTGATGATTTTAAAATTAAAATTTTAAAAATTCCAAGAAGGGTTGTCAGTTCTAAGCAAAAGATATGTTGGTAGATGTCTAACAAAAATATCATTTTTTAATATTCTTAACTAAAAAATAAGTATCTTAATTTCTCAATAAGATAAAATTATAAACTTTACATTTATTTCTTGGTTTTTCTCACTGACATCCATTTAATGGTGTATATCTCCATGCTGTTTAGAAAATTATAGAAAAAGAGACATCGGGGTAATAATAGATCAGTGTTCCTGCTGCATCTTCCAATGATGTGGTGACTTTGGTTGGTCCTCAGCCTTGTCTTTTTCCATTCATCAGTCATTAATTCTCCTATTGATTTTTTAAAAACAAAAGTCAAGAGCATGTTTGTAGGTGACACCAGTCGCTTCAGAGAGCTTGTCCTTTCTCCTTACTGTTCTGGTTTAAACCCCTTGTGGCATGGATAATGATAGATGGGGTTAGGAGTGACACAGAAATGAACTCAAAAGTTAAGTTTAGAGCACTGCTGGGGACCATCTGTTAATGTAAATGTTTAAGGTAAAATTCATTAAGGCTTAAGAGCTGACGAGACATTTTACTTACCTCTGCCTTTGGGATGATGTCTGGGATCCTGCCTGGTTTTACCCTTTTATCTGCTGCTATTCATTTGCTGGGATGGAGTCCTAAACACTTTTGAAAAGCATTTGTTGAAATCTGGGTTAAACAATAAAAATAGGAGTGATGTTGGTTTTTCTTGGGAGTTTCAAATTAAACACACTTATATGGTTACTTATTTATGGTTAACTATTGTTATATGGTTGCTTTGACGAAATTTGTTGTCTTCAGTATTGAAATATTCAGCACTATCTTTTAGGCCTCTCAATGTCAATCAAGATCAAAATAACTTACAAAATGAATGAACTGGTATAAAAGTCACTATTGATGCTATTTGAATGATATTGTAATTTCTGGTGATCTCATAATAAAATTGAGATCTTTGGAGGTACCCATTTTATTTTTAACCCTTTAAAGTATATTATCAAAGAAGAAATTCAAGTAATGTATCATTTCATTACTATTCATAGGAAAATGATTTTCTTCTAAAGGGCAAATAAAATTCACCTTCTATGTGTGAATCAAAAATAGCCATTTCCAGCTTCTATCTATTAACATATTGGCTCAGGATTATAGAATAGGTTTTATGTACTATACTGGTCCTACCCAAATGAAAGGAAGCAGATAAAAAGAGGCATGAATAAGGAGAATCAAATGGCGTAAAGAAGTGAGGGAGAGGGAGAAAAAATAATCTGAATACAAGATTATTTAAATAAATGAATAAGGCATTTTTCTGGATAGGATTTCTATTGGAAGTCCGTCCCTCCCCCTCCTGGAAACTCTGAGTATGGTGAATTCAAATTATGAGCAATTTTGAATGGTTTCCCTCTGGGTGGATAAAACTACCTGTTCAGCTGTAATGATTCTGAATGATCTTGCCTGCTCAAGCTTGTCCTTTGAGATCAGCAAAAAAGTCCCATTTTCTCACCTCCGATTTGAGCTGGGGTTGATTGATGCCTAATTAAGATCACTAAGGAGTCATTATAAGAGCTGCTCCCTACCTTATTTTATGGTAATGATCTCTCTCTCTCTCTCTCTCTCTCTCTCTCTCTCTCTCTCTCTCTCTCTCTCTCTTCCAGAGCCTTTCTATGGTTTGTGGTTCTTATACTGTAAACACTTGGTAACTTGATTTTGGGGAAGGGAGTTTGTGTTAGGATATGGGATGTACAGAGTTTTAAGCTGCAAGGAAAAGATCCAGAGAGTCTCCAAATGAAATCACAGCCTTTTAGGCTGTATGAAATCCTACAGGTCACTTAGCCTGTCTCCTTTATTACACAGAATAGGAAGCTGAGCAATCCAGAGGCAAAATGATTTTCTCTAGGTCACAGGTAGAGGCAGGAAGGAAACATGTATTTCCAACCTGATATCATTGTCCTCTCCACAGGTGATCAGTCCTCTCTAATACTCGGGATCTTATATCTCTTTGTAATCACTTGAGAAGTGGGTTTTAACATTCCCTTCTGTCTTTGCTTGGAACTATAAGGTATCCCAGAAAAATACACATTTTGAATTATTAGTCAGTATTTATTAACATACAGTTCATTTTCAAAATATAAAATAATCTGTAGAAATGAATACCATTTTTTTGTCAGAATACCATTTTCAAACTGATGACTGTTCTGGTCCAGACACTGCTGATAATGTAAAGCAATAGAATCACAACTATCAAGAATCACTTTGTTTAGTATTTGTGTGCCCTCAATCCATCAAGTGTTGCTGGTTTTGTACTGTAAACTTTATCTCTTATGTATCCCCATAAAAAATGTCTAGTGGATAAATTGTCTTTATTCAAAGCTTAGTCTGTGTTCACCCTTTATTTTAAATCAATTAAACCTGAAAATTAATTGAGTTATCAGCTACTAAGTGTATATACATTTGGGGTGCATACACTGTGTCTCCAAAAAGGTATATACACTTTTAATTATAAAAACAATGTTTTTCAAAATACTTCAACTGTATTTTCAAAATTCCAGTAGTATTTTAGGATTAATTTCCTTTGCTCAAAGCTTAGTCTGGCTGAAAGAAAGAAACATCATTTGAGCTGTCAGTTGCTAAAGTATGCATACACGTTTTAGAGACACTCTGTATATGACTGGGAAAGTTAAGAATACCACAGAATAACAGCCATCCTTGAGTCATTGCTCCCATTTTAAAGGGAAGGTGCATTCTTCAGAGATGTAAGTGTGCATAGGAAACATGAAAATACCCCGTTACTCAGTGGACCACTTGGTACTTGATCTGGTGGACATTTCAGAATAATCACACATTCCTAAGTTTTGATATCCATATTTCATAAAAGAAAAAATCTTATAAGTTGAAGGTTTTTTTTATCAAATGTCAAGAATCCACAGAGGTAATTTATATTCACTACTTTTTAAATTTATTTTTCTGATAAAATTAGTTGAACTTTAATTATAAAATGATTTTGGACTTCTATGTAAAAAGTCTGATACCTATCAGAAATTCTACATACCGTTAGATAGTCTCCATGGAGAACAGCTCATTTGTGAGTTGTAGGCAGAGGCCTTCCCTATAGTTCTATGAATGCAAAAAACCTTAGACAAATTTAAATGGTAATTGGTGAAGGAAAAAGATCTTAATTATATAAATTGGCTATAAGAATTAAGATGAGGAAGCGTTCACATGCCTTCCTGAAAAAAATCAAAAAATCAATATTTTAGAGGGGGTCGGACACATCTATAACAACTTGGCAAATATGCCTGTATGAGCAAAGTACTGTGGGAATATAGAAGTGCAATAGTGCAATTACAGGCAGGAAAAGCCTCACAGTAATGTTGACATTTACGTAGAGTCTTGAATAATGAAGGTTTTCTCGTGGAGAATAGGGAGAAGAACATTCTGGGGTAGAAGAGAAAAACATATAGCTCCACATGTTTTGGGGGAGGCTTACCTCAACACTATCATGTAACCCAATTGCATAGATTTCACATCTTTACCACATTGTTAATATTTGAAAAAGAAATATCAGGCAATCATTTCCATCTTAACTAAAAATCGTATTTTTTGAAAACTTCCCTGGAAGAATTTTCTGGAAGGAAGAAGATGCCTTCAGTTGCACTTGGGAAGAAGGTGATGTGCTATGTGGTCCATGTGTGTGAGAAATAACAGCTACATATTCTCTGGTTAAAGCAACATAGGTATTCAAGTGAGATGGATCAACTTTCAGAATAGCTGGCAGTTGCCCAAGGCTAACTGCACTTGCAATGAGATGGCAAATTTCCTTGAGAACAAAGCTAAGTTTTCCTTTGTTGTACAGAAGGAAATGACATCTGATAGGTCAGAGAGGAGAAGAGAGGCTAGATCCTCTAAACCTCTGTCAAAGTCTGCTGCAATATTTCAGATACATTACTTTAACCAACTGAACTTTTAAGTGTCTCAGCTTCCACTTAGTAAGAAATATTGCTTGAGGTGTCTCATTCTGGTCACCATCCTACCCTTCTCCCTGAAAATCAGCATAACTTAAGGTGAACTGAAAGCCCAGGTGTAATGGGAACTCTGCACTATCTCCTGTAAAAGGTTGTAATTGACATGCTCTGTCTGCCTCAACTTCCCCAGTTAACAACATTCTTCCAAACTCTGTCAAGATGAAGAATGGGCCCTAACCGGTTTGGCTCAGTGGATAGAGCGTCGGCCTGCAGACTCAAGGGTCCCAGGTTCGATTCCGGTCAAGGGCATGTACCTTGGTTGCGGGCACATCCCCGGTGGGGGTTGTGCAAGAGGCAGCTGATCGATGTTTGTCTCTCATGGATGCTTCTAACTCTCTACCCCTCTCCCTTCCTCTCTGTAAAAAATCAATTATATATATATATATATATATATATATATATATATATATATAAAGATGAAGAATGGGAGTGAACTAAGGTTTGAATAATTTTAAGTTTACCCCTCTTTCCTGAATTTTAATATATTCATGCATATGTGTATAATATATTCTTAAGTATTTTCATATACATCAAATAGTGATACTCTTTGAAGAAAAAACATTTCTTGGATTTTCCTGTGACTGAACTTAAGTCAAGAAGTCTATTCTCAAGATGTAGCACTAATGGAAGCAGGCAGGTAAATTAGAGTATAAGTTTATATAGAAAAGAGGATAAGCTAGTCGTGTAAATGCAAGTACTTTTTTTTTGGTGCCACTTTGGCTTTCATATTTCTTGATATTCCTTTGCCATATTAGCTCTTTTTTATAAGTTATGTTGAAAATGTGCTTCTCAGTGAAGGATGGATATTTAGAAATTAGGCAACTTGAATCATGATGAAATTGTTTAATTTTAAGAGATATCTCTTCTAATCCATGTAATTATTAATTGTCCCAGACTTGCTGTTTATTTTAGTGAAACTTAGTAAGTAAAAACATTATTTTTAGCACTGTTGGATTACTTGTTTATTGGAAGAAGTGGTTCTTGTTTAATTGTATAGGCAAGGAGTATATAGTTGATATAAATTTTAATTTTAGACCTGAACTTCCATAATAAAGTTTCATATTCAGATATAGGCTTTATTATTACATACCTTATCATATTTTTAATATGTACAGTTTGGCAACTTCATTATAGCACTGATTAACATGGTAGAGACATATATAAAGAAATTCAGATGTTGATCAATGAAAGAGACACTGGTTAAAAACACACACACACACATTCTGCACAATCATATAACAACAACAAAAAACAATAACATAAAAAGAACCCATGGCTTCATGGTTTGAGTATCACTGTTAGGCTCTTTTGAAGATGTGGTGTGGTGACAAGAAGGGGCTGCCTTTTAGAATCCTCCTTCTACCTGTTCTGCCTCAGAGGTGACCAGCCAATGGAAACTTACTAAGCAGCTGCCAGATGCAAAGCTACGTGGGGAGCAAAACAAAGTAAGCACCTTCAATCCGGGTTAACAAATCCATAGGAAAAATACGATCTGAGTGCCCAACAGTACTAATATATTAACAACTTATATACTAAATAAGTAAAAACAAAACAAAACTGCTTTTAGTGTCCAAGAAAGTTGGTTGACAGCAAAAGAGGAAGTTGCCTTGGTAAGTAGGTTATTTGCTTTGAGCTTCCATGAATGGGGAAGAAATCAAATAATCAGAGAGGAATAAAAGTCCTCTGTGGATGAGAACAGCATCCTGAACAAAAACCTATGAGCACAACTCTCTCAAATAAGGAATCTTCTCTCTCTTCCAAATGTAATGATGAGGCCAAGCATAGTTGCCTTTTGCTTTCTATTACTTCAGTTTTTCAAGAATCAACTAAACTCACACCAATGAATATTTTGACAAGCTTTGGAACATTTTCAAAAATTAACTCTTGTGCATGGCGAGATGTTACTAAAATCAGACCACCCCTCTCCCCTGAGATGGAGGTGACAATTGGAGCACTTTTCATGCACACCCTCAAACTCATGCCGGGAAAAGCCAGGAGCTTCTGCACATTTCAGCTCCAGTCAGAGGATTTGGGAGGAACACAGAGGCCTCCCAGGAAAAACCTGTTCATCTAGTCACACCTCTTAATCTGTTCCAAGAACACTTATGCAACCTGAATTAAGATAGTGACTTTTCATTTCTCTATTCAAGGTATAAAACAAGTAGGGATTTTGCATTATCTGTGTGTTTTTTGAAATAATCACAAAAATCACATCCAAATAATTGTTTGAACCAAGCCTTTGAACCAACACATTTTCAGTTGCTATAATGATGAAGCTACCTTGCTTTTGATATCTGAAAGGACATCTAGACATGCTATCCATTTTATGGAGGACTGACTACACTATAACTTCAGAAACACTTTCTCTTTTACACAACAGAAAATTGTGGCTAAGGGCTTAAATCTCTCCTGGTTCCTGATTGGATAAAATAATACTCATCACCTTAGGCAGCAAAACTACTTTTAGACTTATAGCTAATTACTTCCCAGTTAATTTAGTATAGTGATTATTAGGGTCTCAGAAGATTCACCTCTGGGTGTGTGGCACTAAATGAAGGCGACCAGGCATTTGGAAATCCCTGCTTTCCCTTTTAGAAGAAAAGACAGACCTGGCTTCCATGTACAACAACCCTTATAGCAGACATGTTTCTTTTCCTCCCAGAATCACTGTCTTCTGATGACATTCAAATTCTGTTTTTGTTCTCTCTCTCATCTTTCTCCTTTGCTTTGCACTCCCCTTAGTTGACCCATCAAATTACCAGAACATCATGCATATTCTTTCATCTGACCATACATGCCTTTTATGATTGTTCCATTCTCCCTGCCAACTTCTGACACTGCTGTGGGCTCATAATGGGCAGTCCCCCAGGCCCAGGGTCCCTCTGTTCCCCATTGTCTCTTCTTGTCATTCCAGCTACTATTAAAAAGTCTTCCACCCTCCACCACATATTAGTAATATTCTTTAGAAAATATCCACCACACTGCATAACACTTCATAGAGATTCACAGAGTATGCAGGTTATAGAATTAAACCTGTAGCACTGCTCAATCATACATGGTATTAGTGGGATTTGTAGGATTTGACTGGTGATTTCAAATTCAGTATTCAAAGCCTGGAAGGTTTAGCAAGGACATAAAGCCCAAGAATTAAAGATAAAGGACCTGGAAGAAAAACAAAAATAAAACATAAACAAAACAAAACAAAAAAATCCTAAAAACCATGGGGACAAAAACAACATGGTCCCACAAGGAGCCCCCTGTGTTACAAATGTTTGTTCTCAGATTCCTTTTCTGCAGGAAACAGTCCCATCTCAGCCTCCCATCTCAGTAAAGGAAGCAACTCAAAGCAGGCAAAACGTAACGGGCACACTTACTCATTTACAAAACCCTGGATGGGTGTCATGTTTGTGTATAGGTGTGCTGCATAGTATAAAAGCACCTAGCTTGTTGCCTGGTACATAGTTGTTACTTGAAAAATTCTGACCATGAAAAAGGCTGAAGAAAGTTAAGTGCCCATCTCATAAGGCCTTGACTGTCAGGATAAGAAAATTGCATTAATAGATAATGGGAAGCTTTATCCATATTCCTTTACCATTTTTTCACCTGTTTGTGAAAAGCAGGAAGTAGTGATAGTAGCATTTCATGACAGAAATATAAGTGCATCAAGCTTGTGTTCAGCCTCTGAATCCTCAGGAGGTTTGCCCACCTCTCCCCTCCCCTGCTTTCCAGCTGAGTTGACAGAGGGACAGGGGGATTAAGAAATCAAGTAGCTTATCTGAGAGGTTCCCCACAGAGCACTTTGTCCCAGATGTTCTTGCTTGTAGCTTGTATAATCAGGAGCATACTGCGTGCTGAGGGTATTACTATAAAGGTGATTGTTGGAGTCAGTGGGTGATGGTGTCAAGGCAATTATAGCCAGGTGATGTGTGAGCTTAAAAACCTAGTTAGTGCCCCAGGAGACCCAGACACAGGGCTTCTTCCTATACCTTTGCAATTGCAATTTTTGAAGTGTGGTGGTACCACTTACCAAACAGGAACAAAAGTGAATGATTAACGTAGACAGGGGACAGTGTGTTCCTCCAGTGCTTTTGGGGAAAAAATCACTCCAACTGCATCTTTTCTAATATGCTCCTTTTTGCTATTTTTATAATTGGGGTGGGGCAAAGTATCATTGTTCACTTAAAAGGAAACTAAACCCAAACTGAGAATTGAACATAATTTCCTTGACTAATCTGGAAACACACACACACACACACACACACACACACACACACACACACACACACACGGAGTTTTTATTGTTTTTAAATGTTCTTATTGATTTTAGAGAGAGAGAAAGGGAGAAGGAGAGAGACATAGAAACATCAATGAGAGAGATAAATAAATGAGCTGCCTCCTGATTTTCATCTGCTAGGAATTGAGCTTACAACCTGGGCATATGCCCTGACTGGGAATCAAACTGGTGACCTCTTGGTATATGGCTCAATGCCCAACCCCTGAACCATACCTGTAGAGCTAAAGTTATTTTTATTTTTTAATTTTTAAATATATTTCATTGTTTTTTACAGAGAGGAAGGGAGAAGGATAGAGAGTTAGAAACATCAATAACAGAGAAACATCAACTCAGCTGCCTCCTGCACACCCCCTACCAGGGATGTGCCCACAACCAATGTACATGCCATTGGCTGGAATTGAACCTAGTACCTTTCAGTCCGCAAGCTGATTGTCTATCCACTGAGCCAAACCGGTTTCGGCTAAAGTTATTTTTAAAAGGAAATTATAAAAACAAACAATTAATTAGCTGTATTTCTTTCCATTTAAGTTTTGTTCTCTTTTAAGGTAATTTATAATATATAATTCTACATCAAACTTGAGGTGAAATGGAAGCTATGAAAGGTCAATGATTTATGTCCAAATTGTGGCCACCAGTCCTTATGGGTTGTGGGGATCCAATTGAAACGGGATCTCAGGTGAATACTAGGCCCCAAAACTGCCCCTATTAAGATATTAGAGATCCTAATTTATTTTCTCTTTGCTTTTCTTATTAAATTAAAATTGCTATTGAAAAATATCTCCAATTATACTAAAAAATGTCAAGAAACAAACAGTTCCCCCCACCCACTATCTCGAATCTTACTCTTCTCTCAAGTAGGAGTCACTGTTAGATTTCCAAGATAGTCACACCTTTTGCTCTATAACCAATGGACACAGGCAATAGGTGGTGAAGGCCTGGGCTAGGCGGTGGGGGAGCCTAGGACAAGTCAATGTGAGGGAAAGGGGGGAATATGTAATACTTTCAACAATAAAGATAAAAAAGCACCCCCTGCTCTAACTGTACAAATAGAAATATGCACCTGCACACACACACATCACACATATACCTAACCAAAAAAAAAAGTTTTTGTTTTCATAAATTGAGTCATACATATCCTGGGCCCCTCTTCCTTAAATATATAGATTCCATTTGATTGGAAGTGAAGTAAAATTTGAAGGCTTGCTGGAGCTGCCTCCTAAAGGCTTGCTTCCAGGCCAGAATAGATAAGAATCCACTGGAATTAGCCAGCCATTTCAGCTCTAGAATTTGGTTCTGTGGTTAAATGACCCTGTGAAGGAATGGGCTCAGGAGGCTCCCACCATGCTTCATTGTTCTTAAAGAACTCAGCGACAGCCAAAACCGGTTTGGCTCAGTGGATAGAGTATCGGTCTGTGGACTGAAAGGTCCTGGGTTCAAGCTCTCTATCCCTCTCTCTTCCTCTCTGTAAAAAAATCAATAAGATATATTTTTTAAAAAAAAGAACTCAGGGACAGACCCCTGGGACTCCCTTCTTTCCAGTTTTAAGGGATAAAATATTTTCCCCAGAGGCCCTACCCTGCTGTCACTGAGCTGTCTAACACCACTTGAACTTGGCCCTGCAGTGCCTGAGGGGAGGCGGGGTTAAAGATTATGGTGTGCCCAGAGAACTGGAGTGTGTCATCTAGCTTCACTCCTTCACACATTTATATATTTATACTCAATTTTACCATGTGGCTCACACTGAGCATAGTGCTAGGAGAGGAATGTGACAAAGATGGTTCATTCACTGCCAGGGGACATTGCAGATCAGTGAGGGATACAAACAAGAAGACAGGCTACTACAAGAAAATGTGCATCACCCAATGACCAGTGTAGTGTAGAAGCTTCTAGGCAAACTTGAGGGCACAAGAATCTTCCTAGACAAGACAGCTACTCTGAACGCTGAAGGATGATTAAAACCTAGAACAGTGGTGTGTAGAACAGGAGTGCTGGAGGAAAAGAAGGTCACTTGTCCAAGGTCCAGGAGTGCCTGTTAGGGGTGGGCAGGTTGGGGCAAGTGATACCTGAGAGAGGTAAGCAAGGTGGATCTTTAGCCTTCGAGGCCTCCTATAGGAATTTGAGCTTAACTCTAAGAGTCGTGGAGAATACTTAAAGACTCTTAAGAGGCATAGGGTTAAGCTTATAAAGGTTTATAAGATCAATAACAGATGGAAAGAGGTGTGGAGACCATTATAATGCTGTTGCAGATGCTGGAGTAAGAGATGAGGTGGCTTGAACTAGAGGAGTGACTGAGGACTGGAGAAAAGTGCAGAGTTTGAGGAGGCGTTTCTTGCATCCTGTGAGCAAATCTGTGCAATTGCATGAACACCAACTGAGTCTGGCAACTTGGAGAAACTGCATAAACCACAGGCAGAGCAGTTAACTCTGACGTTGCAAACTGAACTGATGTGATGCAATGGTTAGATAAGTGTCTTTCTCAGAGGTCATATATATATATATGGGTATATTTTTTATTTTGTTTTGTTTTCAAAAGATAATTGCACTGAGGCTGGAGCTTGCTTGCCCTATCTTTTGGACTCAGAATACAGTGCCTGGTCTATTTTCTACATGACTGGGCTTTACTTCAGAACTGACAAGTCATATATCATTCTGATTGATTTTTTCTCCTTTTTTTCTCCCCCGCCCCTATCTCAATAAAGCGGGAGGGGTGAAATAGAGATTGTGATGGGACAACATCAGGGCAACTCAACCCCAATGTACAATTATGAGGACCCCCCTGAGCCAAGCTCTGCTGTTCTCCCCTTGTCTGTTAGTTGGGGCTGAGAGAGAGAAGGAGGGGGCTGAATGAGGTCAGGCAGTGGGTAAGTGGTGGAGAAAACAGATAAGCAACCCAGGCTTAGAGAATTCTGGTCTCTGCCGAAGGGGGATGGTAAGAAGTGGACACAGCAGAGATATGCAATGACAAGCCCGTGTCCTGAGCAGTGGGGTCCAGCTAATCCCTAAATTGTCCAAAAGCGTTCCTTGCTCCTGAATCCTTGGGCTTGCTTTCAGCTATGTCTTCCATTTAGCTTTGTTTATTCTTAGTGCCAGTCACTCCAAAGGCAAAGACTCCAATGATTAAGCATCCATTTTTATTAAACAGAGAGATGCAGAATGAAGGTGTGTGTCTGTGTGTCTATGTATCTGTGTGTGTACATTAAAAATCCTTTGTAAGGATAAGTGGATTTCTGTAAGTGGATGGGATTGTAATGCAATGAAATACATACTGCTTCTTTAGAAAGTCCCACAATTATGCAAAATTTTAATCTCTTGTCATATCTAATACAACTCTCACTTTGGGCAATTTACTGACACAGTTCTAAGGGATTTGAAACTTTGGGTAAAACAATTACTCAATGCAGGGAGGGGCAAGAGTAGGTTTATAGTTGTGAGTACATAATGACAGAGTTTATTCTTGTATTATTATTTATTAATTATTCTGGTATTTTCCATATAAACAACTGTAAACTTAATTTTACCACATCCTGTATACATGTGCTCACCCTCAAAGGCATATGTAATTCTGATATTTTTAATGGTCATTAGCACCCTTAAAAATCTATAGAAATGCACACCTCAATGATCAGCTTTCTCTTGGACTCCAGCAAACCTCACTGAATGCTCTCTCTAATCAGATATCGAGGGGCAAGTACCAGGCTAGTGTTGGAGACAATAGAGAGAATTATAGATATTGAACAGTTAAAAATTAGGCTTTCTATTTTTTAAAAATTCTGATCCATACATTTTGGCTTCAAAAACGTGTGTGTGTGTGTGTGTGTGTGTGTGTGTGTGTGTGTGTGTGTGTGTGTAATGGGGGAAAATACCAATGCATCATAGTGGACAGGTCATTTTGTTGACTGTAACCAAGATCCCGAGCATTCAGAGATTAGGAGCAGGCGTAATTTTTGGCTGCCACGCTTTATGCTAATGGGTCATCCTCTGTTGTGTGCTTCTGCTGAGGCAGCCACTTCACTCCTGTTTAATTTCCCTCTAATGGTGGTGCTAGGGGCCTGAGTATCTGCAGTCAGCTTTTACCAATTTAACTGGCTGCCACTGCAGGCCATTATAAATTATTATTCTTACTTAGCCCTTGAATCTGCAATTTATTTCTTTCCTTCACATTCTGTAAAATATAGTTATAGATGGAGGTCTAAGTTAGCTGTGCTTCTTTGTTCTTCTAAATCCAAATGTGTCTTTAGCAATGAGCTAAACTTTTTTGATGCTCAACATTTGTAACCCCTACGAGACAGACTGGCGAGTTATCAAGGAGCTTCATTCATTTATGCATGCAGGCATGTATCTATGCGCTCATTCATTCATTCATCCATGCCTGCTGTAGTTATTTACAGAGCAGTCACTTTCCACTAGGCAATGTTTAGGCTTTGGAGATAAAACAGTGAATGGTATTAGTTAGGAGGGAGAGGTATTACCTAGAATGTCTAGAAAATACTACATACTAGTAAGATTTTAGGAAAAATAATTTCTTAATACTGAGAGTTTCCATGTAGTTTTCCTCCCCAATTATCTACAAAGGTCTTTTTTCCCCCGCCTTCATTATTTTTAGTCTGCTGTCTGGATTTCACAAGGTAGTCTTTGTTTTTAGCTGGATGGTATTGGGTGATATTTTAGTATTTCTCCCTAATGTCTTAGGCAAAATATTTTCTTATTTCTTTTTTAAAAATATATTTCTTTATTAATTTCAGAGAGGAAAGGAGAAGGATAGATAGAAACATCAATGATGAGAGAGAATCATTGACTAGCTGCTTCCTGCACTCCCCCCCCCCCACTGGGGATCGAACCGGCAACCCAGGCATGTGTCCTTGACCAGAACCGAACCTGGGACCCTTTAGTCTGAAAGCTGACGCTCTATATCCTGAGCCAAGCTGGCTAGGGCAAAATATTTTCTTATTTCTTATTGGATGTTTTAGAATGTGGGAATAATCACTGGAAACCTATATATGAAAATTTTGTTATAAGAATTCATAGGCATCTGGATGATTAAAGAGTGTGTCCTTTTCATGATTCTATATGCCAGAAATTTTTCCAAAACTTATCATCCATCTTGCCCATACTTGGTTCTCACCAGTCTTCTCTCAGAACCAATGCCTGGATCCCTTCTGCCCGCAAAAGCTCCTGATGCCAGTTTCCATCGCTGCTGCCCATGTTCTCCCCTCCAGTAGCTCTGGATGCTTCTTTCCTGTTCGCACCTCTCACTGCAGCATTCTATTTGGCTTCTTGTTCCTGGCTTGTCTATATTTTCCCTAGTCGAGTCTTAACCTCTCATGTTGATCCTGTTTGCCACAGACAAATCCAGTTCTTACAGTACATCAGTGTGTTTCTGAGAAATTTAGCTCTTGAGATCATTTTGATTATATAGTGACTAGAGGCCCAGTGCATGAAATTCATGCATGGGTCACGTCTATAGGCCTGGCTATCCATCAGTATCAATCAGGTCCCCTGCCTCCCCTCCTCCTCTTTCTCCTGCACCCTCAGTGCCCCACCGCTGCTGTTTGCCCGCCATGTTCTGTGTCACCCCATGGTGATCGGCACATGTCGTAATGAGTGATCAAACTCCCCATCTCCAAGTCTAATCCCGAGAGAACACTTTGCATATTAGTCTTTTATACGTTGAGATTAGAAGCACAGCTTATGGCAACCTTAAAAGTAAGTGTTCAGCAAGGTGGCTCCCAATCAAAATGACCTTTTCTACCTTTTGCATGGTGTCCAGGATGTCTTCAATACAGAATCATTCCTTAGCTCTTTAAAGGTTTCTAGACTTTTCTTTTTTAAAATATATTTTATTGATCATAGAGAGGGAGAGAAAGGAGAAAGAGGGAGAGAGAGAGAGAGAGAGAGAGAGAGAGAGAGAGAGAGAGATTGAAGATGAGAGAGAATAATTGATTGGCTGCCTAATGCATGACCCCCTGGGGATCAAGCCAGTCAGATGTGTTGACAAGGAATCGAACCATGACCTCCTAGTGCATAAGTTGACACTCAATCACTGAGCCACACCCAGTGGGCTGGGTTTCTAGACTTTTCTTTTAATCTTCCAATCCTCCTGGTTAGCATCTGAAATCATAATCAGTTGGCATCTGATATGGGCTAAAGTAAGATCAAGGTTTCGTAGAAATGGAGCATAGCCTAGAATTGGGAAGCAGAGGAAACAGGAGGAGAAATAGCATCAAAAGCAATTTTGTTCATGCATCACGGTTCTGCCAAGGTCTAATCTTCTGTGACCCTGAACGTTTTGCCGCTGCCAGTATCTAATAAAGCCCTGGCTGTGGGTAGCTTGGTAAGAGGAAGTATAATAGTCATTTTCTGCCTGCTGCTCAAGGATGAGCTTGCCAACCAAGTGCCTTGGAAGCATCATTAGGTGAAAATTAGGGAGTAAATTTCCTTGGAGCTTTAGGTAAAAATTTCTGACTCTCTAGGCTGGATTGATAAGTCTATGGGAAAGAGGGCAAAACATCACTTCCAATGTGTGGCTGAGCCTTGTGAACTTGTGGTCCTAGTCCATCTTTTCTTCCTCTTTTTACCTACACTAGAGGTACAGTGTACAAAATTTGTGTGCTTGGTGAGGGAATAAGAAGGAATCCCTCAGCCTGGCCTGCACCCTCTCACAGTCTCGGAGCCCTTGGAGGATGTCCACCAGTCAGACATCCTTAGTACTGCCGCAGAGGCAAGAGAGGCTCCCATCACAAGAAGCCTGGCTTCTTGCTGAGCAGTGCTCTCCCTGTGGGAGTGCACTGACCACCAGCGGGAAGCTCCTGCATTGAGAATCTGCCCCCTAGTGGTCAGTGCACATCATAGTGATGAGTCCTGCTGTTTGGTCAATTTGCATATTAGCCTTGTATTATATAGAATACATTCAGTGGGATGTGCCAGAGATGTTATAACTCCTTTATCAATTCTTTCAATATGCCCCTTATTACTTTAGAAGGTGAAGCTTGTGAATATCTGTCCATGTAAATATAGTGTCCTCTGCTACTCAATGTAACAGATACTATTGTGCTAATACATGGGATTCTCAGTTTGCACAAGTCAGAAATGCTATGCTGCACAAACTTCCAATAGTTGGTTGCACAGCCTGCCCTGAAGATCAAGTAAAGAATACACACACACATTCTTAGCAAGCTCTCAGTAGGTTGTTGGGGTTATACTACTCTT
Organism: Vespertilio murinus; assembly: GCA_963924515.1. Classification (NCBI taxonomy): domain Eukaryota; kingdom Metazoa; phylum Chordata; class Mammalia; order Chiroptera; family Vespertilionidae; genus Vespertilio; species Vespertilio murinus. The sequence goes on from OZ004704.1 coordinate 200,758,627, forward strand.
CCATAGCTACTTCTCAGTAAAGAATGTGTCTACAAAGTGCCCATGGATGCCACGTACCTTTGGAGAACACTTCTGTGCTGGTATCTCTCCTCACATTGCAGAGCAGACTGGAATAATGATCCCTAGGCAAAGTCAGCTGGGAAGAGGGTTCACTTTTTTATCTGGATTTAAAAATGCTTCATTATTGAAATAAGTCATCCCAGCCATCCTGCCCTGGATGCACTCTGTTTTAGCTAATCTCAGATGTACTAGAACAACCTCAATGGAACTGACTTGTTTAATGAACATGTATCACCTTATTTTAAACTTTTACCCCAGCCCCCTAAATAGTACATGCATTGTTGCATATATTCTTATAAATGGTTTACTTTGCAGTTCCTTTTAGTGTCCAGTATCATTGCTTTTTCCCCCTCTAATTAGTAAATATGTGCTTCATCTCTTGGCAGTGAAGTATTTTTTTCTTTTTCCTCATTGGGTGATTTTCTTAGGGAAGGAGCTCATGAAATCAGCCTGGCTCTGGGTATGCTGCTTGCCTTCCCACATAACCTCACCCACCACACTTTTCTTGTAATGCTGCTGAGTCTGGCTAATTTAGATTCTTTCTCTAATTTAAGTTACTTTCATTTAGCTCAAGTTGAAGATGTATGCTACTTCTGCTCACAAAGCATTTGGATTTAAGAACTCAGAGAACCTAGCCAGTGTGGCTCAGTTCTTTGAGCATTGTACCAAGAGGCTGCACTTTGATTCCTCATCAGGGCACATGATCATGTTGCAGGTTAGTCTCCCCAGTGCAGGGTGTGCAGGAGGCAGCTGAGCGATGATTCTCTCATAGTTTTTTTTTCCTCTCTCTCTCTCCCCCTCTCCTTTCTTTCTATAAAATCAATAAAAACTTTTTAAAAAGAGCTCAGAGAAATGTTCTCCACTGAGACTTCTGAATATCCCATTGCTTTGGGCAGTAAGCAACAGGGGTTTCTTAACACTTGTAGACAAGATGATTTAGCAGCTCTGCATATCTTAACAATTTGACTTTCAAAGGGTAGGAGCGAAAATAAATTTAATGTATCTCATTTTTAACAAGGAAGGAACCTATTTTTCTAGAATCCCCCACTTACCCCACAACTCAAAGAGGAGTTCCCCTCATATATCTTTAGTCAAAATTGGGCATGTGGTCACCTCTAAATCAATCACCAGCAAAGGAGAGTGGGATTTCCATGATTGATGTAGCCCACGCATGATGTGTCTCTGGGGTCTAAGCCCATCTTCCTGAGCACAGGGTTACCAACTTCTTAAGCAAAATCAAACTTTAGTTCCTGGGTAGGAAGAACAGATATGGTGTAGGCCATCACAAAATAGCATTTGCCACAGGAAAAACCAGGAATGGGTCTTTAGGTAACCTGCAGGTCGTAAGTGTCTAAACAGAGTTTCTATTCAATATGAATTATTTTCAAATATCTATGGAATTTCTTTATTATTCCATCCTGATCCAGGTTCTTTTACTAAATACAGAGGGAAAGGCATAAGAGAATGTGGGAGAGTTCTAGGGAAAACAAACAAACAAAACAAAACACATGCAGTGGAGTGCCCCAAAGAGTGCACCATATGTAAGGCAACTGTATAATTTATAATTAAAATCATGATACTTTGGAGAGTCAAAGACATTGGTCGGAATAATTCTATCATGTCCACAGGCATAAATTGTCCTAGGCAAGCTAAAATGGATGTTAAAGTCCAGTTAATATGAGAGACTATTTTTAAAACATATTAGAAGCTAAATTTAATTTTAAAGTTTTTTTAAGCTGGAAAAAATAGATTTATTTCAAATTATAGAAAATTCCAAATTTATATGAAAACCTTTTATGTTTAATTTGGTTTAAAATCCAAGTATTATGAGACGCAAGAAAGTAAGACTTTAAAAAACAAACACACACAAGAAAGCAAAATCTTCTCAGAACATGTAGGACTTCTAGAATGAATTAGCAGGGGAAATAGCATATATGAAATAAAAATATTGCCTAAGGGTTTTTTTCTAGAAAACTGTGAATGTTTATCTTTCATATCATCCCCTGTCAGTGCTAAGTCTTTCTCTAATTTCTTCTAACCAGCCAAGGCTTAGCTATCACTGCTATTTTTGTACTAATGATCATTTTGGTCTTGGCTGCTGGGAGATGCCTGAGAAACAGCTTTGTGCGAGGGAATAGCCAAAATAGAAGAGGAATAATCTTCTTCAGACAGAGTGTGTTCAAGCATGAATGACACATGAGAATGGTTAAGGGAGGGGAAGGAAGAAACCAATGGCTCTGCCCTCGAAGAGAACATTCCAGGCTCCTTCTTTCCCACATGCAGTTTAATTTTGCATTTTGTTCCTATGCTCACAGAATGTTCTCTATCTGTCAGCAACAATAAAGGAGAGCCTTTTTATGGAAACAGACCACTGAATCAGTTTTAGTGACTACAGCTGACAGTCTGTATGTAATTGAAAGAAAGGGAGGCATAAGAAGAAACCTAAGCACACTCACATCTGGGGCAGGCATTTTCAAAACTGGAGGTTGGTATTGAGACAGTAAGAAGAGTTGTTTTGAAATGCCCACCTCATCTCTCTCTTCTACTCAGCTTCTGCTAAACACTAATGTAAAAAACTTATTACAAGTAATACATTTGTTATTCTCCACATTTGCAGACTTTATTCATTTTTTCATGCTGCTTAAGAATAGGATCCAGTGGCTTTTGTTTGTTTGTTTGTATGTTTTGCCTTTTGTTTCATGATCTAAGAAATTGTGATTGATACTATGATGTTGCTTTGATTTCTGGTTTCTGTGTTTAGATTTTAGATCTTAAAAATGAATAAGTTCATAAAGATGAGTTTTTTATCAAGAATGGAATAGGAGCCTCGTATTGCAGAGCAAACTTCTATTGTCTTCTGAAGGGACTATTTCTTGATTTGCAATGCTGCTAACGTGTGGTTTACATTCTGTTTAGTCTAGGCTACCAGAAAGAATAGGTCTCCCCTGAGCCTGATGATGTATTATCATTTAGATAACAAACAAGGCATGAGATATCCTGTCACAGAATTCAACACTCCAAAATGAGGACAAGAAACCCCTCACCTTTGGTGTAGTCAAAGGGCACTGTATTATATCGTGTCATGTGTCCAGTATCTGGATTCATTTCCTACAGTTTGCTTGTTGCTCCCAGGAACCACTGTGTTTAGTCCAGAATTGCAGAGAAATTGTTGGATCTGGATCTGGATTTTACAGCTAAAAAATTCCCAGCAGTTCCCAGAGAATTATCTACCTGATCTTTGAGTTGAAAGCGCCTGGTGGATGATGTCCAGCAGACAATTATAAATTTTGGTCTGGAATTCAGGAGGGAAGTCAGGGCCAGAGATCCATTTGCAATTGATCAGTATGATGGCATAGACAGAGTGACCTTTCTTTACACATAAATCTTATTTCAGTCCTTTCACTTCCTAAGTCATTTCAACAATTGCGTGGACTCCTAGAATAAAAAGGCATACATCCTTAACATGACTGGCAGGGTGCCATGACCTGACTCCGTCTAGGTCTCTATCTTCCTCCTGAGGTTCATTCTCTCTCAGGCTCAAGCTCTGTATTTCAATTCTCAGAGAAATCTGTGAGGTTACCTTCCATCTCAGTTACCTCAGCTCAGGATGTACCACTTAGCATACATATACATCTATCCATGAATTCATGCACATATCAGTACACACATGCAAACACGCATGCACACTTGTGATCACATGCACACATACCATTATGTACATGTGTGTACATATTAATGTGCATGAATTAACACATTAATGCATGCTATGAACACACACTGATGTTCCTTTACATGCATGAACACATGTTAATACACATATGCACATGTATACCTTACATCTCAACAATTCCAATTTATCCCACAAATGCTCAGCTGAAACATCTTTTAATTAGGAAAGTCTTCCATGTTCTCACATAAGAACAGGTTCTCTTTTTTTATGTCATAGCACATACTGAGTAGTGATAGATAATTTGTACTCTAATGTTTTATCCATTCTAGAAAATTCTATGGCAGCAGAAGCTATCTACTCATTTCTCTAGCCTCTAAGCATACTACCTGGCATGAGTGGGTGATAGCATTTGTAGACTGTGGGTATACATGGATGGATGGATGGATGGATGGATGGATGAATGGATGGATAGAAAGAAGGATGCATGGACGGAGATACGATAGTTGGATGAATGGATGGATAGGATTATAAGTATAGATGAGATGCACCAAGTTAACATATGTTAAAAAGCAGGCAAGACTCAGGATTATTCTCCCCACTCCATAATGAATTTCCAAACCACTTACTCTCTTCTCCAATAAGGATTACTGCTTTGGTAAACTTTGAAATCTTCTCTTTCAAAATTTTTTACCTCTAAGAAGATACAGTTTTCTATTTATGGAAAATATAAGAAAAAAAAACCTATGCAGCCCTTTCTATTAATGTCTGAACTACCTCATTAGTTGACACCAGTGTTGGAATAATTGACTTCTCATTAAGACTTCTCATTAGAAGGTTATTTTTCCCTCTTACTTTCTGGCATGGAATTCAGACCATTTAACTTATCATCCCTTTCCTATGTGACCCTTATAGAAAATTCACCTTCCCCCTAGTTATTATATCCTACTTTTGGGGGTGTTTGTAAAAATCTTTAATCTTATTATAGGTTATTATTTTTTTCTTAGATAAGCCTTCAGCAATTGATCCATCCAACATTTCAAAGCCATGTGTTAGGGAAATGAGGGATCCCTTCATTAAGATTTTATTTGCCAGCATTTATTCAGTGCATGGAACATTTCAACCATTTTCATGGTATTTTATGGTGAGGCCCAGTCACTAATTTAGCTTGATTATATTGAGATTAAAATAGTGGTTTAATTATTGTTTAAGGATTATATTTTTGCCTGTGACCATAGGACCCTGTTATGTAATCCTAGGCAGCCTTAGTTCTCAGGTATATACTTTTAATTATAAGAAAAACTGGTTGAAATGAGTGACTTGACCATGGCATATATATGCTACCACCAAAAAATAATAATTCAGAGTCATATTAGTAACATTCATTTATGAATATCATTTTAAATCTTGTTTACAAGTATTATCTGTTCAAACCATCTCCAACCAAAGAAATAACTTATTTGGTTAGAAATGGGTTGCCTACCTTCCCATAAAAAATATTTTATAAGAAAGCGTTCTAAACAAGAGACTAGGATGTTTCAGATGAATTCTTGTTTCAGATGAAAATTTTGTTTTTATGAGATATCTGTTTTAAAGAAAGAGATCACATGAGATATCTGGAATGAGACTAGCCATATACTCATACTTCAGAAAAGTCTCCCAATACATACCATATATTTTCTTGGAGTTTTAGAGTGATTTTTTATTTCATTCTCCTGGTTCCAGAATTCCACATAGTTGATAAAGTTGTTTCTGAATAGGCTTCTTTGGTTTCCATCCTCTTTCCTAAGTAATTCCCCAGGCCTTCCCACCCTAAATTCTTATCCAGTCTTAGACAGAGCTGGACAAATATAGACTTCTTTCAACATGGAAAGAAAGAGAAGACTGCTGAAAATATAATAGTAATTAAAGAGGGAACAGAAAAGACTTCATCAGAGAAATGATAGAGGGATATTGGTTTCTAATTATGACCTGCTCCAGAGGAAAGATCAAAAGCCAGGAACAGGTTCACATCAAGAAGGAGAAGGTTGTATGTTCATCCCCCTCCCCCCAATTTCTTCTTCTTCTTCTTCTTCTTCTTCTTCTTCTTCTTCTTCTTCTTCTTCTTCTTCTTCTTCTTCTTCTATTATTATTATTCAGAGGCCCAGTGCACGAAATTTGTGCATGGGTGTGTGTGTGGGGGGGGGGGGGGGATGTCCCTCAGCCCAACCTGCACTCTCTCCAAACTGGGACCCCTGGAAGGATGTCCAACTGCCTGTTATTTTTCTCACAATCCAGGACTGGTCACCGGCCTACCTTCCTAATTTCCCCTAACTACTTCTGCCTGCCATCCTGATCATCCCCTAACCACTCCCCTGACAGCCTGATAAATGTCTAACTGCCACCCTGCCAGCCTGATCACCCACAACTGCCCTCCCTTGCAGGCCTGGTCCCTCCCAACTGCCGTCCCTTGCTGGCCATCTTGTGTCCACATGGAGCCATATTGGGGCAGCCATCTTGTGTGTTGGAGTGAGAGTCAATTTGCATATTACTCTTACTTGATGGGATAGGTGCCTGGTGCATGTGTGGGAGCCAGCTGGTTTTCCCTGAAGGGTGTCCTGGATCAGGGTGGGGTTTCCCTTGAGTCATGGGGTGGTCTGGGTGAGGGGCCTTTGGTAGTTTTCAGGCCATCCATGTCTCCAGTGACCCAAGTGGAGGCTCTGGTATCTGGGATTTATTTACCTTCTATAATTGAAACTTTATAGTCTTGCGCACAGGCCAGGGCTGGCCAGTGTGAGCAGAAAGCTTGGCTTTATCCATTGCCAGGGAAACCCAAGCCTCATGTTCTCTCTGTGGCCACAGCCATCTTGTTTGGGTTAATTTGCATACTCACTCCTGATTGGCTGGTGGACATGCTTGTGGGTGTAACGGAGGAATGGTTAATTTGTATGTTTCTCTTTTATTAGTGTAGATTGCCTTTTCTCTTTCTAGCCTATTGGGGATTTTTGTTTGGTTGCTTGGTTTTTGTTAATCCTCATCTGAGGATATTTACTAGTATTTTAATTGACTTTTAGGGAGAGAGAGAATGGAACGGGGAAGAAACAGAGAGACATATATTGATTGGTTGCCTTCTGCACAAGCCACAACTGGAGCCAGGAATGGAGCCTGCAACTCAGGTATGTGCTCTTAACTACAATTAAACCCACAATCCTTCTGTCCACTGGCTAATACTCTAACCACTGAGTAAACTGGGGTTCTAGCAATTGGGATTTAAGCTCACTGATGACAAGAGTTTGTCTGTCTTTATCACCACTATAAACCCAATAATTAATACATGGTAGGTACTATATAAATATTTGGAAACAGATTGCTCTCTCTATAGTTTTAATAACTTTAAATTAGCCTCTCCATTTTCTGATCTGCAGACTCCTTTCTTCCCTTTCAATATGGAATCATAGAACTTCTTTTTCTGTGGCCTCAAGGCTTGTAAATTTCAGATCTGTTACCTCCAGTTAGACACCACAGGGTGACATGATATCATAGTTCATGATCTTCCAGCTCAGTGGCTATGGACAACTGCAGCTGTGGAGTTAGGAGAGACACAAACTGCAGTTGTCCATGAACACTGAGATGGAAGAGTTGGAACCTATTTGGTGAGTGTCAATATTATCTTGAGAATATCTCTTCCTTTTAATGGACTAGGAGAGAATAAGCCAAAAGAACTGCTTATATCCAGGCGCAGAAAATACACATGTGCTTTCTTTCTCTATTTTTACTAATCCCTATAGGAAGATACCAGGTAGAGGTTTTGCATTTCTAATAAATAAATAAAATAAGTACATAAGGAAAAAGAAAAAGTGCTAAAAATGAGCAAACACAGAAGAAAAAAACTAATTTTTAAAAGTAGTACATTTTTATTTGATCTTGCTACATGATTGATTTATCTTCCATGTCTCTGAATACATTCTATAATTAAACAAACTTTACAATATTTAATACCCTTTTAAAATTTCCATTAAATTTTGTAATTTTATGAAATTTACCATAATTGAGCACATGTAGCAATTTATTTTAAAGACCATTATTTTACTAAAGAGAGTTTAAAAGCTTATAAAATTCACTTAATAGAATCTCTTTATGCAGGATAACCAGAGGGACCGGGAGAAGGTATATATGGATAAGTTCTTATTAGTGAATTAAATTAGTTAATGTAGTATATTTTACATCTGTTCACACTTCCAAACGTCTTAATTATATAGCTTGTGATAAAAAAGTATAGATGGATAGGTAGCTATATAAATAGTTTAGATAGTTAGGTGGATGGATAGATAGATTGATAGATGATAGATATATAGACAGATGATAGATAGATAGATAGGTAGATAGATAGATAGATAGATAGATAGATAGATAGATAGATATTGTTTCTTTATGTAGATATAAGTAGTGAAATAACACTATACAGACATGAATATAAAGGAGATTGGTGAGTCTTGTATTTTATGATTGACTCTGATACTAATAGTTGATATTATTCTGCCAATTTGAGTTAACAGGTCTCAGGTCAAGGACTGGAAAGATTATTTAATACAATGTTCTTATTTCACTGATGATGGCCATAAGGGCCACAACAATCAGAGAACAAAGTACACCTACTTCCTAAAGCCCACAGGAAGGTTATTTCCAATGCCAAGCAGCCAGAGATGGCATTCATTTATCTGTGCACCTCATACATTTTTTTTTCATTTACCACAAGTTTTTGAGGGTCTTATTGGGATAGGCATTTTGTTAGTCATTGGAGATTCAGAGGTGACCAGCCAACCATGTCCCTGACATCATGGAACATACATTCTAAAGATAGAGTTTGACAATATATAAGTACACAAATATGCAGATAAAATAATTATGGACTGGCACTACAATGAAAATTAACAGGGAGATGTAATAGATAACTGGCTTTGAAGAAGAATATATAGTGATGTCTTTTAGGGAACAGTGATGTTGAGACAAGAAGGCTGAGAAGTGGCCAGCTATGTGATGAGTATATGGCCTTCGAGAGGGATGAGTGCCCCATAGAGAGTAAGGTACCAGTGGCTGAAGCACAGTGAGTTGCAAAAAGGAGAGAAATGAAATCGGTGAGGCAGATGGCCAAACTTGAAGGGGTAATTTATAAATCCAAGACCAATTATTGATAATGACATAAACTGTTTATATTTTGAAAAGTTATTCTAGCTGCTTTATGGAAAATGGATTATAGGAGATGAGAACAGATAAGAAGAGGAAAAATTACTTTGGAGGCTTTTAGGAGAAAGACTGGAGAAAAGTGGATGTTTGGGGATAGTGCCTAGCATGGCTCATGGATAGTGAGCTAGGTGGAGACTGAGAGGACTATGGTTTTTATGAGATAGGGATAGGAACTGAAATATGTTTTATTATACTATAATGTATTAGCTATTTGACTTGAATTATCTAATCTGAACCAACAAATATATTGTTTCACTTAGAGTAAAGTATATTTTATTTTGATCAGGACCAACATGAATGTACCAGAGGAAAACATGAAATGGGGATGGTATCTTCTCCAATATCACAAACAACACAATGCTTTTCATAATGGTTAAAGGCCATCTTGGTAACTATGTAAGGGGTTAGAATTTATACATATGGAAATGATAGTGGTTACATGTCACTGTATGATGAGTATATGTGTGTATCTTTGTGTGCGTGTCCATGTATGTAGTAACATGTATGAGGACAGGATGTCACTCTGAGCTTATAAGAAGTGACTGCCCTTGGGTTAGATGGCAGTTTAAGGTAGATCTATATTTCAAGGTTAATCTTTCTAATACCCTGGTTACCTTCTCTCATACCATTTTCAAGAGCACTACTTTGTGTGAAGTGTCATCGAATTACAGACAGACTGATTCTCTTTTGCCTAGAATGACAGCAGTCTGTTAATACATTCATCATCAATAAACATTTTGGGAACTTCATAAATATATTCATCTCTACTGGTCTACTTTGCTACCTGAAAGATACAGTAAAACACTCAGTAGAAAACCATATATTAGCCAGATATATAGGACATCAAACTGAAAGGTTATATAATAGCTATGAAGGGCACCACTGCTCTGAGAGCTCTAAATGTTAAGGATGTCCATCTGAAGCAGAAAACTTAAAATAAAAACTAATACATAACAATCTTCAGCTGTCCACATCCATGATAAACACATTTCAGTGCAGCGAATGTTTTTGAAATGGATAAATTTTTCCCAATAATGAATGTATTTTTCTGGCTTAATACAGTATAATAATGCACATATGCTCTAAAATCACTCAAAGTGGGGGAAAAAAAACCTTTTTTCCCCTTTGGGTAAGGAGAAGTACTTTGTGGTGTAGGACAGATGGAGAAATGGGAGAATTATGGTGTGTACCTTGCTGTGCAAGAACTGGGAGAATACTTGAAGAGAACTAATGTAGAGGCGTCATTATTGGGGTAAATTAAAACTCTAAATCTCATGGTTTTGAGATTGGTGCTTTTTCTTCCTGTAGTCACTCTTGAAAATAAGGTGTGGGATGGAATGGATGGCATGACAACTACTCTTCAGGTAGAGGTTAATATTTCAGTGTCCAAAGACATTTATTTTTTACATAATACTCAATAAATAGCACATTGATTTTAATGGACTGCTCCCTGTTGGTTTCTTATTTCTGTGGACTGGCTGGTGGCTTCGCCTGAGCCTTGTAGTGTGTCAGTGCATTGGCACATTTAAACTGGTGTGGAATTGCCATTAAGTTTGTAGCTTTAAAAAATCAGCCATGAGATGGTGATTCATCAACCAAACTTACAATAACTAGATTAAATGTGTCTCTTTCTGAGCTATTTCTTTCTTTACATTTGTTCTATAAGGAAAGGTTTAGGAGTAATTTTTTTCCAGATGCCTGGGGGAATAAAGGGAAATTTCTTTAGCCGAAACAGAAAAGTTTAGGAACTTGACAAAGAGTAAGTCAAGATCAGATTGTTGACAGAGTCCTCTGTTCAATGTCATGTATGAAAGAAATGACCATGTGAATAGTTTTCCCCAAACTTGTGGGGATTTGGTAACTCCTTGCTCTGTCTGTGATAAGGTCTCACTGTTAGAGCTCTTCCTAGATTTGTTAAGAATTTCTTTCTCTGTCCATCATTCCCTCTCTCTTTTCCACATACATATTTTTCAGGTGACCATTTTAGCAATTATGCCCCCAATTTTTTTTTAATGTTAAACCATCTAGCCTCATTTTCTTTTAAGGAGTATTTGAAGGAGATTATTAGATCTATTTGAAAGTATCAACTGGTTACATAAGAGTTCACTTAACCTTGAAAGTAGAATTGGCCCAGTGCCTATAAAAAATATATCATGCTAGGCCTAATCTCTATGAGTCTATAGTTTCCTATAAAAAATAAGATGTGAAAGACTGTTGAAAAATAGGCAGCATGCCTAGTAAGATATATAAAATAAAAACTGTCCTACTCTTCTTTCAATTTGGTATTATGTTTACGGGTAGTAGACTCAAAGAATATTGTACTTGTAGTAGGAAATTACTTCTATATAGTTCCATTATGCCAATATACTCAGCTTTGTCGAAATTAGAAAAGAAATTCATGGAAAATAACAATAAATACGAAAATAGTCATTTTCATGACACAACATGGAAAAAAGAGAAAGATACTTTGAAAGTTGTAAAAGGATTAAAAGAATGCAAATACAAAGCTGCATATAACACGTGGGAGAAAGCTCATGTGAACCAAAGGTGTGGATTCACTTTCAACTAGAATTTTTCTCTATCCTCGATCCACCCTTGTATCATCTAAATGATTTTCAGTGATAAAACTATCTTCAGAATGAACTGAATTGTCTTCCACCAGCTAGAATGTAAGTTTAATGAAGGCACCAATGTCATTTTTGTTTTCTTTATTCACTGATTTGTTCCAATGTAGATTTTGCATTCTTTAATAATTGATCCATTTCAAAGACTTTGAATGGTGCATAACATATAGTAGGAACCTAATAAATATTTGTTAAATGAATGAGTGACTTAGATACTTGATTTTATATTATTACAAGAGATAGTTTATAGCATTGCATTAAGGTCAACTTCCTAGTTTTAATCACTGTTCTATGGTAATGTAAGATGTTACCATAGGGGAAGTTGAAGTATCTGGAAACTCTCTTTATTATTTTTATAATCCTGTGAATTAGAAATTATCTTTAAAATGATGTAGAGAATTGATAATGGAGGAGGAAGAAGGAAGTAAGGATATGGAAGGATGAGAACCATTAACTCCAGAACAGTGCAGAAAGACAAGTATGGGCAAAGGGTCATGAAACAACTAATGTGAATACAAGAATTTGTCCCTGAAGACCTGAATAGAATTTGGCTGCTATCTAACTCTTATTAGAACCATAAAAAACATTCAGTTGCAATCTTGAGTACCCACTGTCCGCCATGAGATGACATCAGTCCTGTATTTGCTTATGTCTCTTTTGCCTTCCTTCTAGTGGTATCTGATATCCATTACACACCTCACTGAATTCTAGACCTAAACCTTCCTGCTTTAGGTTGTATTAATAAATGTTAAGATATTAGAATTTAACTGTGTATTTTTTTGTATAATAAAAAGGCTGAAAAGAAAATTACAAAACAAGAAAGCTTTGAAAAGGAAAAAAATGGGCAGCCATTAGAATCATTTTGTGAAGGAAATACATCCTTACAAGTTAATCTATGCTCAGTGTTCTCAGCAACCTACTCTCCATAATGGAGGAGGAATCCAGTGTATGCATGACAAAGTTATCTACTGAAAACTTCTGAAGTCAGAATCCAAGAGAAGTTAGAGTCCATTTTAAGCAATATACATGAAACCTAATATAGTCTACTTCTGAGTAATCATTTCATTATGGTATTTTATCATTTTATTATTTAAAAATATGCTGAGTAAAAAGAAATGACTAAAATATCAACAGATTCTTTCTTCCTACGCATAACCATTAGTCTTAAATGTTCCAAGAAAAGATGCTTAGAAACGAACCCTTTGCAGAACTACTGCTTTTTTTTTGAGCTGTCAGCCCCTTTTATCCCCCCCCTTTCTTTTATTGTATCTTGTCACCTTGCAGTTATGAGTAATCAAGCACGTAGGAGTGGACTGGTAGGAGAAGGCAAGAAGGATGCATTTTGCATTCAGTTGTACATCAGCCTTGAAGCCTGACTGGCAGCAATATTGTGGACAATGGATCTTTCAAACAAATAGACCGTTGTCTGTTCCTTCCTTCTGTAATTTTTGGCAGAGTGTCTGGATTTCTGAAACTTTGAATGAATAAACTAGGACATGATATTAATATAAAGAATTGGCATCTTTGTTGACTTACCCAACTAACAATGTGTATACAGAAAAGCAAAATAAGCACTTTCAGAAGTGTTGTCTGCATGTGTCTCAGTTTTTGGAGTTTAAGCAAAGGACAAGGCAATACTCTGAAACAAACCAGGCTAGTCTCTGGACTCTGTAGAGTTTGATTTCTGAGTAAAAATATCCTATTGGTCATTAAGTGAATGAAATATGAGCAATTGCATGTAACATGCACATGTGTTAGTATATGGATCAAATACAGACCAAAACACACAATGACAGTTAAAAGTAAATTTCTTGAACTGAAATGTCATCAGATTTATAACCAAACTAGGTGAAACTCTATTTTTAGTACAAAGGCAATAATGGAAATAATTAGACAAAAGTTAGAATTGAACCCTAGCCACCTTGGGTTCCAGGTTTGATTTTGGTAAAGGACATACTAGTACATTGGTTGCAGGCTCAATCCCTGCTCCCAGTCGAGGTGCATGCAGGAGGCAACCAATTGATGTGTCTCTCTCACATGATGTTTCTCTCTCAGTCATTCTCTCTCTCTCTCTCTCTCTCTCTCTCTCTCTCTCTCTCTCTCTCTCTCTATCTCCATCTCTTCCCCTTCTTTCCACTCTCTCTAAAAATCAATGGATAAAATATCCTTGGGTGAGAGTTAACAAAACAAAAAAAGTTAGAATTGATAAGCAAACTGCCTGCCTGGAAAGACTAGGCCTTGTAACATAAAGTGCAACCAAGTGAAAAATGAATTATTCCTAGTAGACTAGGGTTTCCCAGTTTCAGTAGCAGTGACATATTATGTCAAAAAACGTGTTTCTGTGAGAGCTGTTTTGTGCATTGTATAATGTTTAGCAGTATTCTTGACCTGTACCCAGAAGATATCAGTAGTGCCCCCTCTACTTATAAAAACAAAACAAAACAAAACAAAAATATCTCTAGACATTGCCAGATGTCCCCTGGGAAGGAGGAGGAAAGCAAAGATCACCCCTGGATTGAGAATCATTGCATGGCCCATATTGGTCAGAAGGAAATTCTACACTCCTAGAAAAATGATTTACTGTCTGTACCAAATCCATAAGTAGTGTGCTACGGCAGTCTAACTAGGGGCCTCATTGGATCTTTTGAATGTCTCAGACATGTGAGCAAGAGTAAGTGAATAGAGTGGCCAGATACCAGCAAAACACCATTGTTCCATAATTAAATTTTCTAGACCTTCTGTCTTACTTTTCTAACTCTTCATTGACTTCTTTGCCCTGACCATGGAATTGGTTGTCTCCTTTGCAGTAGTCAGCAAACTCATTAGTCAACAGAGCCAAATATCAACAGTACAATGATTGAAATTTCTTTTGAGAGCCAAAATTTTTAAACTTAAACTTCTAATGCCACTTCAAAATAGATTTGCCCAGGCCATGGTATTTTGTGGAAGAGCCACACTCAAGAGGCCAAAGAGCCACATGTGGCTCTTGAGCCAAAGTTTGCTGATGATGGCCCTAGAGCAAATCAAAATGTATTTTGATAATGAAAAGTTTTTACATCACTGTATTTTCTCTCATCATGACTAACTTAGAAAAGTAGTCTGCAGTACCCGGCTCTATGTGCTCACTGCACACTTTCTGGAACACATCCCTATTTGCCTCTTTTTCCTGTGCCACTACTAAAAGTGGCCCCCTATATGCTACAATTTAATATCCAAATGTTCACATTGGCCGAACATTTTCTAAAATGAGCTTTTTAAAATGTTCATGAAACTTTGAATAATCTTGATTCATGGTTCTTGGCATTATTGTATGTCAGACTCAATGGAACTCTGGTTAACACATTGACTTCTGGGTTCTCCTCAATTAAGTAGACTCTGGGTCTGAGAATAGGTACATAGATGTTCCCAGGCGATGCCCATGCTGCTGGTCTGCGGATCACTATTCAGAAACTATGTCTTGATTATTCAATTCTTGAAAGCTTCTGTTTAGCTTTCATGAGATCATCATTTTCTGATATTGGCTTCCTTTGACATTTTTTATCACATTTTCTAGCTCTTTCTGCCCCTCAGTCATTCTCAACCAGGGTGATTTTTTCCTTTCCTCAGAGGACATTTGGCAATGCCTGGAGATGTTTTTGATTATCGCATATAATGCAGTGGAGGGACAAGAGTGTACCTACTGCTATTAGTACCTAGTGGAAAGAAGACTGGGAATCTATTAAGCATCCCTACAATGCACAGCTCCCCACAAACAAGAACTTATCCATCGCAAAATAGTAATAGCCTAGAATAAGAAATTCTGTTCTCAATTCAGGCCTCTACAAAGAGAATGGTCCTCTTTTCTTCAGGGTCTCTCTCTCTCTCTCTCTCTCTCTCTCTCTCTCTCTCTCTCTCTCATCAATTTCAAAAACACTCAGAACATTAAATTAAACCTCATTGGAAATTACTTCTAATAGTATATCATTCATTCTGGCATTGCTCTTGAATCCTAGCCTAGAGCCACCAGGATCTTAAGTTTACTTTGCTCAAACTAAACCAATACTTATAGTGAGAGACATCTTTATTTTGGCTAGCGGTAATTATCGTTTGGCAATTCACTGGGGGAAAATATTTGCTCTTAGAGTTTCCTAATCCTTCTTCCTTCTTTATATAACAAATCAAGTATACATTATTAGTATACCTATACCCCTTTAGACGTTCATACCTTGTACAAAAGCTAAAAGATTATTCTTTAAAGGAGGGAAGTATAAGATCAAAGGTGTGCTTTAGAAATATTCCTCTGGCAGCATCACAATGCATTCACAGATCCCCAGGTAAATGGGAACAGACACTTCCCATCCTGTATGAGACTGGCCATAATTTTGATTGGCCAGGGAGAAATATGTTTACCTTAGGAAGATCAAAATTATTTGCCTGTCTAGAACTTAGTCTAATATTACTTGGAAAACATTCTATTCTAGTCTGATGTGTTGTGTTTCAGACAATTAAATCATCTGAAAATATTATCTTCTCACAAATATGATAAGTATTTTCATTAGATTTGCTTTATAAGAAGTCACCATGTTTTATTCCTTGATAGTGTCATATGTATGTATTTTCCTGTTACTAGTACCAATGGTATTAATAAGAATAGCCACCATTTTTGAGCATTAACCACTAGAGTTAGTGGTTTGCATACTGTATACCATGTATAGAGAACCTATGCATAGTATATATTTTGTACACCTGTGAAAATTAAAGGGTAAAGAGGATAAAGAATATGCTGAAGGTCATCTAGATTGTAACAGGTAGAATTAGAATCTGAAGACATGCTGTCCAGCAATCAAACTGATACTTTTCCTATAGAAAAAATACAGTTGCTATGGGGATGTGTTTCTCAGAACCTGCACTTTGTGAGGAACCAGACCCATGTTCCTAGGAATCTAGGACCTGGGTAGAGAGGAAAGGCCATCCAAATCAGCCATGATTCTCCTAGAGGTACAGTCGGGTTGTCCTCCACACATGAGAGAGGCAGGCAGCTGGCTAATGGAAGGAGATACAGAGGAGAGCTTTTCTCTGCGAGAGCTCATTACAGAGACATCTGCAGACCTCTCTTTCCTGCATCCTCTTTCTCTTTCACAGCCTCCATTTCTAGGCCGTAATGGATGCAAAATTACTACAGCATTTTGTTCTGCCTGGCTGACCCCATTATGTGCACTACAGTTGTGAAGTGCTGGCTTGGTTACTGTTTGCATGTTCAAGATTCCTGTGAGGCAGAAAGAGTGAGGCTTGGCCAGAGGGAATGACTGATTCATCTTAAAAACAAGGGTACCTGCCTTCTTTCTGAAGTGGACATTGTTTCCATCGCTGATGCTGATGGAAGAATCTCTACTCATGTCCCCATTAAAATGTTTCTCTGGTGTGTGAAGGGTCTTCAAATGAAGTGTCAGGAAGTCATCATTTCATAAGCAGTAGTTGGGGCATTTGGGAGAGACTTAACATCCTTTTGTCTTTGTAATGTTTTGTGAAAACCCAGCCAAATATATACCAGTATGGAAATGTAATGGTTCTTGATGATAATCCTTACTGGAGAACATGAACAAATTGTTTTGGGTAATAATTTACACACCTTTAACTACTTGAAAATTCTGACATTAAAAAATTTTACTTTTATTGATTTCAGAAAGGAGAGAGGAAGAAAGGGATTGAAACATCAATAATGAGAGAAAATCATTGATCACTACCCCCTGCATGTCCCACAATGGGGATTGAGCCCACAACCCAGGCATATATCCTGGCCTGGAATTGAACCATGACCTCTTAGTTCAGAGGTCAATGGTCAGCCACTGAGTCACACTAGCCATGCTAGAAGATTCTAATACTCATTCATTTGGTCAAAAAATTTGTTTGTTTACTTTGTTCTATGTACCTTTCTAATCATTGGAGATATATTAAGGAGAAAAAGTTTATATTCTAGTAATTTTTGTTGGAAAGTAGCCACATGTGTTTCTAAATATGCCCTTTCTCCTATATATGCATATGTGTATGAAAGTGTGTATATACATATACTCATATGTATAGTATCTCATATATAATTTATAGATTTCTCATATATTTTGTACTTTATCCTGTAAGTCTCGCCACTCATACATGCATAAAATACCTCAATACATAATTTTTAAAAATGTATTTTATTGATATTTTACAAAGAGGAATGGAGAGATATAGAGAGCTAGAAATGTCGACAAGAAAGAAACATCGACCAGCTGCCTCCTGCACACCCCCCACCAGGGATGTGCCCGCAGCCAAGGTACATGCCCTTGACCGGAATCGAACCCAGGACCCTTCAGTCCGTAGACCGATGCTCTACCACTGAGCCAAACCAGCCTCGGCTCAATACATAATTTTTATTTTATTTTTTACCTGTGGTAGCCTACAGGAGATGGGGGAGAGAGAAGACTTACGTAGCTGGAAATAAAGTAACCACAGAGAGGTACAGAGTGTCTTTCCTTTTAATGTAATTGCAAAAATAAGGAGTGATATAGATCATCAGAACATATGGATGTTTTACTACTAAGCTGGTAAAAAAGAACCTTGGACACATCATTATGTTCTGGATCCTAGGTACTTCCAAATAAATGACTATTAGCTGTTCCTAAAGGATATTATTATGTTCCCTGAAATCATGGGCTTTCTGTTTTGAAAGAAAGTGTTTGTAGCACTAAATATTAAACTACCATTTTTAAAGTTACACAGTCAGACAAAAGAGACCCAGGTAGTTGGTGGGTAGGGGCTGGGAAGGACTAGTGGGAAAAAAAAAATAAAAGTGTTTTAGGTCTTGGGCAGCACTTCAGTTCTATCTCTTCCAGCATTTGTCAGCATCTAACTATTAACCTGTCAGCACTAGACAGATTGAAGGAGACACTTCTTAAGGTGAACCCTTAAGAAAAAGAAAATAAGAAAAAGTCATTGTCAGTGTTGACAGAGAAATGATCTCTCTAGGATCTAGGCTATGCCTCCAGAGAGGAATGGTTACTATCATCTGGGTGTAGAGAGGACCAGAAATTTTAGGGGGCAGATGTAAAGATGTGCAGCTATGATACAGTGAATAAAGAAAGCTTACTCTTTGAATTTCCTTGAGCAAAGAAGCAAAACTACCAAAGACCCAGAAAAAATGTTTTAGTTAAAGTAGGAGGGGCTGGTTGGGGTTGAGACAAAGGCATATATGTAGTGACATGATGACTCTCATCCCCATAGAGAGCAGAAATTATCCTTAGACATCAGTAGGACAATATTAATAAATTACTCTTTTATTAACAAAACCATCCTTTAAAAGTTGATATAAGACCTTCTAGAGCTCTCTTTAGAGCCCCTTCCAAATGGCAATCAGCAGTCTTAAGTTAGTGGCCATCCCATTAGCCTGGTCCTTGGGGTGAGGACCCAAGCTACATACAATAAAGCCTCTAGTCTCTCCACCATAGACAAAAACATACCTAGAATATGCTAAACTGTCGAGATTCTGGGTTTGTTTGCTGCAGCAGGTTAGCTTAGTGTGTTATAATGGATGCTTTGGGTTGGATATAAGTATAAGGCATATCCGTTTTCTTAATTAACAGAGGCAGAGCTTACACAAAATTATAAAGCTCTTCTCACAACCCAAATTACCACCCTGTTGTACCCACAGCCTTATCCATGAGTTGCAATTTTCTTCAAGGATATTTGGTTTGTTAAACTTAAGACCATCTTTGAAAATGCAATGCTAATAAATATAAGACAAAATGGATATAAGGTCTGGTGCATCATCAGTGGACTAGAGGCCCGGTGCATTAAATTCCTGCATGGGGGCAAACGGGGGTGTCCCTCAGCCCAGCCTGTACCCTCTCCAATCTGGGATCCCTCGAGGGATATCTGACTGCCCATTTAGGCTCAATCCCAGTAGGATCAGGTCTAAACAGGCAGTTGGACATTGCTGTCACAATCCAGGACTGCTGGCTCCCAACTGCTCACCTGCCTGCCTGATTGCCCCTAACTGCTTCTGCCTACCATCCTGATCTTTGCCTAATTGCTTCCCTGTCAGCCCAATTGACCCCAACTTCCTTTCCCTGCCAGTTCAGTCACCCCCAACTGCCCTCCCCTGCCAGCCTGGTTATCCCTAACTGCCCTCTCCTTCTGGCCTTGTTGTCCCTAACTGCCCTGCCTTGCCAGCCATCTTGTGACCATATGGGGACCGTCATCTTTGTGTGAGGGCATGATGGTCAATTTGCATATTACCTCTTTATTACTTAGGATAATAAAAACACAATATGCTAATTAGACCAGACATCCTGCCGGATGACCTTCTGGAGGAAGCCGGGGCTGTAAGGGAAGCCTGGGTACTGGGTGCCACCAGCAGCCTAAGGAAGCCCGGGTCCTGGGTGTCATAGGGAAGCCATTGCTGGCAGCCTGGGGAAGGAAGGCCTACTCTTGTGTGATTTTGTGCATCAGGCCTCTTGTTATCTATAATTTATTTAAATGCTTCATTTATTTAAATTATATATCTAAAAAGCCAAATTTTAAAAACGAAATATTCTCTATAAGATTATTAATTCCTCTAAAAATTTCAAACACCTGGATCTAGGTAGTTATTTCTTTTTAGCTTGCTAGATTAATGTGCCATCCAAGAATACATTGGAAAGTCCTTTTCTACTGAATCCCAGAGCTGACCAGACTTATCTACCCTAAGTAGCCTCCTTCTTTTAATTTCTTCAAGATTGTTTGATGTATTGCCTGTTACTTTTATTCACCACTCTCTACTTACCCAATAGTAACATGATCATACCAATACCTTATAAACAGGCACCTATGTAAAAACTAAAACAAAATATATGAGCACATATATTTTAGCACTCCCTACTTATTGAAATCAATAACAATTAGATATACTTTATTATGTTCATACTTCTTTTATATTACAACTAACTGAAATACAATTTAAATTAACTTTTTTGAGCATTGCTATGAACTTTCATAGCCTTAGCTTTTTTTTTTTTTTTTTAAATCAACAACAATGATATTGAGCCATTTTGTTATCACATTATCACCATTGATCAGCAGGATCTCCTTTATGTGAACTCTTTGTTCTTTCAAGATTTTCTTTGATTTTTTGGGGCTCATGCTTGTGTTCTGACAACAATAGAAGTTCTAGACTTGTGGAAATTATTTTCTGCCCCCAAACTGAAAGCGGACAGAACTGCAGAGAATCTGGCACACATGGTGTTGATCATGTATGCAAGTGCTCCGTTCTTCGCACTTTAAGTAATAACAAATCTGAAAAATAGATTTCTTTCTAAGGTCACGATTTCACACTGATTCTTTTCAATGATAAGGGTATAACTTTACATAATTTGTCTTCTACTGATTGCTGACTCATGCTTATGATTTCCAACCAGATGATCAGAAGACTATACATATCAGGGGATGTTTACTAATATACCAGGGGCTGGTGATAGAACAATTAGACTATAGAAAAGCAGGCAGAGTGTGAGGTGATATTCACTAAGAATACATGTATGTTCCTGAAGAAAAACTGGAGAGAATTTATCTAAATTGGTTTATCCTCCTCACTATAATTTTGAATGTTTTAGTATTATCCCACTTTTCTTCTTTGACCGCACTTTATTTTGGTAAAAGGAATGAATTTTTTAAAAGAGAAATATATCCATCAGGAAATAGCTATACATATTGTTCAACAAATACACTCTATCTTGTATAAAAAGCATATTTATAAAAATCTCAAAAATTGTTTATTCTTTATAACTGGGTGATATGTTGCTTTTTATCTCCACACCTTCCCTTTAGAAGGAGGATGATTCTAGATAATCTTATTGTATCATGTTTCTGCTTCATCGCATTGCTCTCTGAGGGGAAAATTAACAGCCAAAGACTTGTCACTTCAGTTCTATTCATGACCTCTCTCGTGAGCATTATAAGTGGAACACAGCAAAGAGGATATACAATTCCAGAGGAATATGGGCTCATAGATCTTTCAGAACAATGTTAAAAGAAAAGCTTTCTCATGATTGTTATAGCAAGCGATGCTCTTAACTGCTTTATAGTCATCATTGTAGGAAAATTGGGTGCAGAAGTAAGGCACAGGACTATATTCCAAGTGGCTTTTCAAGACAACTGTGAGAGTCTGCTCCTAGGCCTCCATCAGCCACACTGAAATGTGGGATCATGAGCCCACCGATGTGATATAAATCAAGAAAACAACATGCCTTTTTGCCGGCAAAAAGGATAGCGATATGACTGCTTACTTACAAGGGAGGAATCATTTGAATTTTAGAAAGAGCCTCTTATCCCCTGGCGGACCTTGAAATCTCTCTCGAATGGTGACAGCCTCAACATTCCACAGTCAGCTATTTCTTCTTTAACTCCATTATGTCCAACGTTAATTTCACTTTCAGCATTTTCATTGCTTCTTTTTATTTCTTTTTTGGCCAATTCTCTATTTTTGATTTACCAGTATCACATGCATAGGTGGATCACTGGGAGACAGACTAACAGAGGAACTGAATAACAGATGTCTGACTGAGCTCTGAGGGACCCAAGTGATTGTCCCTGTGTGTCTGTACTTTACAAGGTAATCAACATGAACTAACAGTAAAGCTTTCATTTTATGCAAAGTGTACTAAAAGCATACTATACATAATAATTGAAATTTCAACCCTGTTATTGGGAAAATAACACTATTAACTAAATCAGGTAACTGAAAATCATGCATATCAAAAGCATACAAATAAAAAAAATTACCTATATATATTTATACATCTGTATTTCTAGTACTTACACTTCATATCTTCAGCACATTTTGCCACAAACATGGTGTTCTAAGAAAATTAAGATTCACTTTTATCTTCCTTGGCCAGTTTATTGCACTTTGGTTTTTGTCTTGCGATGTATTCTGTGTTCTGGGGACAAGCTTTGGCCCCTAATTGCTGGCAATGTGCACAGGTGGTCAAGCACAAAAATAAAAGAAAAATTCACTCAGGTTGTTTGAGGGGCAAGGGAGTGTCCACAGAGGAAACCGAATAACAAGGAGCAGACAAGGACTGAGGGGAGTTCTCAGATATGTCCAGCAAGTACCACACACATCCATGCAGCCTGAGGGAAGTTTGGTTGAAGGAAACTGGCCAGAGGCATATTCTGACTCTGGATGACTTGTAGAGAATGGCAACTCTATGAACAATGTACAAATATCGGGGGACTTTCCTTCTGTTGGAACTGTGCTATAGAGTCCCATTTAATGGTGATTCCATGCACATTCTCACTTCCAGTTAGTGCCAAATGGGCTATGTACATAAAAGGAATGAGAATAGCTTTTTGGAGAGAGATTTTAATCATCTTTGGAAATTTAACAACGATAAACATCCCTGTTTTGATAATTACACTCAGTATTAGTATAAGATATAAGTGGGAATGGCTTTTACTTAGGTTATGCAGTGCCTAGGTTTAATTCTTAGTTACTAGCTATGTTTGATCATTCATTGATTCAATTACTTAATTTCTTACAAGTACTTACCAAGTCCTATTATATACCAGATACCATACCTGGCTTTATGCAATCAAGGTCAATCACTTCATCTCTCAGAATTCCTCACCTGTGAGATTCTTAGACTTCTAAAATCAGTTGGAAGGGCAGTTCTCTAGTTCAAAAACATATAGTTTTCTCATGTTTTTGTTTGAATGCTGAAAGTGTCTGTAACATAATTTCATGGAAACAATAGAAATATAATTTTCAGTGATAAAATTCACAACAAAATACAAAGTTAAGTATTTTTTAAATGTGCTTTCGGCTTATTCTATCACCCCAACAAGTACAGGAACAATGAGAACATTAATTTACCTTTTGCCAATTAGAAGGTAAATTTCTTATGGAAAATGCCTTTGGTCTACTCCTCTCCCTCCAGATGGGGCTGTAAGGAAATGATTTTATATGGTTTCCTGTGTGTGTGTGTGTGTGTGTGTGTGCGCGCGCGCGTTTGCGTGCGCATACACATGCCTAGTAAAGAAGAGCCCATCCTCTGCCCCATTATTCATCTCAATGTTTCCTGTCAATATGGGTTTTCTAATTTCCCATTGTTTCCCTAAATTGAATCTCTCATGTAGAGTTTAGAGCTGGTCTGTTTGCTAGGAAATAGCTATGTAATAAAACAGCCATATAATAGTGCTAGAATTCACCCAGTTATTCATTCCTTCCCACAATAGGACCTAAAATGCATCAGTCTGTGTGGGTTTCAATTAACTTCAGAGGAAAGTTATTAAGTGACTACTGCATGCAAGCTGCTAGACTGAGACTATTGAGATGGATAAGGAACCTTCCACTTTCAAGGAGCTTGCGATCAAGAGAGAGAGAGAAGGGAGCTGGGGGCTGGGGTGTAAGTCAGGGAAGGTGTTTCGGGGGAGATTATGCTTAAAGGTGGTGTATAAAGATTAATAAGCAGACTAGGGCAGGTAAACAGAACTGTGGACATAGAAAGATGCATTGCAGCCAGCAAATATATATTTTTTTAATCTGAAATGTTTATGGTTGTTTTTCATTTTTAGCATCCTATCTGCTTAATCCTCTCGGTTTTCAACAATCTCTAAATTGTGTCTTAAAGTTCTAATCAGTGTATGGAATGGCTCTATATCTCCTCACCTCACCCCCATGTCACATCACTCTCAGAACAACACATCTTGATGCCTGAAAATGAGAGCATCCAGTTCCAATCAAAACTCCTGCTTGCAGCTCTGATGTAGATCTGGGGGCTCTTCCATGTTATTTGAAACTGGTATTGATCGCCTCAGGTCTAAACACAATGCCCAGAGGGCCATGCTGGTTGCTTCAGATGAGGAACAAAAAGTAAAACCAAGCTAAACTAAATGAAGAGATAAATGTAGATTCAAAAAAAAAATGTGAACAGGAGTCTTCAGTGCCTGCTATCAGGCATCATTAAATCAAGAAGCTCTCTTGGCCGGTAAGGTCAGTGAGGGAGGTGAGGGAGGATGGGCATGCTAGGAGACAATATGTTGCCCTGCATGAGAGCAAGTTGTGATGGTAAGTGAATCACATTGTTTGCTTACAGTCTTCATTGCTTATCTTTATTCTCTGGCATATGGGAACTGGCTGAGAACATGCAAGGGCACAGAATGCCCCTGTGTGAGTTTGCCTGCCTGAAAGTTCTACAAGAATAATTTACCTCAACCCTCCAGGTCTAAACAATGGGGTACTATTTAGTGACCATAGAGTTTATTTCCAAAGCAAGATACCTTGGAAGGAGAAAGAGGGCACTGTAAATAATCATGTCTGCATAATAGGCATACAGTGGGACATTCTCAAGCAAATAGGGACTCTTAGGGAATATGTGGTGATCTTATTATTTGAAAGGAAATTTTCAAAGATAAATATGAATAACACAGAGAGCATGATCCTGGAAGTAGGTTAAGTCTCAGAAAATTAGTTGCTATATCAGCCCATAAGTTTATAGGTTTGGGGAAACTTTAAATTTGAGCAACGATAACCTAAATTTTTTGTTGAGAGACATAAGATAGCTTTCCTTTCCTATACAGTATATGGGAGTATCAGAGTGATATGCAGTTGCTAGAAAGCCAGCTCTAATGGCCGTATTTAAGAAAACATTGCAATTCAGGCTAAACTACATATATACAGGTATAACTTTATATTATTTAGTACTTAAATTGTTTAAGAACTTAAACTATTACAAATAAAGCACCACATGGCACATTCTTCCCCTGTATCTTCATCTGAATGCCCCTTTTCATTTTGCAAATCTCCAATGTGCCCTTCTCCTTGAGACCTTTCCTGGTCACCATAGCTAAAGTGACTTGCTGATTCCTGCCATACTCTGCCACATCGTTCTTATGCACCTAGTGGTGTATAACCCTATCCTGTTTATTTAATAATGAATTAATTCTATTTTTTTTCCTCACTGGGATGTGAGAATATTGAGGACAGTAACTCCACTTATGTTATAGTATATCCCCAGCATTTAGAGACATGTAGGTACTTGGTAGATAAGTAATACTTGCTTGTTGGATGGACTGATGGAAAATAAATCTTTTTGTCTTTACTGAACATTTTTTGCAATCAGTCATTGCCTTTCCCTCATGGTTTTTGTGAAGATGGTTACCTTTCTAGGTCCAGTTCCTATCCTCACAATTTCACCACTGAAGGATGCTATTAAACCTTAAATAGCCATTGAATATGGACTCAAAAGCATCTTCTGATAAGATTTTCATCAGCATCTCTTTCACCCTGCTTAGCCTTTATATCCTTCACTCAGCCTTTTCCTGAATTAACCTCAGCTTGGTAGCATGCATGCATGCTGATGTTAATCTTCTAGCCATATGAGTAAATATTTTTTCCATTTCCTCTTTTCTTGTTCATCTTTGTCATCTCTTGCTGATGATTGTTAACTACAAAGACCCAGCACTTGTATGCACTGCATGAGTTATACTTTGCCGGTAAGATTGTTCTTATTGACAAATGAGTGATATCCTATGATTGTGCATCAGATTTATTTAAAACATGTTTTTGTAATTTTGCTTTCTTTTTTTCCCAATTACCTTACCCACTGCTTTTGTATGGCTTAGCTTGGGCATCTTAGCATGCAAACTGTTCATTAAAGGACTTTAAAATTTTTGAGCACAGCTCATACCTGCACGAACATTGACAACACTAGTCACACTCCACAAATGGCCAATGAGTGCTTGAAATGCAGTTAGTATGACTGAGGAACTGCATTTTTTTTCTTTTTTATTAAATTTATTGGGGTAACATTGGCTAACAAAGTTATATATGTCTCAGATACACAATTTCACAACATGTGATCTATATACTGTATTTATCTTTAGCACCCCAAGTCATCTCCATCCATCATCATTTAACTCCCTATACCCTCCTCCACATCCCTCTCCCCTGTCCCCAGAAATGACCACATTGTTGTTTGTGTCAATGAGTTTTGTGGGGTTATTTTGCTCAATCCCTCCATACACACCCCCACCCAGCCCCTAACCACCCTGACAGATGTCAGCCTGCTCTCTATCTATTACTTTTTAATTCAATTTAACTTTATCTCATTTCAATTTGACATTAAGTATTAATGTTCAATTTAGTCATTAGAAAATACTTAAGTCAAATATATGGAACAACTTAGGTATATAAATCTACTTTTTTAATGATAAATTTCATGAAATTTCTATAAAGATCATATATAGGGTGGGCATAAGTTTACAGTTGTTTGTATGGAAAATACTATAATGAATAAATAAATATTAATATAATAATAAATTCATGTACTCACAACTCTACGCCTATTTGTTCTAACCCCCGTATTTCTAATTTTAAAAAATGAGTCTTAATTGAAAGGTGCTTCAAGTATTAAATACACACTATATTTAGAATGCTTAATAAGGAAAATAGAATCTAAAACATAATAATCTAAAATTTTGATTACATTTAAATGCTAATATTTTGACTATATTGAGTTAAGTAAAATATATTATTATTATTTTTAATATTTTTTTATTTTTTAATATAGTTCCAAACATTTTAAAATTATGTATTTGTTTTGCATTATATTCCCATTGGACAGTACTAGTCTGGACTATTTGTTGGCTTAGGCCAGATAATTTAAATTTGCATTGGTTTTATTTGGTATCTGTCATCCCATATAATAAAAGCTTAATATGCTAAGTGTCTAGTCTTCCAGTTGGCCATTCAACCAATCAAATTGTAATATGCTAATGATATACTAAGGTTGCTAACTGCTTGTTATGACATGTACTGACTACCAGGTGGCAGATGCTCCTACTGGTAGGTTAACTTGCTGCTGGATTCTGGACCATTGGGACTGAGTGAGACAGGCCAGACAGGCCCTGGAGCTCTCCTGCAGTCCTCCCCAGCTGGCCAACCTCCCATGTTCTTCCCCAGAACCAATCGTGCACTGGTGGGGTTCCTTGGTCTGGCCTGGCCTGTTTCCTCTCTCAATCTGAGATCCATCAGGGAACATCAGCTGTTTTCAGCCCGATCCCACAGGC
The DNA here is from genome assembly GCA_963924515.1 of Vespertilio murinus. Taxonomy (NCBI): domain Eukaryota; kingdom Metazoa; phylum Chordata; class Mammalia; order Chiroptera; family Vespertilionidae; genus Vespertilio; species Vespertilio murinus. The sequence goes on from OZ004704.1 coordinate 200,786,260, forward strand.
TAGGCCAAGGGACCTCACCGGTGAATGAATTCACACACTGGACCTCTAGTGTTAATAATAAAAACAAATAAAACAAGAAGTCAGCCAATGGAGAAGGACAACTACCATATGATTTCACTTATATGTGGAATCAAAAAAAAATTGAATGAATCAACAAAACAAATTCATAGTTACAGGGAACAAATAGATGATCGCCTGCTGAGGAGTGGGTTGAGGGTATTGGCATAAAGGTGAAAGGGATTAAGAAGTACAAATTGCCAGTACAGGCAGACTTTGGGTTATGTCAAACTTGACATATGTCGTTTTGTTGTTACATCGCCATCTCCCATTTATTTATTTAAAAAAAAAAGTTCTGTCATTTCAACATATGTACATATGTGCTTTATGTTTTTTTTATTATTTTATTTACCACAAGTAAATGTCAGGAATTGTTATCTTTCTTTTAAAATAGTTTTACTGTTTCACTTCATTACTGCTGTGTATGTGCTCAATGTGAGTGACATAGTGCTTATATAGGTGGGTTCCGACTTACGGTGAAAATTGCCTTACATCATGCCATAGGAACAGATCTCTGACATAACCCAAGGATCTACTGTAATAAAATGTGAAGGAGATGCAAAGTACATCATAGGGAATACAGTCAATAATATTGTAATAACTTTGGGTAGTGTCAGATAGGTACTAGACTTATTGGGATGCTCACTTTATAAGGTATATAAATGTCTAATCACTATGTTATACACCTGAAATTAATATTATATGTCAACCATAATTAAAATATAAATTAGCAAAAAACAGAAACCATTCGTTTCTAGTAGTCACAGGTTGGGTTTCCCAGAGGCAGTCTCTGAGGTAGAATTTAATGTGTCACATGAATTTTAGGAGATTCCTTGGCTTACCACCTGTGAAAGAGTGTGTGGGGGGTAGGTTGGGGGGTGGGGGGTGGAGATTATGCAGATGGAGAAGCTGAACTGTGATGCAGGCCCAGTGATAGCCTCACCCAACCTCACAAGGAGCTCTGTAGCTAAAATGACCTTTCAGATTGAGTTGGGCCAAGATGGCCAGGTCTTGGCTTTATTATACTCCTGCATCGATAAGTTGTTGAATGCAGACCATCCTGGGAAGAGCATAATCTTGGATGAGGTAACTCTCTGAAGGCTGTTTATAGCCAGCACTCCCAAAAGCTTTGGCAACAAGTCAGGGAGATTTTGGCAGCACACCAGAGTGTCCAATATAATTACTTTTTTATATAAAAAATTACATAACAATCTTAATCATTATAATTCAAAAAATCAGATGCATCAGCTAGCACCAATTCATAGCTTAAGCTAACTTAGTCTTCTTACTCCATGGTATGAACTTTGTGTTTCTCACCAATCTTTTCTCCCTCTTGACCCATTTCTGGCTTAGCTTCAATTCCATTACTTTCCTGGCCCTTCCAGACATTTCTGCTGGTTTGTAAATCCAGGTCAGACTAACTTGAGCCAAACTGTCACAGGAGTTTACATTTAGTCCCCTCTATTAATGGCAGACAACATTGTATTTATCTAACTCTTATATCCTTGAAGAGATAGATAGATCAATAGATACAGATAGATAGATAGTAAATAGATGATAGATAGATGATAGGTAGATAGATAGATAGATAGATAGATAGATAGATATACTATTCTTACAGGCTTGTTCAAAGATTGGTTTATATTAGAGGCTTAAAAATATACTATGTACTGAAAAAATAAATATGTGTGACAACCAATAATATCCATATTCTATATCCATATCATCAATGAATGCTTGTATCATATCCATAATATTTTCCACTCACCTTTCAGTAAAGAAACAAAAAATGAAGCCACCATTAACCCTTTGTTGGAAATGTGGGTATAAAATTCAAAGTTGGGTTACATGTTTTTGACACTAAAGAAGATTTCATAAATTGAGTGTGTTACTGAAGTTAATTTGAAAGAGAATACCTGATAGAACAGAGAGCACATACTGACAGCAAGCATAAAAGTCCAGCTATGTATTTGTTGTAGAATAAAAAATATGGAAAAAGTCTGCCGAAACCGGTTTGGCTCAGTGGATAGAGCATCAGCCTGCAGACTGAAAGGTCCTAGGTTTGATTCTGGTCAAGGGCATGTACCCTGGTTGCAGGCACATCCCCAGTAGAGGGTGTGCAAGAGGCAGCTGATTGATGATTCTCATTGATGTTTCTCTCTATGCCTTTCTCTCTTTCTCTTTGTAAAAAATCAATAAAATGTATATATTTTTTAAAATATGGAAAAAATGAAGACTTTATTTTTATAGATGTTCCTGACTGATTTCCCAATCTCAGTGCTATGTAATTTTATGGAAGATGAGTCTCAATTAGGAAACTTTAAAGAAGACAAAAAGCTGGGAAGAGTATGTCTTCTAAATATAGCTTTAGTTCTTCAGGCAGCAATGTAAGTTTAGTTAAAAGGCAGAACAAAGCCTTGCCAATGTTTTGAAAACAGGCCGGCGGGGGACTTCAGTGGGGGCTTTTTTTAGGAATGGGCAGGCAGGACAGTGTCAGACTTATATAATGAGTGACTGTCTCCGTCATTCCTGCAGAGAGTCCAGGGACTTGAATTCTGGATTGCTTGTGTCCAGAGTATTCCAGGTACTTCATCATTTTCCTAGGAATACTCTCATTGTCTTCATTTTAGAGACAGTGAACTGACTTTCAATCTTTGTTATTTTGCTTCAAGTTGTCCATTGACATTCATGAGAATAAAATCTGGCTTTTTCTCTTTTCCAGACCCATTCTATATTATAGCTTCTCTTTGGCTAATACAATATCAAATCTTTTGTATGTAGATGAGAAATTTGAAATTTTCTTTCATCAGCATCTACTGAATCCCTGCCTTGCACTGCTGACCAAGGTCAGAAATTGTATAAAAATGTTTCCATCACAATTACTAGCAGATATTTTTGCCCCTCAGGCTAAAAGGCCACTAATAATTTTTAGTCCATCTTTTATTCAGACCATCTTAATTAATGTGTAAGTAATTGAGATACTATAGAAAAGAATATGGGAGGTACACGAGATATATGGGGAAAATGTTTAAGCCCTGAGAGAGTATAGGACAGAGGTGCGCTGATCATGGTTATACAGAGATTTATTTATTGTGGCAGAATATATGTGTAGCCCTGTGAAAACATACACGGCCTGGCAAAAAGGAGAGCTGACTTTCAGTCTCATCTCCAACACCGTTACTTTGGCAAAGTCACAAAACCTCTCTCTCTGTATATGTGATGACAATAATAATAAATCAGATAAATCCTATTGATCTCCCCTAGGGATCTGGAAGATAAAATTAATTCATATGTATTAAAAGGTGTCATAATATAAATTAAAAGCAGTGTCATTATCTCTGTCCTCTAGGGACTTGCTAAAACAATTTCTTAAGGTAACCTCCAGGCTGAGTTTGGTGTGAATGTCTGGCTCTCTGAAACAGAGGAGTAAGAAAGGTCTTAGAAGGGTTTCTTGATGACCCACACAATTCTGCACCCCCCTATAAAAAAGAGCATAGTAATATCAGAAAGATGAGTGGTTTCATAATTTCAATTATTAAATCAAATAAGTGATTGTTAAATTCAAGGAGCAAAGATCTAATAGCTAACTGTTCTTTGCAGAGATATGTCAATTGTATGGGTGCCTTATCTGAGATATTTCATTTAATTCCTATGAGGTTGGTACCTTATGAATGAGAAAACAGAGTTCAGAGATGTCAGATCAGTTCCCCAAAATCACAGAGCTCATTGTTGACTAAGTCTTGATGTGAAACCAGAGCTATATTCACAATTAAAGCTCTTTCCACTATGCCATAATATCCTGTCTCCTTATAACTATCCAGCACTACTCCTCTTATTCCTCTTTGTCCTCCTTTTTCTCCTCCTCCCCTCTTCCTTCTCTTCCTCTTATTGTTTTTGTCATGTAATATTTGTCTTTCTTTACATTCACCAATTCCTGTTTAGATTTGAATTTATAGACACACCATTAGATAAAAGTATTTGTTTCCAAGCCAGTGGTCTGGGTTTTCAGAGGCATGGATTCTAGGAATTAGTAATATCCCATATAAAACCACTGAAAGATGACACCTGTGGTTATGTCACTGGCCTCTACCAGACACCCTGAAGGTATAATTTATTCTGCATTCCCTACGCACATGTGTTCATGCTCTGTACATTCCACCAAACAGGACCAGGATGCAGATCAGTGTCCTCTACAGACATGCTGCTACTAAACTAGAAATAATCTGTAATGTTTCCTGTTTTCTTTATAATGACCGACTTTATGAGCACTGAAAATGAATAAGTGATAGGGTTTGTTCTCCCAGACTCCTCATCTTCTGGTGATGATTTTCAAGTAAGAAGGGGAAATCCATTGGAAGCTGAATAGATTAAAAGATAAGGGGATTTGGAGAAGAGGATTCATTGCATCCTAAGTAAATTCACTAGGTTAACAGTTCAGATTGCTGAGTTTAGGCTTGCTCCTTGCACCAAGGAGCCAAGGCCCTGTCTGCATTATGGAGCCCCTGGTCACCCCTGAAGAGAGGAGAGAAGAAAATGAGCTTCAGAAATACACATTTTGTGGTCAATAGTGTCTTCCCCAGGGACTGCCAAGTGCTTCACTTTGCAAGGTTAGAAAAGGAATGTCCCTCTTACTTCCTTGAAGTATAACTGACAACTAAATTTGCAAGATATTAAAGTATACAATGTGATGATTTGATAACAGAATTCTTAAGAATGTAAAGGCAAAAATGAACACTGTAAAACCTAAATTTAAAAGCTATGGAGTCTAACTCCTCAAGCTTGGTCCCAAATGCTGTTTTGAGACCCAAGGAATTGGGAAGTAGAAAAGACTTCAGTGACCTCCTGAGTGATGAAGGCTGCAGAAGCATGCTGGTACTGGACCACTTAAGCAGGGCTGTGTTCTTAATGCTGCTCCTTAATCTGTATTTAACCTTTAAGGCCATTTGGGGACCATGGAATCTCAGGAGCAGATGGGAAATATCTTCCCAAATAAGATATAAGTCTTTTTTGTATGTCGTGAATTTTGCATACTGTCTGGTGAGAGAGTAAGGTCTAACCCTGAAGTTCTCAGGCATTTGCAACTACTACAATAGGTGAATCTTCCATTAGGGACCTGCTTCTATCCATCAGTTATTTCTGGAGTCTTTTGGCCTCCATCTGGGGGAAGGTGACAGGAAAGCATTCTGTTCTCTGAGAACATTTACTTGTCATCACAGTAACTGTGTACTGTTGAAACAACTACTGCCCACATTGCTCTGCCTCTTGGAAGCTAACATTTTGGCGTGAATCAGTTATGAAAAGTGATGTGCCTCCCCCAACACACACACACACACACACACACACACACACACATACATACATTCCACCTGAAAACCTGAGACATACACAAATGTCTAGAATTATGAACATTCTTATAGATCACTTCAAACAATGTTACAATTCAGACACTTGTGAAGAGTACTAGGAGAAATTTAGTGTTATGTAAACTGGTTCTAATACAATAACTTTGATTTCTAGGGTATTTGACAGTTTTACAATAGTGCTTTCATATATATTTTCTTCTGTTCTTTTACTGAGACCTTGTAAGATTTTTGCTCATTAACCCATTTCTCAGGCAGTGGAAGTCAGGCTCAATGGTTTTGCCTAGAGTATCAGATACTAAAAAATAGTAAAACTATTAAATTTATATTTTAAGTTATACATTTTATCTTCCTATTTTGATATATATTCTTTCTTCTCATACCAGCATATAGAACAGGGTAAGAGAGCCCTAAAGTTCCTCAAAATATTAGGCCAAACAAGGACCATGAAAGGTTTGACATTTGATTGTCACTGGAGAAGGTCAGTTCATCTCCATGGCATATCTTGTGCCAGAAGGGCATCCCCTAGATCATTCTGTACAAAGCAGTGAAGTGGCATTTCTCAGAAGTAAAATGCTTTGCTAAACAGACACTTTTAAAAACCTAAAAATATTAATAAATTATTTTCTAATGATAATCTTTTTGATAGAATAAAACATGGGAATAGAAATAAAGCTCTGACATACTGCATTATTTTCTAAGTCTCCTGACTTCTACATTCTGAAAGGCACTAGAATCATAAAAAATAAAAAGGCTGTGAAATAGAACACTTTTTAAAGGATTGGATTTGGCAGAAGTGTGAGACTCTGTAGTTTAGATCATAAGGCCCTTGCCTAATTGGGATTATAGAGCCAAGACCCAATCAATGTTGTAAATTATTGGAGTATTGGACAGAAAGAGAAAGACTGTATATCTTGTTAAAATCACCAGGGAACTAAAGGAGGAGGAGGTAATGATTAGTGTTAGAACTTGTCTGAAACAGCAGATATAGTTTTAGATATATGAACCTGATATGAAAAAATGAAGTAAAATTGATATTCCAAATCAGCAACCCCAAATCTGAAAACACTGTCCATATCTTTTCTTGGGGAAACAGTTTACAAATTTGGTGAGATGAGCAAAGCCATTGAGCTGGCCCCAAAGCAGAAGACATTAGACAAAGCCATCAGGAGATGAATTTCCATAGGAGGGAACAAGGAGTTTGGGGGGATGACTTAATGGGAAGTTTGTAGGCAAAGCACCTTTCTTCTCAAAGTTTTCTCCAACCCTAAAATTTCAGAATTCTTCCTCACTTTCAGGCCAATGGCTTTTCCAAAGCTGCCTAAATTGTGCCTTGGAATAAGTTATGACATAAAATGTGAATAACATGAAAGTGTTTTAAGATAGTTATCCAACAACCTTTGCTTATGAATCTAGTTCAAATGGTGAATGTGTGACCACTACACAGGATCATCTAATGAGTTTCAAAAATAAAAGACATAACTTAATTTGGCCTTTTTAAAGGGCATATTATCTTGTCAACAAACACGTTAACAATTCCCTTGATCAGAGACTATAGAGGTTCATAATGAGTTACTCCAAGACATAGGTTCATAATGAGTTACTCCAAGACATGCCTCTGTGGTGCAGATTATTTTGAGCTTAAATAAACCAAGACCCTATAAGCTCATGTAGAACTTTGCCTTCTGTTCCCTTATCTATCTAGAGGAATTTGAATTATGTGCCTTCCCAAATGAGAGATTATCAGAGATAACTTTTTTTTTTAACCTATGTATATGGAAGGGTAAACTATCAATTACTAAAAAGCTATCCTCTGCAATAACTTTCTGAAATCCCAAAGAGCCTTACCTAAGCCCTAGCTCAGAATGTCATATATACCTCAGTTTCCTTTTCTGTCTCTGAACCTCTCAAGTGTACAGGGTTCTTGTGCATATGGAATTAAAATTTATTTTATCTTCTCCTTCTCAGTCTGTCTCATGTTGATTTGATTCTTCATCTAGAATAGTGTTTCCCAAACTTCTCTCATCATAAGAGAAGTTTGGAAAACACTGATCTAACCAGAAGAAGGAAGGGGGCAGGGAGGTCTCTTTATCCACACAAGTCTACAGTGAACTATATATTTAAGCCTATCTATATGTATGTACACTGTCGTTTTAGTATCAACGTATTCTGCTATAAGAAAAGAAAGATGGTCCTAATAAGTAATACCATGCAGATGGGTTTTATAGATTCCACTTATATCATTTACATTTATAAATAAACTTTATTCTGATGTCATGTTAAATATTTTTTTTTTAAAAAAATAAGGTCACAGTGTTTTGCCTGTTCTTTAACTTTACAAATATCAAATAAATATCTAGAAAATTTCTGATTTGCTACCACTGGTCACGTAAACGCTTTGTTAGCTATATGCATTCTTTTTTTTTACCTCTACTTCAGAATGTAGCAAACTTCATTATTTTTTAAAGTTTTTAACATTTTATTTATTTATTTATTTATTTATTTTTGCCTTTTTCTTTTATTTTTTTCTTTTAATCTTTATTGTTGAAAATATTACATAGGCCCTCTTTTCCCCCCATTAACCTCTTCTAGCTCACTCCCATCCCTCCACCCCTTTTTGAAAGTTCTTAATGGATGATTACATTTCCAAGAATTTCCAGTAATAGATGTCAAATGTCCTGAGATTTTCTAATAAAATCTGATAAGGCTTCAGATTAAAAAATCAATAGTCCCATGATTTCAAGTCATAGTCTGAATTCAAGTGCATCTTTAAAATTAAATTGAACCCTCAGAGGTTTTCTTGGAAATGTGCCTTATAAAAATGCCATATACATATATGCATGCACATAATTAGCAATAGGAACATAGGAAATGGTGGGAAGAAAAAATACCTTCATCATATTTGGGAGCTTTATTTGTTGTCTTTAAAAAGCAAGATTGTAATTCAAACCAAATTCACTTGTTCCATTATCCATTAGTTTCTGTCTCTTCACACTGTGTAGATTGGAAAGTGGAAGCAGACCATGATATTGCCATTGGGAAATAATGTTCATGCTCTCTCCATCTAGCAGATTTGAGAAATTAAGGATAGATGCTTAGGCTAGACATGTGGTGCTTATGTGAACCAGAAATCTTTGACTTGAGCACATTCAAGTTTTAATGCACTCTCCTTACCTACATATGTTTAACATATTGGTATATGGGACTTAAGAGATTTGGAAAATGTGACCTTTTCGATGCCTTTTGTGAGTAGTAGGGATGTATGATGTTTGCCTCCTTACCCTGCCATAATGTCCTCAAATTAGATGAGAATTGTTGTAGCCACTGGTGACATTCTTGATGCTGGGTCATTTCTATTAACTCATGAAGATGAGTGGATATAATTCTCTGTAGGCATAAGGATGCCATGTTGTTATCATAGGTGTGTGTGTGTGTGTGTGTGTGTGTGTGTGTGTGTGAGTATTTCTGGGTGTGTGTATGAAGCTAAATGATCTTTAGGATTGGTGTGTTATCAAAACAACAACAACAAACAAACAAACAGAAACAAACAAATAAAAAAGCAATGTGAGCTGAAACCTGTTTGGCTCAGTGGATAGAGCTTCAGCCTGCAAACTAAAGGGTTCGGGTTGGATTCCAGTCAAGGGCATGTACCTTGGTAGTGGGCACATCACCAGTAGGAGGTGTGCAGGAGGCAGCTGATCAATGATTCTCTCTCATTGATGTTTCTAACTCTCTATCCCTCTCTCTTCCTCTCTGTAAAAAATCAGTAAAATATATATATTTTAAAAAGCAATGTGAGCACAAGTTATATAAATAAACTACCACACTAAAAGAATCCACATCTATGGAAGATATATAGAAATATAAGAAAAAGTTGATAATTGACCCTTTCTCTCCTTTATATGTACCTTGTCAGCTACTTTTAGAAAGAAAAAAAAATAAACAAAAAATATGCTGTTATTTACTGCTATTTCTAGAAGGCCTGGATGTAGCCTCAGTGCTGAGCATTTCAGAAGGTGTGTTCTTGTGTGTCCTGAATGAAAATACAAACCCACAGACACATAAACACAAACAAGGATTTATATATTTTATATAATAATAGAGGCCCAGTGCATGAAAGTCATGCATGAGGAGGGTGTCCCTCAGCCCAGCCTGTACCCTCTCTAATCTGGGACATCCTTTTATAATCTGGGACTGCTGGCTTCCAACTGGTCACCCCAAACTTCCCCCTCTTGCAGACCTGGTACCCCAAACTGCCCTTACCTGCAGGCCTGGTCCCTCCAACTGCCCTTCCCTGCTGGCTTGGTTGTGCTGAACTGCCCTCCCCTGCAGTCCTGGCCACCCCCAACTGCCCTCCCCTACAGTCCTGGTTGCCCCCAACTTTCCTCCCCTGCAGGCCTGGTCACCCTTATCTGCCCTCCCCTGCAGGTCTGGTCCCCTAAACTGCCCTCCCCTGAAGGCTTGGTAACCCCCAACTTCCCTCCCATACAGGCCTAGTCACCCCCAACTGACCTCTACTGCAATCCTGGTCCTCCCAACTGCCCTTCCCTGCTGTTCTGGCACCCCAACTGCTCTCCCCTGCTGACCTGATCTCCCACAGCTGCCCTCTCCTACTGGCAATATTGTGACCATATGGGGTGGCCATTTTGTGTGAGGGTGATGGAAAATTTGCATATTACCTCTTTATTATGTAGGATGTGTATATATGTATCTATTTATGCACATAATTAAAAATATAAATGCATTATGCTAAGAGAACTATTGAGTTATGGAAGAATATTAGCAAATTTTATATAATGTAGAAAACATACCATTTAGCAAATGTAACAGGCATATTTTTAAAAATATATTTTATTGATATTTCACAGAGAGGAAGGGAGAGAGATAGAGAGCTAGAAACGTTGATGAGAGATAAACATCGACCAGCTGCCTCCTACACATCCCCCAGGGATGTCCCCGCAACCAATGTACATGCCCTTGACCGGAATCGAACCTGGGACCCTTCAGTCTGCAGACCGGATGCTCTACCACTGAGCCAAACCGGTTTCGGCAACAGGCATATTTTTCACCTTGATTGCATATAAGACAGTTTTCCCTTGACCAGAATCGAACCCGGGACCTTTCATTCTGCAGGCCGACACTCTATCCACTGAGCCAAACCAGTCTTGGCCAAGCTCTCTCTATTGATTTGGATATAGATTATACCTACTTTTCCCAAAAGTCTTGCTTTTTCATCTTACTCTTCTGTCAGTTAATTGTATCCTAGTTCCCTTCTTGCTATTACCTACCTTCATTACTTAATGTGACTAAGTATACAAGAGATTATGTATAAAATGCATTTAGCACTGAGTCTGGATCCTTGTAAATTCTTAATAAATGTGAGCTACCATAGTTACCAAGCGACCACACTTTGATCCTTTCCACTTCCCTTTGATGTTTTCAGGGCAGATAATTTAATTCCCACTTTATTAAAAGAAAACTGAGCTGAAACCGGTTTGGCTCAGTGGATAGAGCATTGGTCTGTGGACTAAAAGGTCCCAGGTTCGATTCTAGTCAAGGACATATACATTGGTTGCGGGCACACCCCTGGCAGTGGGTGTGCAAGAGGCAGCTGGTTGATGTTTCTCTCTCATCGACGTTTCTAGTTCTCTATCCCTCTTCTTTCTTCTCTGTGGAAAATCAATAAAATATATATTTTTTAAAAAGAAAAGAAAACTGAGACTAATGGAAGTTAGGAGCTTACATGACCTGTCTTAGGTATCAGGATTAGTGAACAGTATTTGAACTGAGAACTAGAAACTACAACCTTTAAGGGTTGACTTGTACAGCAATACCAAAATTTTAGTGTTTTTTGTTTGTTGGTTGGTTTATTTCTTTTTGTTTGTTTGTTTTCTGAAAGAAGCCACATCTACAGAAGATATATATAAATATAAGAAAAAGTTGGTAGTTAACCATTTCTTTCCTTGACAGCTAGTTTTAGAAAACCATGCTGTTATTTACTGCCATTTCTAAAAGACCTGAAAAATAAAGAAGACATCAGTTCTCTCTTAAATCCTCTCCATGGTTGTAAACTCATTCCTTGCTTTAAATGGCATATGTCTATTTAAAAAATGTAAATGCATTTTACCTGGAATGATAACCAAAATGTGGTTGTAAATAACCTCTATTGGTGGCCTCAAACTGCTGTTCATAATCAGTACATTCTATTAAGTGCAATCATCTGAAAGTTTCATAAACAAAACAATTGCTCTTGACTTGATTTTCAGCCAATATCCTCTATTGAGAACATCAGAAGTTAAAATATCCATAGAACCACATGATAAGGTACATATAAAGTGCTATGTGAACACAAATGAGGAGGCAAAGAAATTTTTCCTGGGAGTTCAGGGAATGCCCTTAGGGGATGGGGGTGTCATTTGAATTAGGTATTACATGATGCAAAGACATTTGTCCAGTGGAGAAGGGATAAGTAGGGTGACCCCTTTTAGAATGAGAGTGCCATTTGAACAATAGTGTTAAGGTACAAGAAATAGTGAGTGATCCACTGGATTGGTGGCCAAAGTGATTATTGTCCAGCTGTGAAGTGCCTTGTATTCTAGGTCAAGGAATTTGAAGGTGATTTGGCAGCATCTGAGCTGCAATAGATGTTTTTAGAAAGAACTGTGCCAGAACCACTCATGTGATTTAGAAAAATAACAGTGGCAGCAGTGTAATTGGAGAATGCCCATGGATGAGATCACAGTCAAACTATTGCACAATTTCAGGAAATAAATTAGGAGAATGAGACTAGTAGAGTATCCATGGAAGTGAGTAAGAGGGAACAAATGCCAGAAAAATATTGTGAGTATAATCAACAGAGTTTAGTTGCTGACAAAATATACAGAGTTAAGTGAAATGGAGGAGACAGAAGAGTAGCTTAGATAGATGGATGAATAACCACACTCAAAACTGGAGAAGTGTATTAGGTTTCATTTTTTTCAATAGATTGCATTTAATTCTAAAAATACTATCATGTTTTCTCGAAAATAAGACATCCTCCAAAAATAAGACCTACTTCATGGAAACATAATGCATCCCCTGAAAATAAGACCTAGCACATCTTTGGGAGCAAAAATTAATATAAGACACTGTCTTATTTTCCGGGAAACAGGGTATCTATTTATATGCCATCTTTGTTCATAGACAAGTAGTTATGGTTCAGTGGAAAGAATGTCAGCCTACTGACCAATGGGTCCTGAGTTTGATTCCAGTCAAGGGCACATATGCTGGTTGCTAACTCCTCCCTGGCCCAGGCCCTGGTCAGGATGCATGCAGGAGGCAACCAATCGATGTGTTTCTCTCACATCAGTGTTCCTCCCTGTCTTTCTCTCCCTCTTTCACTCTCTTTATAAGGTCAATGGAAAAATATAATCGGGTGAGGATTAACAAAACAAACAAACAAACAAACAGTAGTTACAATAGTATTTTATAGTATATTTTAGCAGTTTCTTTATCATACTGGACTGTAAGATTTTTTGAGGGCAAAGGCAACTGAGTATATGCATTCATCTTTTAAATATCCAGCACCTCAGTTCCTGACACTAGAACTCATATTTGATGAATCAGATTGAATTTAAATATACTTATGAGGGGAGAAAATATGCATAGAGGATTTTTTTTGTCTCTGTTTCAGTTCTTTGGCTTATCTCGGCCATTTTATTTTGGCTCCTATGTGCTTTTTTCCTGTGCTGCAAACACCTATAGTTGACAAGAAAGAAAAAGGGAATGAATGGGAAGGAGGAGGGAGCATTGCAGCATCTAGATTGAACTCTGCAGGTTTACCTCTCATAATTTTCACCTTTGATGGGGAACTGTCCCAGATTTCATCCACCAGCCTAAGGTTCTGACATGGTACCTTCTTAAATCAAGCTTGAAGGGAAATTGATTGAAAAGAAAACACCATTATGGGAAAACAATTCATTCTCTTCCATTTGACAGAAGGTAGACTTTTGTCTGTATTGTAGAATAAATATTAGCTGGCTGATTGCTTTAAGATCTAGAAGCCTAGAGCAGTCATGATTGGCTTTGCTCCTCTTTTTGCAGGGAGATTTTCTGCAATTTTAGAGACATTTGATGCAAAGGTTTTTATTACCTTTCAAAGAGGAGCATTTTTTCCTCCCTACATGATTATTTATATTAACTAGATATTGGTGTGGGAAGACTCATGCACATTTTTCTGTGTGCAGCTGTGTCTATTAAAATGTATATTCCTCCAGATGAAGGGTAAGCAGCCACTTTTCATTTTCCAGGTATGTCCTTAACTATCACAATGGTTTGGTGTTTTCTATATTGAAAGAAAATTAAGTCATAAAGGTGAAAGCAAGGCACAAAGGTGGAGTAATGGGTACCCGATGCTTCTGGTGGTAGAAAGCATTGCCTCATCATTTAGGAGGAAACTCCAAGATGCCTCTATTATGAGACACTTGTAGAAATTGCAAACTGGTGTCTCCTGGGGCAAAATTTAGCCCTGAAACTGTATGTTTGGGCAATATTTAAATGACATTACATTGGAAATACCCTTTCTATTTCAAAACCCCTCTCACCCCTATTCAATAAACCTGGCCTAATTCACACATTTGTTAACTTTCCAGCTCTTAGAGGTGTTGAATTTGACTGTCATGCTAATGGTTTTCAGTGCAACTCTGGACTTTAATGGCAGGCAAATTCTATTTAATAATGAAGTCTGACATATAGCTTCTCAGATGAGAGTAAACACATGACAAATCCACTTCTTTAAATTAAAGCACATTGGAGTATCTCTCTAAGTCCCCCAGAAGTTTCAGAATTCTTATTGAAAATCAGATCTCTGCCAATGCAGTCTCCGTCTCCCTTGCAGCTCCGAACCATCACCCTTGCCATTTAGGTAGCTCTTGCTATGAGACCACTTTTGGTGCAAAAGTATTAGAGTACCAGCCACTAAAGAATTTGTTAAGGTACAAAGTGAGTAAGGCATTTTTTGTCCACTTTTCTCCTCAGCTAAGAATATAGTTATCTCCATTGTTTGTTTTCTCCCTCCCTCCCTCCTTTCCTTCTTTCCTTCCTTCCTTCCTTCCTTTCTTCCTTCCTTCCTTCCTTCCTTCCTTCCTTCCTTCCTTCCTTCCTTCCTTTGCCATCATTTCTCATCCTTCCTTTCTCTTTCTCGATCTCCTTCTCCTTTTTCTTTTCTTTTGAAAATCTTAGCAAGAGTTAATGGACTTATGATCTAAAAATTAGGTTATTAGAAATTTTTGTCATACAGCCTAGAGAATTGATGTTTGAATTCACCTTGGCTTGAGTCAATCCTTTATCCTTTTTAGGTAAATGAATTAAGTCTCATGCAATTTCCTGTGTGGGAGACTCTTTTTAGATGAATCATTTAAATTGAAAGCCCACTCTGCTCATCAAGAGGCAGGATTTTAGAGTTCTCCTGAGTATTTTGTGCACACTTAGCACTGTCATTGAGATACATAAGGCAGCCATGTACCTTAATCTCTATGAAGTTTTGATTCATATGTGGTTATTTGGGTAAAGGGTATAAATGCAGTTTTATATCTTTGGATCTCTTTGCATAATTTCCCTTGGGCCATTTAAAAAAATAACCTTTCTTTGTTCCTTTGTAACTTGAAACTATTTATTGGAAGACCTCAGGCCTAACTTCAGCATCAGAGATCAAAATTCATATCCTATTATGTCCTACAATCCCTAATCCATCGTTGGTACTCAGAACTGATAAAATAGTAACAGTGCTATTTTTTCACCCCTGAATTGACAGAATGTTACAAATGCTGCGATTCCAACACAATCCTGTGAAGTTTTTAATAGACCATTTTAGGGCCTATGGGGACACATTTGCATGCTAAATTGTTTTTATAAAATCAGCCGCAAATGATTCTAGAAAAAAGCCAGACAGGCTTCCGCACAAGGAAAATGTAATACCTTTACCTTTGCATTTCTTCTATGGTACTTATTCAATTTGCCCATGTTTCTCTTATCTTGTAAAGAGCAACTCTCAATTAATTTTTCAATGTTCCTTGCAATAAGGAGAAATTAAAATGGAACTCGTTTGGTATTAGTATCTCCTTTGCGCGTGCATGTTTGTTGCACTGTAATTAAGCATTAATGGGTCTCGTTCCGTTTTGCACTCCCAAACTTTCTCTTGAAAGCATGTGGCAGGAGGGTGAGGGGCATTCAGCTAAGGTTTATTTATATGTAAGTGGCTGTAGGCATCGCAATAAACTAGTCAGGGCTTTCCCAAACATTACTTATAAGGACATTGAGGCCCAGGCAATTATTGGAGGGAGGTCACACAGCTAATACATCATTGCTGTAGCCGAAACCAGTTTGGCTCAGTGGATAGAGCATCAGCCTGAGGACTGAAGGGTTCCAGGTTTGATTCCAGTCAAGGGCATGTACCTTGGTTGCGGGCACATTCCCAGTAGGGGGTGTGTGGGAGGCAGCTGGTCGATGTTTCTCTCTCATCAATGTTTCTAACTATCTCTCTCCCTTCCTCTCTGTAAAAAAAATCAATAAAATATATTTTAAAATAAATAAATAAATAAACAAACAAACAAATAAATAAATAAATGATTGCTGTATAATCGCAAGCCGGCTCTTCATGCCTTTAAAGCCTGTGTTCTTTCCACAACAAGAGGCCTTATTTTTCTCACATCAACCTTTCAGCTCTCAGGTGAAACATGACTCACCAGGTTCAACTAATGGGTTTTGAGTGCAGGTACAAGTCTCACTTTTCTAGAATGCTTTACGGTTTACAAAAGATTTTCTTTTATGTTACCTATTCAGATATGAGCAGTGACTCCTTGTGATATATTCTCATTTTACATAGGAGTTCTTTTTGATTTAAGGGAATTAGGAATTTGTCATGCCATTTCTGGGAATTATTCTCTGCGTGTGTGTGTGTGTGTGTGTGTGTGTGTGTGTTCAATCAAACAAATATTTACTTTCTCATGTGTCTAGCATTAAGCTAGGTGCTATTTGCAATAAAAATGTAACAGTTACATTCAACACTTATTGTTTTTTATGGTGGAAATTATTACACCATTTCATGTAATCTTCATAACCTTATAAGGTAAAGACTGACTATTCCCATTTTGGCTGATAAAGAAACTGTGACTCAGAAAAATCAAGTTACTCACCTATTGTCTCACAGATAATAGGTGGTAGAATTAAGACTTGAATCCAGGCAGTTGAGCTCTATAACTACTGCAGAAAATTACAAATTTACAAAGCATGGCCCTGCTTTATAATGTTGGAGTCTAGATGACCACACAGGGGGATAGATTGGCATGGCTCTTGAAGACTGATCAGGACTTTGATGTATGTGGGGGTGAAGGAGAGGTTATTCTCATCATGGGGAACAGCATGACAAATTCAGAGATATGGGAATGGTATGGACATTCAGTTTTACTATAGATTGATTCTTTGTATAGTTATAATGTCTGATACAATAATATGACAAGGAAAGGACTTTACTTACCTGGAGTGTGGAGTTGGGGGTGTAGACTTTGGTGACAACCATGGGGTAGAAGGTGTAAGATGACAGGCCTTGAAGAACTTGGAGAAAGGGCTTGCAAACTGAGTCGGCTGCTATGTAAATGGAGGCTGCAGTCTAATCCCAGAAAGAGAGAGAAATTTAGAAAGCAAATCAAGGGCCATCTCTTTGGGCAAAAGCCTCAGGAAAGAAAGGCCTGTGTGAACCCAGGGAATGCAGTTGGATGCCAGGAAAGAGAGCAGAAGAAAAACATTTGCAGAGGAAGGAAGAGAAGCACCTCATTCCTTAGGAGCTCTGGGGAGGTTTCCTCTTACACAGTTGGCTGACCATGGGTGCAAGGTGAACACAGTGAGCGCCAGTGACTGCCAAGACTGAGGGGAGCAGGGACAACTGAGCAATTGACCTTTGGCCATGGGTGTGACCTTAACGAAGTGCAGAGCCTCTTAATTATGTGGATGGGGAAATTGCAGGAAAAATGTATGAGGGGGGGATAAGGGAGCTAAAGCTAGGGAAGGGCCAAGTGTTAGCAAGCCAGATGTGAAACTTGTCTCCAAGGGTTTAAGAGGGTGAGAGCCTGGAGCCAGAGCTCTGACTGACCTTCCTATTTGCCAGTCCCAGTCTCTCCTCTCTTCCCTGTAACCCACAAGACTGTTCTGCTCAGCAGCCAGCAGCTCCATGGAGAGCCCAGTGAGATGCTTATGCTCCTCTCTGTTGTAATTCCCTTCTTGTTTGATGAGTACCATTGGTGGTAATTTCTATGTAAATTTGTTCAAAGTAGCAATTTAGCAGCTTTTCTATTGATAAATGAGGGACATTGTAATAGTCAAATGACTGCATTCCATGTCACTTGCAGGAGGTGGCAGCTGTGTCCTGAAGGTTACAGAGGCTGTCACTGGAGAGAGCTTGGGAAAGCCTCCTTTCCATTGTGTCCTGTTTCATTGTTCCCAGTGTCAGACAGGATGAAATGCACCTCTATGCCTTATGAACCCGCTTTCTGTGAAGACTCATTGTTCTGAATCTTCCCTCTTTTATTACTTGGTTAATGAGTACCTTTCAAACAAGACTCCTCCAAAGTTGCCCAGAGATGTTCAGAAGCAGAGGCATGTGTGTTTTTGTCTCACAGGTTTCTCAATGTCCATCTTCAGGAGATAGCAACTGTGGTGTCCTTTCTGATGTGACCATGGATGGGCTCAAGGAGAAAGGCACCTTGCTATCCTGTCACCCTCTCTTTAGTTACTATAAGAATTGAAGTCCTTTTGAGGTCACATAAATCATTTCCCAGATAGACAGCTTCCTAAGCAGAGTCCTCCCCTGCCTAAACCCTTCCTACTGTCCGGGTTGAAAATGGGAAAGGTAGGCAGATGTGGATGTCATTAAACAATTAGAGAGAAAAAATAATAATAAAAGAAATTACAACCTCATTAAATACAATAAGGCAAATGAATCACTTATATAATTTAAAACTTTAAAACACCACAATAATTTGAAGCCACCAATTGCTTAAATGAAGGCAGAAGCCACATGGCTGCAACTGTGCAAGTTAGTAAATCAACAGAACTCCAAGGTTCCAGGAAAGCAACACAGGTCACCTGTGATGCTTCCTGTAAACACAAAATAAAATGGAACAAGTTTTGAGGGATCACCTGTCACCATGAAAATGGAAACACATTCTTGTAAAAGTCCATGGGTTTAAAAATATGGTCAGGATCTGAAATACTTTTGAGTCTCTACTATTAACAGAATATATGTACTTATGAAAATGTTGCATCACATTGATGTGAATGGGGGCCAGATTCATTGGTGTCAGTATTTGAGTTATCTTCAACTAAAGGCATCGGACTCTTAAGCCTGTATCACTCTCTGAGTGATACTATTTTTTTTTTTTGGAGGATGCTATAAATGTCTTGGTTAGGATAACAGACACCTACTATATACCTACTTAAGTCCATGCTTAGTCACTTACCACAATTTCCTGTAAGGAACATTCTTGGGGGTAAGTGCCAGGACAGACGAGAGTCTTTCACTTCAATTCCATGATCCACACAGGACTCGGTGCTATTCTGGGAGCCAGGTGCATTGTTTATGGCCCTAAAACAAAAGAAAGGAGCCTAACCAGTGGCTAACTCAAATGAGGAACTCTAAAAGGGAGGACCTCCTGGAAGTCATTCTGATAGATGGAAATCTCACTTATAATATTTGTGATGTCCTTTAAGGTAGATCCAACCACCACAAACATGCCATTGGTCTCTTGGTTGATGAGGAAACTGGTCCAGAGTGCACAGACTCAACCTAAGTCCCTCCACTGTATTGTAAATGAATGTGCACAACATTTCTTTTTCATTTGCAACTCTTGAGAGAGGTAATGCCCCTTATTTGATATTTAGAAGTATTGCTTTATGCTTTACTACTATAAAAGTAACATGTTCTCATTTATATAATATATATATATATATATATATATATATATATATATATATTAATAGGAAATAAAGGAAATTATTAAAAAAGTAATTAGTCCAATCTTCTCAAAATAACTATGGTAATAATTAGGCATATTTCATCCCCATTTTTTTTCTTTAACCACTATTTTCTCATATTTTGCATGTGGGTCTATTTTCAACTGTGAACCACTTGCTATTTTGAAGGCATTTTCTATAGATATGGTGTTCTTTCTTGTTTCATTTATTACTCGACAATATCACTTGATGTGCCAAGCTCTTAGAGGACAGAAAGGAGAATGTTTCTGAATTGTACTTGTAGTCAACTAGTTGAAGACCAGTAGCAACTCTCTTGAATATCATTAGCTTGTTATTTTTACTGTTAAAATCTCACACTCTTCATTTGGTAACCAAATGGAAGCAACAGACTGCATCATTGTGTGATTGTTTTTAATTAGCTTGTACTTTCTAGCAATCTGTGATAACATATACTAGGCATTTTCCCTAATACAGATGCCCATACAACTTTACATGTATGTGGGGAAGAGGCAGTGGTGGGACGTTTCATATAAAAGTCCAATGTCAATGTAATAGATAAGAGGGTGTAGATTACTCTGAAATTAAACCTTGGGGATTACATTTTGCTCTTGACCTCTCCTAGGTGATTTTCCAATGACCAATGCCACATGAGACCTAAAAATCAGGGGTTCCCAAAGCAATGAGATTGAGATGTCAACTGATTACTGCTCTGCTGCTCTGATAGGAAACCATTCCCAATATGGGAAGGATTGACAAGGAGGTGGAAAATGAGTTCATAAAGCACAATTTTAATTTGCCAGAAAAATGTATCTTCTTACAAACTATTTCACTGACATGTGGATAACAGCCATCTTGCCATACCTGGTGTGTGTGTGTGTGTGTGTGTCTATTTAAGCACAACCATTTCTCCATCTTATTCAAATGATTTTTCTATATCTTCTTCAAATGATTTCTGAAATATCTTTGAAGATTTTCCTTTATTAGAAAATTAAAGGAATGACAAATTTAGAAATAAAATGATATATGTGTTTAATAAAGGCCACTTCCAAGCAAAAGGCTTAAAAGCTACTAAGTATTGTTGTTATTATTGTGTTTGTGTGTGTGTGTGTGTGTGTGTGTGTGTGTGTGTGTATGAGAGAGAGAGAGAGAGAGAGAGAGAGAGAGAGAGAGAGAGAGAGAGAGAATTTTCCAGGCAGGGAGTGCAGAAAATGACTAACCTTACATTCTGCCTACCCATTGAACTACTATGTAAATGCTTAATAATATGTCAATGAGATTCCTGTTTTTGGAACTTTCAAATGAAGTAACTCAATCTCTTTACTGAAAAATTATCATGAGGAAAATTTAAACCCATTTTACTAATCACTAATTCTTCTGTTGTGAGAGAACCTCTGAGGAGGAGGGGCTTGCAGCTGAAGGTCTATAAAGTTTTCCTTTGTAGCCCTCTTCACTTCCCCTTCTTAAGGAGATCATAACAAACCGCTCATTACTCATTTACCAGAGATTTGCCCCACTCCTCCTACATTCTTCCAATGCATCTTTTAGTTTGTCTTTTGTTTGAAATGAAGAAGCCTACATCTCCTAGGAACCCTGAAGAGAAAATGCAATGCCAGAATCTCAGTGAAGCTGAAAATCCAGATTTGGAAGGAAGAGCAGCCTCACAGATAAAATCAGAATGGCACTGATTGCATTGCTTGGGGCTCTCTGAAGGGGACTGTGGTCAGGCAAGGGCACCATTATGTAAAGACCATGGGGATCACCAATTAACTGGTAAGTCTTTCCCGTTTGATACTCTAGCACTTGGTACTCTCCTATGCCTCTAACTTCACTTGATTATTCCCTATTTTCTTTTATGCCTATGAACCAGGTTGGTTTAGAGAAAGTTGTACATTTGTGTGCTACATAACTCAATTCATTTGGAATGTGAATGTGTTTTTTGTTTTTCTAGTGGTGAGCAAGGCATAGTCTGTAAAACCACACATTATAGCCATGTTGTCAATGGCCAACTAGAATGTAAATACTTAGAGGACAGAGATTGTGGGTCAGAAAAAAGTTTCTATAAGTATTTGGTTGAAGTGACAGAGTCAGGATATTAGTCCCAGAGTAGTGAAATCTGCTCCCTCAACATGTCCTGTTTACAACATGTAGTTTTAAACATTGGAAATTATGTGATTTTCATGGAAGTCATTGATCCAAGTTTTGCCTCAGGTTCCATTACTCTGTGTTTTATTATGGTGAGTTTATCAACACATTTATGAGATGTACCAGGACACTGGTGGTGTTTTTATATGTGATTTGGGCTCTCTGGACCTCATTAAGCCTATCCACAATGCGGTTTTCTCATCTGTAAAATTGCCATCATACCTTCCCTGCCTATGTCATGAGATCTTCTGATGATCCCAAGAGGTAATGAAAGCACAAGTACCGTAAGCATTACACACTGCAACATAAATAGACTATTTTTATCATTAAATTAATTCATAGGATTACAGTTATTATTCTGATGATAATGAAATGTGATCAAAACAAGCTTAGTATGTGCAAAACTTCTTGACTTTCATCTTATAAAATAGAATTTTCATCCTTTCACCAATCAGCAGACCAGCCTGAAACCTTCAGAATGTTAAATTTCTGAGCACATTTCATTTTTACTTTCTATTCGCCTGTGGATTTCTTGTGAGTAAACAAAAATGGAGAGGCCACAGCATAGGTTACCATTCATTCAAGAGGCTGTGGCATTTTATTCATTGTCAAGTTCCGGGCTTTTTTCCTCTTCATCACAAAAAACTGGTGTCACATGGGGCAGCCCTTCTTCACTCTTGACCCTTGCTTCCTCTCTAGTGAGCATCTACCTCCAACTGGAGAATACAAATCTAAAAATCTGTATTTGGAATGTCAGAAGCCATCAAAAAGCACTTCTAAACCATATATATACATTTAGCTTGTGATTATTATAAAGCTTTACTGTATTATTTGGTAAAATATTAAGCAAAAGGACAGACAAATATAGGCTATATAAAAACTCATGAAATTGATGTGATTTGAGTACTCATGCAAAGATGAGCCATGAAAAGTGATCATCCACTTATCCCTGGTACTAGTATTTATTTAACTAGGCCCAGTGTATAAATTAATTCATGGGTGGGATCTGGCCAGCCCATTCCAGGGGCAGAGCCAGGGGTAATTGGCTGGCTGGACCCAACGACCCCTGGTCGAACTCCTGGTAGAACTCCAGGGTGAAGGGACAATTTGCATATTAGGCTTTTATTATATAAGATAGTGTTCTTTAAGTTTACTTCTTTTACTCAAGAAAAGATACACTTATTTGAAAGGCAAAATGTATATATAACCATAAGGTAAATTAAAAGTCAGTATCACTTCTCATTAATAAAATATAATAGAGCAATAAAAATATGTTATATATTAGCTGTATATTGTAGCCTGCTAAAAGTCAAGGCCTACTGTCTTCTTATCCTATAAAATAAAGATGAAATATGCAAATTGAATATCACTCCAACACACAAATGGCCACCCCCATGTGGTCAAAGATGGCTGCCCCAATTTGGACATAAGATGGCTACCATAAGATTGCCAGCAGGGGAGGGCAATTGTGAGATATCAGGCCAGCAGGGGAGGGCAGTTGGGAGGGACCAGGCCTGTAAGGGAGGGTAGTTAGGGGTTTCTGGGCCTGCAGGGAGGGCAGTTGGGGGTGATCAGGGCTATAGGGTAGGGCAGTTATGGGAGACTGGGCCTGCAGGGAAGGACAGTTGGGGAGACCAGCAGGGGAGGGCAGTTTGGGGAGGCCAGACCTGCAGGGAAGGGCAATTAGGGATGATAGGGCCTGCAGGGGAGGGCATTTGGGGAGGACCAGGCCTGCGGGAAAGAGCAATCAGGAGCAACCATGCTGGCAGGGGAGGGCAGTTAGGGGCAACCAGGCCTGCAAGGGAGGGCAGTTGGAGGAGACCAGGTGTGTAGGGGAGGACTTTGGGGGGGGCACCAAGCCTGCAGGGGAGGGCAGTTAGGGGCAATTGGGCTAGCAGAGGAGCAGTTAGTCCTCAATCAGGTTGGCAGAGAGTGGTTAGGGGGTGATCAGGTTGGCAGGCAGAAGCAGTTAAGGGCAATCAGGCAGGCAGGCAGGCGAGCGAAGTTGGGAGTTGGTAGTCCTGGACTATGAAAGGGATGTCCCAGCTTGGAGAATGTGCATGCTGGGCTGAGGAACACACACACACACACACACACCCATGCACAAATTTTGTGCACCAGGCCTCTAGTTTAAAATCAAAGGAGACTATGATGAAGTCTTAAAAAACTTTTAATGCCCTGTAAGCACCAGTTTTTTTTATATGACAAAATAGGGATAGAAAGAAAATTGGTGTGATTTAGAATTTTTTTCATTATGACTTCAAATATTTCAACATATCAAGCATAATAGTCACAGACATTTGGGTATTCATTTTTAGATGAATGTTTTCAGTAATGTAAACTATATTGCTATGAAATTATATTTTCTATTTATTTAAAATATATTTCTTGCCTCATTTCTTTATTAAAAGACTAAAGGACTTTATTTCTTTAAGGCAAATTCTTTACTACCGTATTTGCTGGTGTATAAGACGATTTTTTGGCCCTGAAAAATACGTATTTGCCGGCGTATAAGACGACTGGGCGTATAAGACGACCTCCTAACATTTCCACTCAAAATACAGAGTTTGTTATATACTCGCCGTATAAGACTACCCCCCACTTGGAGGCATATTTTTCAGGGCCAAAAAATCGTCTTATATGCCGGCAAATACGGTATCTCCGCTCTAATATACTGCCATCCTTGGATTTCTTAACATGATGTTATTGTATTAACAAGGCTGTGAGAAATTTGGGAGTAAGCTTCTAAAGAAATTTATAGAGTCAGGAAAAAGCAAAAATTCAAAACGTCTATAGAACCCAGATAAGAATGACTTTGTTTAAAATTGGCAGCAATGACTCCCACCACTATTTCACTCCATGCCCTTTTATCGTTACCTCATTCCCATTTCCACTTCCTTTATGGCAGAGTTCTCAACCTCAGTACAGTTGACATTGTGGGCCAACAATTCCTCATTGTAAATGGCTGTCTTGTGCATTGTAGGATGTTTAGCAGCATCCCAGGGCTTTTCCCACAAACTCTGCCCCCCTACCCCTCACCCCAGTTCTGACAATAAAAAAAAAAAAATATTATCAGACTTTGCAAAGTCATTTCTGGTTAAGACTCACTGCTAGTGGTTACTTACACTCCTGGTACTTTTCTGCTTATTTTTTTTGTTAATTGGTATCTGCTATTGTTTCTTTCAGTGTAGATATTGTTGCTTTTTCCTTTACTAAAGATTATTTCTCTGCTCAGAGAGTAGACATACTTAGAACTCTTTAGGACTTCATAAATTTCTCTTGATTTCAAGATATACAGTGAGGTAGAAAAATGATGTGATTAGCATATGTATCTAAACATTTTCATTTTGTTTTCAGCAATGAATCTAAATTTCTATCATATTGTATTCTCAAGGATACTTTCTGAGGTCTAATCAAGCACAGTGACTCTCAGAAATGTGTGGGAGTCTTACCAGGCTGTGCTGGACTAGAGGCACTGTGGAAACCAAGAAATAAATGCACAATGCTGGTCTTGCTTTTTGGCTAATCTAAGCTTTCCAGAATTCCATCAACCTTTTTTTTAAAAAAAAAATAAAACCACAGAAAGGAGTGAATACTCACCTTGGCATGTCATATGGTAACATGAGCCTGAAGATACCATACTCATAAATTTCTTATTTAGATTTTAACAATTATCCTATTAATACCGTGTTTCCCCGAAAATAAGACCTACTTAATGGAAACATAACACATCCCCAGAAAATAAGACCTAGCGCATCTTTGGGAGCAAAAATTAACATAAGACACTGTCTTATTTTCAGGGAAACAGGGTAGTTAGGAAACACTCCTGAAACCTTTTGGAGAACCCAAGATATGTGCCATTGTTTGAAGGATAAGTGACTCAAAATTTACATCAACAATACCATTTTGAATTCTTTACCTGGTAAAAAGAACTTGGGGTACTTCTTTGGGAAAAAAATGATGGAGAAGAAGGAAGTAAAGTACAAAGAAAGGCTTATAACAAAAGTAAAAAATATTTTAGTCGTAAGAAGAAATTAATAAAAGTGTTTGTGATAGAACCTACCATGCACCATGTTTCACCTGTTATACTTGGAAATTTCCCATTTGCTTAATATTTCCTAAGATGCTGCTATGCTAAGGCCCAGAGGAGGTGGGGGTTGCAATTAATTAAAGATTCATTCTTTGGAGCAGGTGCTGTTTTGAAAATCGAGCCCTTGGTTACATTGAAAGATATTGTTTGTCTCTGTTTTCGTCATGTTCTCCCATTTTCAACTTTTTACTCAGTTTTTACTCACATGCATGGTTTGCTTATTCCTCTCCTTTATGCCTGGAGACTTCCTCTTAGATTTACTCTCTTGAGAAAGAATTTATTTCTACTTTCCTACAATCACAACCAATGTTCAATTCAAGTCATGAATGAAAGGCTCTAATAAGGTACCTTGAACCTTTGTAAAGCACAGAAGTTATTATTAATTGACACTTTGATATATTTGCTTTAAGGCAATTCACCTGCAAATTTAATAGTGATATTAATGAACCATTTAATGTGGGATTAATTTAGGATAGAAATTCTTTTGAGAGCCTTATAAATACCTATTCTTATAATGAATGAAGCTGATATGTTTTTAATGCTTCTTCCTCAACAGAGAAATATCCATTGGAACACATAATTTAATATTATTTATTTGAAGTAACTTATTTTGCCTACCTCATTCATCAGTACCTTTGTTTACTATCATCACATGTTTCTGTCTTATTCTGACTTATTATCCATTGGCTCTAGCTTTGAGGATAGCAACTCAATATATTAAATAGTTATATTTATCTACATACTTGTTCTATGCTATGTTTTAAAATGCATAATGGAATTGAGACACTGTTTAAGTCTAGTGAAGAATTATCCATAGGTAATTTTAAGCGAGTTGAAGAGTTTAGGGATGCAGATATTTTTAAAAGTCATATACTTTTATGAGTCTAATAAATAAAATCCTATAAAAATAAATGATATATATGATATAATGCTACCAACAATCGTCAGTATTAGCAACTCAGACCTGTTTAGATCTTTTTAAGATTCAATGGAGTAAAATGACTTGGAAGAAATTCCTATAGCTGGTTAAAAGTTGAAGTGACCTCTTCCTTTTTTTTTGGCTCCAGCAATACTTGCAAGCCTTGGACCTCTGCTGCAATGGTATGTTTTTGGAAGATGCATAACAAAATGGCCTCATTTTAAGTAGCAAGCAGTACCACAGGTTCTTAAATTTCAATAATTAAGTTGAAGCTGTAAGTTTTAATCTCAGAACTTTGAAATCAACACCTAAAAAATGAGAACTTTACACAAATTCCTTTTTATATAGCTTATTGATTTTTAGAGAGAGACAAAGGAAAGAGAGAAACATAAGTGTGAGAGCACAACATTAATAGGCTGTCCTCAGCATGCCCCTCACCAGCGACTAAGTCTGCAAACCAGCAACTCCTGGTACACAGGAGAATCCCTAAGCAACTGAGCCATGCCAGCCATGGTAAATTCTTAATCTTAATTATGCTGTGAGTGAAATGTCCATTGCCATAATGATTCTGTCCCCTTCCCTGACATGGATCCCCTCACCTAGCCATTCTGAGTAGTACCTAGTAAAATTCTGCACATTTTGTTGCTCTTTTTTCACCTGCATCTTTATACATGGTTTCTGGTTGTGCTTACAGGACACATTAAGCTACCCAGATCCTCTCACAATAAAACCTGTCACCTTGCCGAAACCAGTTTGGCTCAGTGGTAGAGTGTCGGTCTGCGTACTGAAGGGTCCCAGGTTCGTTTCCGGTCAAGGGCATGGACATTGGTTGCAGGCACATCCCCATTGGGGGGTGTGCAAGAGGCAGCTGGTCGATGTTTCTCTCTCACTGACGTTTCTAGCTCTCTATCTCTCTTCCTTCTTCTCTGTAAAAAATCAACAAAATACATTAAAAAAAAAAAACCTGTAACCTTAAGAGCAAAGCAAAATCCTTCCCTCCATTGCTGAATGAATGACTCGGTGGATATTCTTTTGCACATATTTTTGCACATATTCATGTTGAGTAGGTGCTGTACAATATCACTTGTTCTTTTTTTAATGTGACTCATGACAAAATTATCCCAACTTTCAGTAATCTCAAAGGGGAAAAAAGCACTTACCATCTGCAATTTACTGCTTTTAACCTGAAAAATGAGACCTAAAATTATAGTCAGATACTTAAGAGGCTTCATGTGTTATAGGCAGAAGCCAACAGATGGTACCTGCTGCCTGGTATGGCACAAGAAGTGAGGGCAGAACCATGTGTACAGTGGTGTGGAAGAGCTTGGGAAAGGTCCTGACCATTTTTAACCAGAGACAAATAATTATCTCCTATATTCTCCAGATAGCCAGTTTATGGATGTCCTCAGCAACACACTATAATTGGTCTATAATTGAGAGGGAACTGCAAATACTCAGGCAAGGAAGCTTCTCTTCTGTCTTTTGTGAGGAAACTATTCTAAGATTTAATTTTAGCCACACAACATGGAATACTCATATAAGATTCTTGTTCTTCTTTTTCACATAATGCATATACTTGGATTTCTATAACTAGAGATTAACTTGTTTCTTTTAAATAATCTACCTTAGGGATGGGTAGTGGCAAAGAGGGCCAAGTGGAACATTTCCATAAGACACCTTATTCATATGTTACATGTAACATACTATATTTTCAGTAAATATTTATAAAATTGATACAAACTCTAGAAATTTCTGCCTTTAAGAATTTCAGAGAATTTGGTCATCAATCTTATGCTGAAGGTATGAAGCATCTGACATCTGTTGCTTTCATCAGCATTTTCCAGTGTAGAAACACCATATATAAATATTCTTATGGGTATATCTTTGACAAATAATTATTATTTGAATTGATTTTAACAATGTCACATTTAGAAAGATTTAAAAAACAGATGTGGTTGGATGTGTGGTAAAGTGTGTGCAGTAGGTGTTTTGAAATATCTTTTAAAGTACAAGGATGTGGGTAACACCATTTACTCATTGCTTAAAACTCTTAGTTGAACAAAGACAAGTATTTGTTTTGTTCCATGATGAATTCTATATATGATTTAAAATGGCTGTGCTAAGCCTCAGGTCATAGACCATCTTTGCTTTGGGAGATGGGAGCTATCCTTGGATCTGAAAGGCTTAACCTTTACTGATGATGGATACAGGATGCTAAGCAAAGTGACTGGAATCCCTTGACTTCCACTGACTTTCGTAGTAAAGGCACTGGAATAATGGGATCCCATGGATTTTATCAAAATAAGTCCAACAACATCTAAGCTGCAGGTTAGTTATAAAATTAAAGCTCCACATTTTATTCCATGGTAGTAACTTTTAAATGGAGTTTTGAAGTAGACTTTCTAACTGCAGTTATACTATCTGAGACAATAAATTTGCCCATTTTTAAAGACCGACAAGATTAGGCCTGATCATTATATTAATTGCCAAATCTCATGACAAAGTCAGGTGTTGTGATATTTAGGAAGTATCTTTCTTCACCTGTTCTCCCCTTTTTTCTTCCCCCTTCCTCATTTTACCTTGTCTTGCTGCCCTTCACTTTTTTCTTCTATCTCTTCTTCTTCATCTCTTCCCTTCATCCACCCCATCCTCCCCCTTTATATTCATTTGTCTTCCACGTTATATTCTTTTCTGTTTCTTTACCTGTCTCTGTATCCCTCTTTGAATGGAATCTGAATCTATTTTCACATTTGGTAATACAGGGATATCATCTTTATTAAATTCACCCTTCAGAAAACATTGATCAGTATCAGTGTGGAATTTATAGTGACTTTGACACCATTTTCAAAAAAATAAACTTATTAGGATTTTGAGAGACTGACAATTGAGCAGTTATAGTCTACTTTCACAGAGGCTTGATTGGCTTTCAACTACCTCTTCAACAAGCATCCTCACTCAATCCTCATTATGTCCCTGCTCCATAAAACAAGTGCTATGCCCTGATCCAGTATAGATGAATAGAAGTTGCCAAGGAACTCTTGGGAATCATAAGGAAAGTAAGTTATTTTAGGAGAATAAAAAATGTAATGACTTTTGTTGTCAAATAAATGACTTGCTTCTTTTACTAGAGAGATGAACCAGAGTTTATGGGAACCACAGTCTAATGTAGTCACTGACCACAGTGTCTTCTATCCCTAGGGAGATGGAAGGAGCTACCTTCCTGGTCTGTCACTAATATAATAAACGCAGCTATGATCCACCGTGTCTGAATTCTTTTTCCCTCACTACACTCTGTTTGCCATCATTTTAAATGACTTATTTTTCATTCCCCCTTTTTATTTAATTTAGTAATCAGAAGTCTCATAGCATGAACTATGTAAATATTGTAACTGAATTACTGCCTGTTTACTTAACTCATTACAGAAAACCATGATAAGCTTTTTAATTACAAAATTAGCTCTGCCAAATCAATTTCTTTCATTTAATGAACTGAAAAAATGGCACAACAAGGATAAAATCATGATCCTTTCTCATCTTTTTTAAGAGTACTCTTTTCCCAAAACTAATTGTTATAAAATAATAGCAATACCAATGCAAGAGCACTGCTGTAACCTTGTCTGGTCCTCTGTGGCTCCTTTAGATCCTCTGTGGCTCAATAGGTTCAGTTGTTAAGCCATACTGAACCTATGAACCAGCACTCATAATATCAAACCTATACTTTGAACTTACACACTGTTCTCAGCCTTGTTGTGAGCAGTCTACCCTGACTTGCCTACCTCTTTACTTACAAGTTTATTTCTGATTTTTCTGGTGATTAATTGTATGACTGAGCTTTGTTGTTGAGGTTTGTATAATGCCTTGCATCACTCTTTAGATCTATTACTCATCACTTCTATTTTTTAAGATATAACTTTCAATCATAATTTATATGTTGTCTGTGTTAGCTACATACAACCTTGGGCCACTTAGTATGAGTATACATTTCTGATTACACAAGAGCACACTGAAGGATGCAAGCCTGTGGATAACAAGCTGAGATTGTCCTGAACTCTCAAGCAGGACCTGGACAAATTCTAATAATAAAAATAGTCACATGGTCAAATCTAGAGAGTATTTGGGGAGAAGAGGCTATCTCTTAGAGAAAAGGAAAAAAATTCTCATGATGAAAATTATTCTCATTCTTTCCCCTTTATTCATGCCTATTTCCCACAAATGAGATTACTTATACTATTGCCTGATTACATTTATATCAGAATCTCAAGCTAAAGAAAATGAATGGGTTATTCATCAGAAAAATGCATAGTCATTATGAGTTTTCTGAGATGGCCAAAATATTTGGCCAATAGTGTCCTTCCTGAAAATGTTATGGTTTCTTTGGAGAAGGTTAGATGCCCATGAAAGCAGACTGAAAATGTTGTGTCTATAGTTGGAAGATTGAGGTAAGATTGAAAATTACATGTTATTTATGTTGTAGTATATAATTTTGGAACTATAAATGCAGAAGATAAAACATTTTCCCCACTAATGTGTGAAAACATAATTATCTTTAATGTACTTACAAATGCATTGCCATTGATTACATGAATTATTTCTTTCAACATTCCTCACTTTGGGCAAAACTCTTGGAGGTTGAGTTGAAGATGGCTATTGTGTAAAAAGAAGTTGTATATTTTAGGTTAAATACATTAACATTAATGCATTTTAAAATAAAAAAAATATTCAGATGTCTGCAAATACATTACCAATTCAGAAATAGGCACTGCTCTATACAGAAGAAATGGTGTTGCTTCCTCACCAGCATTTTCTGAAAAAAAAAAGTCTGTTGCTATGTCCCTGAAGAAAGGTTTAACTAGAAGATTGATAAATTATGAAAAAAAAACTCTTTGAAAATTAGCTCTTACATGAAATCTCTTTAATAGTAAAACCATTTAATTATACGAAAAAAATCAACAAGGTTTTCTTATTGATATGGATTGGGTGGTTGTTGAGCTATTATTGTTAGTAGTTTCCCACTATAGGCTTTGCCTCCGTAGCTGGGTAAAAAGTGCAACTTATGACTTCTGAATGCAAACCACAGTTATCAGCCTCAAAGTCAACTGGGCATTTGTTTTGCTTCTTTGTGAAGTTCCCCAGAGGTAAGGTTAAAAGTAGAAACAATAAGGGAGTGAGAAATCAAGGGAGAGGTTTTCAAATCGCATGTTACAAACAGAGAACAGAAACTACAGTGAGAAGGCAGGGGAGGTTGGGGGGTGGGGGCTGTAGGAGATCAACCAAAGGACTTGTATGCATGCATATGGGCATAACCAATGGATGAAAGACACTGGGGGGGGGTAAGGGCATGTACCATATGGCGGAAGGAAGGAAGGAAAGAAGGAAGGAAGGAAGGAAGGAAGGAAGGAAGGTAGGAAGGAAGGGAGGGAGGGAGGGAGGGAGGGAGGGAGGGAGGGAGGGAGGGAGAGAGAGAGAGAGAGAGAGAAAGAAAGAAAGAAAGAAAGAAAGAAAGAAAGAAAGAAAGAAAGAAAGAAAGAAAGAAAGAAAGAAAGAAAGAAAGAAAGAAAGGAATTGAATTCAGCATGTGTTTTCCCAGTCCCTCTTCTGATGACCATGGACTGCTAGCTCATGCTCCTGGCTGGAGTGGCATAATAATTAATTCAGGAGTCTGCTCCTTTTCTCTGGGGTGCCTTAGGGCAATGTAAGACAAGTGTGTTGAGGAATGAGAAGGAACCTTTGATCTACTTTGGTTCTAAAAATGTCATAACTGTGCATCACAAAGCTGTGACACAAAACACTCACCTCAGGAAATTGTCTTTATGGAATTACCTTTGCATTTTGTCTTAAATATTCCACTGTTATGCTCTTTTGCGTGTTCTTATTAACCAAAAAAATCAAACTTCCTGATCTAGTTTCTGTAATTAAACACACACACACACACACACACACACACACACACACACACACAGCATTTCAACCTTATGGGCCTGCTGTGCAAACCTCTATGAGAGCACTGCATGAGAGATTTCTCCTTGAAAAGAAATCACGGCTTTTGATAGTTGGATTTCCCCAATGCAGTCATGAGACTGGTATAACTATGGTGTGTGCTTGTGGGGGGGAGGGGTCTCCATTTTCTTGGAACCATAATGTCAGGTTTCATATTGTCTGAGATCTGCATTTCTTCCAAGCCAACCATGTACCAGTTTCTTTTGGAATCACTTTCCCTGCTGACCATTAATGGTTATATAATCCTGCATCTTCTATTATTCTGACTGCTGATCTGTGCCTGATGGCTCTGCCAGGTCTCACAATGCCACAAGCTTTTGGTTGCTGCACTCTAAGCTGCTTAATAAGACAATTAAAAAATGATTTAAAATGGCCTTCTAAATGCAACTAGGGATCAGGAAGAGAATGTTCAATGGGCTCCGATTTTTAAAATGCATGCCCTTCTACAGTTTCTCTTGTAGCTGCCTTTAATTCCAATACTATTTTACTTTTTTTAAAAAGTATTATTTACAATAGTGCCTTCTAAATAAGGTATATCTGGGAATCATTCAAAGGATGTGTTCCTGAAACTAGGTTTTTCCGAAAGCTTCTTCCTTGTAGTAGGAGAGAAAAAACTCCCTAGAAACCAGAGAAGTTAGAGGTAATACAAATAGGTTTCATTAAGCTGGCTCATTCTCAGTTTGAGAGTCAAACCTAATTTAATCACTGACTCACCCGTCCTGATCCATTTGCTCCTTTTCTCTTTACTCTTACCGTTGATGGACCAAAATGGGCAAATTCCCCAAAGACTCTATTGTGAGTTAAATAGGAAATGGCAATATATCAGAATTAATGGTGTTGGTACTGTAAATATGAAACTGAGAAAGTAGAATCTTATTTCATCTTGTATGTGTTGAAAATGTTCATTGTTAGGTTTTATTTAGTTGACTTTTTTTAAATGAGTGAAAATTGATTTTGACTTAAATATTAAGAAGAAACTGTTTTTAGTGCCAAGACCATGGATTCATAAACTTGGCATTGACTGGATCGTTGTAACTCTTTTAAAAATAGATTTATTAAATAGATTTTTAAAAGAATAAATTTTTAAACCATGTATTACTATATTCCACTTTTATCTCTGTTAATTATTAAAGTTTAGGACATTGAGCAAGATGCTTTATCCATCTGAGATTCCATTTTCTCAGCTATAAAGTGATTATACTCATCCTGAAGGTTCAGGTTTGTTATGAAGGTTGCATAAGGTGGTTTGTATGAAGTTCCTGACACAGTGGGTGCTCACAAAATGTTAACTTTCATCAATCCTCCCACTCAATTCTGGAGCATGGAAGAAATGTTTCTTTATTGCTGTTTATGGCAGTAGTTCTCATGGCATATCCTGGTGTATGCTGCAAGATGCTAAGTGGTTTGACGATGAAATCACTGTATCAGCACTACATAATAACCTTTTATGACACACTTTGAAAATTAACCCCTCCTCTGTGTATCAATAGACTAGTCTTGTTCTATTTTTAAGTGATGTGAATGGCACTGTGAGAGCTATATATACTTTGAATATTTTTAATAGAACATTCTTCTGCTGATCAAACTAACATAAAAATAAAACCTATAAACATGTCACTGGAAGCAAGGGACCACTGACCCACTTACATAATGTGCATGGCTCCTTTCCTGATTGTCATTCCCTGAGATTAGAGGTAAGTAGAAGATCAGTATAATACAATGCAGATTTCCTCTTAGTCTTTCTAACTCTGTTTCTCCCTACATGACCCTGTAAGATTCCTTAATTTAGCAGCATGCGATGAAGACCAGCGCTGACCTTCAGGCACTGTTCTAAGTTCCTTACTCAGAAAGCAAATCTTTGGCAAATGCTTCTCATCAGAACAGTTCCTCTGACCTCCCCTGCTCTCTTCATTCCTTATTTGTTATTCCCACCAGATTTTATACACGTAATCTCTGTTCTATACGTCAAAGAGTAGATTAGCATTCAATCATTCAGCCAGCATCATCTGCACAAGTATCAGGTACTATCTGTGCTCTCCCTTTCCCATCCAGGCCAACCTTGAATCTGCCATTCTTCTTTGCTTTCAGGAAGCCTCATCTTTCTCAAAGAAAAGAGATGGAAAGTCAGCCCGTAACTTAACTATTAGATCTAAAATAAAAGTAGTGACAATAGAAGTAAGAGTACCCAATGCATTTAAGCTAGGCCTTGTGAGTCACCTTCCTTATCTCACTACCTTATTAGGTCTTCCCCAATCCTCAGGATACCTATACACTGTGCCACTCTGCATTAACCCCCGTGTTGGAAAGAAGAGAAGTCTATTGCAGGAGGGAGAATAGGATACATTTAGCACAGGGAATTTGCCTCTGGTGTTCTTGCACCTCTTTCAACCAAAAGATGACAAATGTTTTCCTTGGGTCCTAAAGTGGCTTTTTGTCATCTTCTTAACCAAGCCCGTGTTGCATAAGCATAATCGCCATAAGTTTAATTTTTAGAGGAAGATAGTTTGACATCCATATATCAGATCTCAGTGGATAAAATGAATAATATAAAGGAGAGAGAATTTCTTATACCATACTAAACTCAATAATTTAAGATCTTCTATATCAGGTATCGTAAACTCTGCTTACATATTTCAATAACATGTTGACTTTAGAATAAATTTATAGTGGCATTAAATATTTAAGGTGTTCATTTTTCCTATGATGATAAATATAAGTTCCTCTTCCTGATATCCTGGTTATCTTTGATAATCTGTCTCACTTCACAAGCTAATATTTATTTCCATCTGTTCCCTCTATTCTACCTAGTTTGGTATCTTTGTTGTTCCACTGTTCTGTCATGCTTGTTCACCTTTGTATTCTTCCTGAAACTTATAATGCCTTTTGCTTTATTTTTTTACCTTAGCAAATATAGCATATCTTTCAAAAGTCACCTTCAGGTTTTTCCTGGCCAAAGAAACCATCACTCATGTTTCTTTCCCTGCAATTTTTCATGCAGTATAATGCCTAAACCTATACTGTTTCACATTTTTCCATGCCTTTAATTATATTATTCTGCTTCCTTTATTAGAGTAAAACATCCTAAAGTTCAGACAGGCACTTTTCCAGATTATGTGATGTCCTTGCAACATAATATTGAACACAGTATTGAATAAATGCTTATTGGTTAGATGATTGGTGGATTGTTTGCTTGCTTGAATGGTAGTTGATTCATTTATCCCTCAATAATGGACTTTTAGACTACAGTTTACAGATGTTCCCTCTCACCCCATACCCAATTATCCTTCAAAATATGTTGATTTATATCCTATACTTTGACTTAGGTTATAGTAAAAGATGTTACTTTAAAATATTTTTCTCTAGATTTGATTATAATGATAATGATAGTCTTTTGGTGTGAAAATTGAGATTATCTACTATGATTAATTAATTAATTTTTAATTAATCAGATATTTACTGAGTCCCTATTATATGCCAGGACTGTATAGTGAAATACTAGAAAAGGAAGCTATATACATTCATCTTAAGGACATGAAAAGAAGAAATATGTATGCACACAAGTCCTTTGGTTGATCTCTCCCCCTTACCTCCACCCTCCTCTACTTTCCCCCTGAGGTTTGAGAGTCTGATTGCTGCTTCTTTTTTCTCTGGTTCCTTAATTCTTGACATTTCATCGTTGGCAAAAAAAAGAAGAATTTTTTTAGGACTTCATTGCATCATTGTGGAATCCATGAAAGTCTCCAGTCCCAGAATGAAACCAAAGGTTCAAGTAAGGAAACAGAGATAGGAACAACATACTAGAGGGAGGGTCCCAAAGCATTCCAAAATGTAGTAATTACAGGCTCATGAACACGTGAAGTTGAGTTTTAAGAATATATCCTTCTTTGTTAGAACTGGATTAACAACCAATAGACACCAAGGCTAAGATATCATGACTCTAATTGGAGTGGGCATAAGGTGGCCCGTCATTTCTATAAAGCAAGGTTTTTAAATCCTTGAGACAATGGTCTTCCTCACTTAGCAGAGCACATTTTATAGTAAATATTTTGGTTGCATTGGGTCAAATTAAATTTATGTTAGGCTTAATGTTAATTCTTTGGTCAGCACTTATTTATTAAGCATATAATGTGGGAAAGTTGTTGAGCTAGGACAAGCAGGCATACCAGGTAAAAGTAAGGCCTTTATTCTGAATTCTGGACATCTGTGGTATCACTGGGGAGAAGAAATTTCCAGTGAAAAGTTTCAGTATGACTTAGGCAAAATTTTAACATCTCTAAGAAGTAGGGTTTTTTCACATGTAAAATGAGGTATTGGAGTTGGTCTTCCAGTTTCCTTCTGGTTCTAGAACCCCAAATATAGTTGCCATTAATGCCTTCATATTTATGTCAAATGGGTACTATCCATAAGAGGTATTATGGGTATACAGGAAAGATTCAGATATCTCGAAACTGGGGCAGGTATTTATGGAAGTGTTGAAATTGAAGCCTACCCATATAAGATAGACTTAGATAGAAAATTAATATCCATCACTGAATATCTCAGACAAAGGTACAGAGAGAATATACTGAATTGGAGGGAAGGAAGGTGTTCAGCAAAAAGTCCATTTAGAATTGCCCGGCCTTTTTCCCATTCTAAATTTCCCCATCTCTCCACATTTGTTTCTACATTTTTAAGAATCTATTTTAACCATGCCAAATATCCTAAAGAACCTGTATTCAATATGACACAATCCCTACAGGAATTTGAGTTATTCAGAATTCCAAGAGTAGGTTATGCTTTCTTGATGCACAAATGAACCCAACCTCTTGAGTTTGGGGTACTGATTGGTGGCTCTCTGTATCACTTGTCATATCTAAATGGATTGTCACATCTCAAAATAATCCTTTTTTAAGGGCAAGATAATTTCTTTTTCAAAGTATGTTTCTGAGGAGGAGGGGAATGCAAATAACCCTGCCAGGAGAAGTTAAAACACATGGATTCCTCACTTAGGGCCCAATTAGTAGGAAAACCCACTCTACAGGGTTCCATTCTGCCCTTGAAATTACTTCAAAAAAGATGCCCTGGCTTCCCCCTGGCACAGAAACAGGATCTGTGTTTTAATTCTGACCTTAATTAAACCTTTACACAAGCTCTTTATATTGCTCTCCATTGAAGAAAGGGAGGGTAGAGGGAAATGCAAAGTACCTTTGCTCTTCTCTCTTCCTTGAGGTGGTGCACCCAACATTCTCTCTTGTTTTTGGAATACAGATGAGATGGGGGAGGATTGGATTTTGAAGTGAAGTCACAAAGAGTCATTGCAGCAGTACTTGTGTATAAAGTAGTTGGTATGAAGGCCCTGAAATCATTCTAGCTTCTTCTTCACTTCTCATGGGAGTCTCATTGCATTCTCTTGCACTTGACAAAACCAAATTCACTGAAGGATACAGCCATACATGGGCCAAAGTCAATTCCACTATAATTATTTCAATACCATGCATAATGATGATATAATCCTATAGAATATGAGGGAGGGGTTTTGTCTTATATTTAACTGTAGACAATGCTTTTAAATTCATGGCTGATCAAGAGTGAGGGTGGTGCCGAAACCGGTTTCGCTCAGTGGTAGAGCGTCGGTCTGCGGACTGAGGGGTCCCTGGTTGGATTCTGGTCAAGAGCATGTACATTGGTTGCAGGCACATCCCCAGTGGGGTGTGTGCAAGAGGCAGCTGGTCGATGTTTCTCTCTCATCGACGTTTCTAGCTCTCTATCTCTCTCCCTTCCTCTCTGTAAAATATCAATAAAATATATTAAAAAAAAGAGTGAGGGTGGTGTTCACATGTCATCCTTTTTGCTTTCCAATCTTGTATTTTTTGGCTGTTGTTGAATATGTATGGAAATAAAATTATAGCCATGAGAGATAGTCTTGCATCTGAATTATATGTACCCATTTTCAAAGGAATAAGCCAAAGAGAAAAGAAGAAAAACAAAGGTATTTTCTTTCCAAGTCTGGCATGATTAGATTGACAATTGACAATAAGTAACAAAACTCTAAAATAACATAGGAATAGCATTTCCTGGTAGGTCAGTCAGTTAGAGCATCATCCCAATGCACTAAGGTGCAGGTTTTATCCCTTCAGGACACATACAAGAAGCAACCTCAGGTCCTAGCCAGTTTGGCTTAGTGGATAGAGCGTCAGCCTGTGGACTAAAAGGTCCCAATTTCAATTCTGGTCAGAGGCACATGTTGGGTTGTGGGCTTGATCCCCAGATGAGGGCGTACAGGAGGCAGTTGATCAATGATTCTCATCATTGATGTTTCTGTCTTTTTCCCTCTCCCCTTCTGAAATCAATAAAAAATATATTTTAAGAAAAGAAGCAACCAATTAATGTATAAACAAGTGGAACAACAAATTAAATATCTCCCTTTTTCTCCCCTCCCCCCTAAACATACCTAGGAATATATCTAACAAGATGTAAAGCCCCATGTTTATATTTTAAACATAACCATTAATAAACTATATCCAGTAAATGAAAGACAGACTATGGCCTGGGGTGGAATGGTATAAGTGATGCCCCATTGTGATTCCAAGTAAAGTCTTCTGCTGGTGATTTTCTTTTAATGGCCCAAAGTGATTTTAAAGTTGGTGTGAAACAATGAATATCTAAGAATAGCCAAATAAAAAAAATAAGTCAGGGGATTTTAAGAAAAGATTATTACACTCTATGATTTCAACCTAAAACCATTGTAATAAAAAAAACAATGTATGTCTGGCCCAATCCTGGGTGGATCAGTGGTTAAGCAATGACCCATGAACCAAGAAATTGCTGGTTCAATTACTGGTAAGGGCACATGCCCAGTGTTACAACCTCAATCCCCAGTTTGAGGTATGCAGGAAATAGCAGATCAATTATGTTTTTTTCTCTACACTGCTCTCTCTCTCTCTCTCTCTCTCTCTCTCTAAAAATCAATAAAAACATATTTTTAAAAAATGTATGTTTGGCCTACAAATAGGCATGTTCCCGGAATGTAATTTAATTGTTTACAAAGCTATTATAATAATTTAGTGGAGAGATGAGAAGCATTTCTTGGACAAATGGTGGAAGGAACAACCACCATCCATTCATATGGAAGAAAATAATGTTGGTTATCTACCTCTCTACATAAACAAAAATGAATTCCAAATAAACTGAAGACTTAAAGTTAAAAAAAATGCTGAAAATATTAGAAGAAAATGTGTACTGTATGTACCACCTAGTCCTTGGTTGGACCATTTACAACAAAAATAGGAATCTTAATGCTATAATATGAAAAGGAAATAGTCAACATATACACGTTTTTCAGAAATACTTTTGTTATGTAAATGAGGCAGTACTTGGGAGCGGCTGTAAAATAGTAGTATGCCCATTAGGATTGCAAGCAGTTGTGACTAGGAACCCAGATAATTGCCTTGAGCAAGTTAGGTGTCTTAATTATTTTCATTTAATAAAAAGTCAGAAGCTAAGCAATTGGCAGCTCATATACCAAGTCCTTGCAGTCCTCACAGTGTGGCCATCCTGACCCTGTGCTTTCATGCTCCCATTTGTCACTTCATGTTCACTAACAGGCTGTTCCTCCCTCAGTATCAGGTCCAACTTCCAGGAAGGAAAAAGTAGGAAGAATGAAAGCAAAAGGTGCATAGCAGCTAATTTTGCCTCTTTGAAAGAAAATTACCCAGAAGTCTCACCTGCAACATCTAGTTATATTTATTTCACCGTAACTGGATCTATCCCAGTTAAAGGGGAGACTGGTTATTGCAATTGGTTTTGAGACTGGTTATATGTGCATATTGCCAACCTTAACATTAGAGTTTTCTTATTGGATGAAAGGCATTATTAGTTCCGGATAAGTGACTGGCAATGCCTCCTCTAAACAAATGAGGATAGATTACATGGAGAATTTTTGTAAATTCATAGCAAAAGAAAACAAACTAATAGGAAGATGGGTGATGAATAGGAATAAACAATTCACAGAAGAAAACATTTCAATGGCCTTTACACTTATAAAAAGATGCCTGATCTCCTCAGTGATCAAAGAATTTACAAATTTAAGTAACAATGAGCTATCACTTTATATTCATCCAATTGACAGTAATTTAAACATATGCTAACTCCTACTGCTGTTTGAGATGCATAACAATTTTGACTGGTTGCAGGTTTTTTGTTTTTGTTTTTTTTCAAACAAAGATCAATTTTTGTATGGCAATTTCTACTGAAATTAAAATAAATATACCCTTTGGCTCAGGAATCCTAATTATCAGTCTATCTCAGAGAAATAAAAATACCAGTACCTAATTATATATAGACCAGGATTTTAATGCAGCATTTTTGTAAGAGGAAATATTAAGGATATGTTCATAAATAGGGAAATCAATTTTTTTAGTAAATTATAATAAATTCCTCTCAGTAGCTGTTATGGTCTGAGCTTGATCTATCTTGATCTAAAGCACAGGACTTATAGGAATTTTTACAGTGTATTGTTAAGTGAGGAAACTGTAGAAAAATGAAAGTGATATGTTTCACAGCAAGTGTGGCTCAGTGGTAGAGTATAGAGCTATGAACCAGGAGGTCACAGTTGGATTCCATCAGAACATATGCATGGATTACAGTTCAATCCCCAGTAGGGGCATGCAGAAGACAGCCAATCTGATTCCTTTTCATCACTTACCTCTTTCCCTCCTTATTCTTCTCTGGAATCAATAAAAATATATGTATTTTTAAAAAGGAATGATACAAGTTATTAATCTGGCTTGCCAAGATTTGGAAAGAAGAAGGGAAGCAGTAAGGAGATGTGGAATAAGGAAGGGAAAATGAATCAAATTTTAGACAGTATATTAGTAAAGCTAAAATAACTTAGAATTCAGCTAAAAAAAAAAAGCTAAGCAAAGAAAATCATAGCCTGAACTGGGTGCAACATGGCCAGTGTAGGATACAAAACTGAACACTGAGTATTTACCTGGAGCTGTTCTTGATTAGATCTTATCACCACTTCTTTTAATGGAATTCATAAACTTGTAAAGAATCCATTGCATATGCTGTGCATCCTGTTGAATATAAGTATAAATAGTAAGTTCTATAGAATCCTCCTTTATAATAAATTAATGAAACATATTATTTTTAAATTCTATTTTTAAGCATGTGGTGAATTTGTGCACTTTCTCACTTAAAGAAAGCAAAGGGAGAGCCGCATGATACTGCATCACGCAGTGCTTGCCTTGCAAACTTGAAGAGTGTAGGCTACTTCAGATTGGGAAAGAGTTAGTGATACTTATAATAGAGTCTAGGATTTTCTCAGCCATCTGATTCCCAAGCCCAGAATTTTGGCTTCTGGGTTGTGTTGCTGGCAGTGAGGAAGTGGGATGGCATGTTGTTTAAATCACAGCACTTCTCTGTTTCCTGGCTAAGTTACAAAACAATGCTGTAAGTTGTGATACAGTCAGCATACATTTGTGGCATGCACAGAGCATGCATTATATTGGAATAGAGGCTCTACACAAAATTATGATCACACTTAAAAGAGGTTCACCCAGCTGTCATGGCTCAGTGGTTGAGAGCTGACCTATGAACTAGGATAGTGGTCGACAAACTCATTAGTCAAGGATTGAAATTTCCTTTGAGAGCCAATTTTTTAAACTTAAACTTCTAACGTCACTTCTTCAAAATAGACTTGCCCAGGCTGTGGTGTTTTGTGGCATAGCCATACTTAAGGGGTCAAAGAGCCCCATGTGGCTCGAGAACTGCAGTTTGCCAACCAGGAAACTAGGAGGTCAAGGTTCAATTCCCAGTCAGGTCACAAGTCTGGGTTGTGGGCTTGATCCTAAGTGGGGGGCATACAGGAAGCAGCTGATCAATGATTCTCATCATTAGTGTTTCTATCTCTCCTTCCCTCTCCCTTCCTTTCTCTGAAATGAATATAAACTCCTAGCCCATGGTTCTGTTGCTATCTTTAAAACATTTACCAAATGTAATTTGTCCATGCATGAGAAAAATTAGCCCAGCATATTTATTAAATTATTTCTTGATTAAGAGATTCTTTATTCTGAGCCAAGAATCAGAACTGGTAGATGGGTTTCTTGAAAAGTATGACATTCAAACATTTCACAATAACAAACCCTATAGGATGAAAAGGAAAGTGCATTCAGCAAGGGAAAGAAGAAATGGTATATGCTATTTTATGTTGCATGTGTATCTAGATTGCTTGGTTACAGTAATTGTTTGATTTAGACTTCTGAGGTGGAAACCTCCCAGAATCATGGTATTTGTTAAATCCTATCTCCTGAAAAGGGCTACATCCCAGGAAGGAGTTGTTATTTCAGAGGTCTGGCCTGTTACTTGGTAAAGCCAAGTGTTAGGAGTACTAAGGAAAAATAAAATCTAATAATTCTAACCCCTAAAATATGTTTACCAAATAAAGAAAGACAAAAACAAAAGCAACCAAAGAAAAGGCAATCCAGTAGACTTTCCATGAAGAAAATAACATTATCTGATTGTGGGGTTAGCTTGGGTTTTGCACATTCTAAGCACTCAGTGCTATCAGTTGAAGGAATGGATGAATTAATGAGCAATATTAGAGGGAACTAGACTGTTAAATCAGTCCTTAACTGGTACTTTGCCTTCTGCCTCACTCCACTAAATCTGTCTTCCTCCTAGTTAAATGTATATCTGATATGACTCCCGTAATTTTTCCCCCATGGTTTCCATTTCGCTTTAGGAATCAGGAAAAGGTACTGAATCTGAACCTGAAAGTGTGTTTTAAATAAACGGAATTAGAATGCCTTAACGTGAGGCACACACTCTAGTTTTCCCACAGGAAACTCCTAGCCCATGGTGCTGAGTTGGTGAAGCCTCAGCTACATGCTGAATTCCAGACTCCTCAGTGTGGTGAATCAGGCTCTTTCCACTGCATCCTTTGCTTATT
This sequence comes from Vespertilio murinus, assembly GCA_963924515.1. NCBI lineage: Eukaryota > Metazoa > Chordata > Mammalia > Chiroptera > Vespertilionidae > Vespertilio > Vespertilio murinus. Next base: position 200,829,762 of record OZ004704.1, read on the forward strand.
ATTTCACTCTTGAGTGCCAGCACTTTACCACCTGCAACCAGCACTCCAGCTGTTCTGGGTTATAGCTGTTTCCTGAATACGCTGTGTTCCTCCAGTCCAGTGTTTCCCAAACTTCTCTCATGATGAGAATCACCTGGTGGAGTTGTTAAAATACAGATTCCTGAATCCAAATTAAGAACTGCTAAACTAGAATTTTTGGGAACATATAGGTAAAATTGTATACTTAACTAGTATGCAATACTAGTTAGTCTTAGAGCTTAACTAAGCTTAGAGCACTAGTTACATTGTATACTTAACTAGTATACAATACTAGTTAATCTTAGAGCTTAACTAAGCTTAGAGCACTAGTTAAGTATACAATTTTACCTATGTTCCCAAAAATTTTAGTTTAGCACTTCTTAGTTGGGATTCAGGAATCCGTATTTTAACAACTCCAGCAGGTGATTCTCATCATGAGAGAAGTTTGGGAAACACTGCGTCTAGTCCTTTGATGCTTCTTGCGACTGAATTACTTATTCTTCCCCATTAACCTAGTGAACTTCATCCTATATCTTTTGACAGTCAATTAAAATTTCACTGCTTTCATAATGCCTTTTTTTCAAGCAATCATGTTAATATTTTTTTTCTTTATTAAGTATTACATATGTGTCCCTATTCTCCCCTTACCCTCCCACCCCCCCACTCATGCCCTTGCCCCCCTGGTGTCTGTGTCCATTAGTTAGGCTTATATGCACTCATACGAGTCCTTTAGTTGGTTTCTTCCCCTTACCAACATCCTCCACTACCTTCCCTCTGAGGTTCTGATCAATGCTACTCTGTCTCTAGATGTGTTTTTGTTCATCAGTTTATGTCGTTCATTATATTCCACAAATAAGCGAGATCATGTGATATATATCTTTCTCTGACAGGCTTATTTTGCTTAGCATAATGCTCTCCAGTGCCATCCATGCTGTTACAAATGGTAAGAAAACCTATCTAGAAAAAGCTAAGTATTTGTTTCTTCATTATCTCATCTACTTATCAATTTTAGCTCTTTTCATATTGATATAATAACTGGTTTACTTACCTGTATTCCCACCCTTGTGAAGTGTGGCATTCTCTCTTTGTACCCCTCTGGCCTATCATTGGCTTCCTCACAGTATCCCTGCAATGGTGTTTGATGACTGACTGATGGCTGCATTGTTGATTGGGTAGACGGATGGATAGACTGGCTAATAAATGAATGAATGCATCATTAAACGAAATAGGGAATATTATGGACCTGGACAAAGGAAAGTTCCTGTTGAAATAGCTCTAGAGAAAATGTTTTTATTATGACTTTTTTTTTAGGATAGGATGGTGATGAGGATGACTTATCTTTATTTTATCTTTGGAAATTGTGAGTTAAAATGTACAAACAGGGTGGGTATTTTGGACATAAAATGCTACATAACTACTGTGCACTTATTTATTATCCTCTAAAATAGTCCTTTCTTTGGCATGTTTAAAACCTGAAGTCTAGGGTGGCGTTATGAATATGCATGAGCTGTTGGGGAATAGAACACAAAGTGTGAATTTCACTTCAAACAGACCCACCCGCTCACTCCTGACTTCAAGTTTTGCAGAAGTGTGAAATGAAAATGGTTTTAAAATTAGAAAATGTGCCATCAGAACTTTTATCAGCCCTCAGAGAAAATAAATATTGGCTTTCAATGTGGAGAGGGCTGGGGATATTTATTTGGTTTTTAGCTTCACAGTTAAGATGCTTTGATAAGTTTTTGTGTCATAAATGCAAAAAAAAAAAACTTGTTTTAATTAAAATGGATTTTTTTTGGAAAATACTTTCTAAAACAGCCAGAGTACCCCATGCTACAATCTAGGGCTGCTGAGGGATTATTTAAATTGAACCTATGAGCAAATTGTTTGGCGGGGAGGAGGACCCTCCTAGGTGCAGATGTCTTTGCCTGAGGATTCATTTATATTTGAAAAGTGACTTTGTAGCACTTGAGGAGTGGGTGAATTCTGGGAAGAGACACTTGGATCCTAAGTGGCCAAATTGTAACGATAAAAATGAGAGGAAAATTGTATTGTTAGCTGCTTGCTTTCCAGTTTGTGGTAAAATGGCTTTATATTATTGTTATTTTTGACTTCTTAAGAATGTCGAGATTGAACTGAATTTGAACATAGAGGAAGATCATAATAAAAGATAAAATAAAGGATGACAATTTGGGATCATTATATTTTTTTATCGCTTTCAGTTTAAAGAACAGGCATTGTTTGAAAGGAAGAGAAAAACAACACTTTCATAAAATTGTTGTCTAGCCACTTAATGGAATTGTAGCTTTTGCCACTAATTTATTGCTATTATTTGAAGTACACCCATGATTTTCTCCATGTATCAGAGTGGGAACAAATCTGAATAGGTTAAACCTGATTTAAAAAGAGGTTGCCGGCCCTGTCTGGGTAGGGTTCAGTTGGTTGGAGCAGAGTTTCATACACCAAAAGATTTGCAGGTTCGATTCCTGATCAGAGCACATACCTAAGTTGTGGGTTCGACCCCTGGTCAGCCGCATATGGGAGGCAACTGATCATTTTCTCTCTCTTTCTCTTTCTCTCCCTTTCTCTCTTTAAAATTATTAAAAACATATCCTTAGGTGAGAATTTAAAAAAAAAAGGCTGTCAAATCCATCTTTTGAGATACATTAAAGATACAAGGAAAACCATAAAACAGCATGATCTCTTAGGGTATGCCGACTTACAAGTGTCTGCCTATCTCTCCAAAACATGCATGTTTTGACTTCAGTTCCACACCACACACTGGCAACCAAGAGATAAAATGACTTTATTCTGCGCTGTGAATGTCATTAAGTCAGCATCTTTCTGCCGAATCATTAATCTCTGCCCAAGCCCAACTGCTTCACAGGTTTCCAACCACTCAGCATTTTCCTCACTGAAGGGCCCTTCCAACACCAGTGTTCTGGCATCTTTTTCTGCTAACTTTCTCTGAAAAGGAAGACTTTCTCTCAGCAGCTACCGCCCAAATGAGGCCCATGTAAGGGTCAGCAGGTGAGAAGGCCATTCTGCGGGTTCTTTTTCTTCTGTCCCCTGTCAATGGTACTTTGTAGTTCCCAGGCCTGACCTCATACCAAAAGGATGCTCTTTCTCTATAATTTCAATGTGTTTTACTCAGGCAAACCTGATGCTGTTTTTCTTTGCTTATCTTCAGAGTGTTTACCATAGCTCAAGTTCCTAAACAAGGCATATACAAAAGGACAAAAAAAATATTTTCGGGACCATCCTGGGACTAGGGAGGTAACCCTGGCCCAAGATGAAAGACCAGCTCAGAGTTAAAACAACTATGTCACTGCCTTTCCCTGTTCTCTTGCAAAACATACAGATTTGAGTTGCATCGTTAGCATACTTGGATAGAGATGATGAAGAAGATGATGGTTTTATAAGCAATGATACCACTGCTAAGCTCAGTGTCAGGCGGTGGTTCTCGAAGTGTGGTCCTGGAACCAACAGTATTGGCAAATTCTTGGGTCCCACCTCAGACCTACTGAGCCAGAAACTCTCACAGAAGGGCCTAGGAACTTGTATTTTAATGAGTTCAGTTCCCATCTACATAAAAGTTTGAGAGTTATCCTTTAAAGTTGAGAACAAGGACAGGACTGAATGAAGAATTCAGTGAGGGCATCTGGTCCTCTCTATGCTTTCTATTCATGTATCCCCAACTTAAATTGGTACCTGCATGGGACACCTTTATTTGGTTGCAGCTTGGTGTTAGTGAAGATGATACCCAGAGAACATCATGTACACACATGCCTTATTCGCTCAATCCCACAGTCCAGGAGACTTTGTTCTAAGATTCTACATGGTTAATTTCCCTCATAAGAAAGCCTTGTAATTCTCCTATGTCTCCAGCCATAATCATCATCATTGTGTTCTATTTTTTTTTTTAATTTTTCAATTACAGTTTACATTCAATATTATTCTGTACTAATTTCAGGTGTTTTATTCTGTTTCGTATTCTGTCAGTGTCCCTGAGTATTTCAAGTGCATCCTCCCTAATTGTGGAAATATTTAGTCCAGATAGTGGAAACTAGGTCTGTTTTCCTTTCCTTCCAGCAGAACCTTTCAGTGGCTACAAGAGCCAGTGTCTGTCTCAGAACACAATCATAAATAATATTAATAAATTAACCTCTCTTTCACTTGGTTGTCTTTCAAGCTCAAAATGTGGTCTGCAATTTATTGAGTATTGATTGCATATTGTCAGTTTAGCTCACACACTGATAATTGCACATAGTGCTGAGGTAGCTATGACAATGCAGCCCAGTTACCATAGCAATGAAAGGAGGCCTATTGCTACTACCCACAGCCTGCTTTGTAGTGATAATCATGCTGCTGCTCATTTCATTTTAATTGAAATTTGAAATTATAGTCTCTGGAAAGAAGTAAATGGACTTTTCCCCCATTTCCTCTCCCCACCCCTCCACCCCCGACCATAGAAGAAAGGAAATACAAACGGGAAACGGGGAATATTTGAGTATTTCTTAACGGTAAATATCAAGGTTTTTTAAATATATGTTAAAAATCATTTTCATGGATACCAGGAACAGATGAATAGTGACATTTTGCTGAATAAAAATACTGAGTTATCTCTTATTGTTGTCTCATTCTTAATTAACTGCCTCTTCCCCATCCCCCAAGTCCCATATCTTAAACTACACCACATGGTGTATCTTACATATTACAATCTTCAATGGATTTACTTGATGAGTTTAGTTTATGCCTAAAAACTCATAGCAGATATCATATTTATAAATTAGCGTCATAGAACACCATGGGAGCTTTTACATAATTCAAACAGTTGACAATAATAACCATTTAGCCACATAGAGCCCCAATTTTATACCAGTGCCTCTATTCTGTCATAGATCTAATAATATTTATGCGGTTCCACAGTTACATACCAAACTAATGCAGAGTCTATAATACTGCATGTAGCAGGGAGAAGGAGAGACTGTGAAGAATAGTCAGGAATTAAAATCTTTTATGTCAGCAGGAATTCCAGAACAGGGTAGGAATCAAATATAGAAAACCAAGCAAACAGCTATCAAAGTGTAGTAGAATAAGATATAACTAAAAGAAAAACATAGTCACAAGTCGCAAACTATAAGAAAATAATATCAATTTGGTCTAAGACTAAAAAAAAATATGTTAATAGAAGACTGCATCAATCCTAGGTTCCACTTTGATCTTTATCTACTTTACCTAGCATTTCCTTTTCCTAATCTGATATCTAAAAAATAAAATAAATCTTATTTTATTTTTACTGGATTCTTATTCATCCTTTTTGTTTATCCCCAATCATTTTCTGAAAGACATTAGGTGATCTGTCTTTCCCAGTAAAAAATTTTCCCCTGAATCATATGGAGGGTAGAATAGATATTAGAAAGACATATATAGTGATGGCTAATATTTAACCAATGAAATAATAAATATAGGTCCTCCACTTAATGAACTTACTGTGAAATGAAATCATTTTTCAAAAGGTACTCCAACATGTGCACTTAAATCACTGGGTATATACAGTTCTGGGGTATCTGATGTGAAAACCATCTCAGTCATGGACTCTGAAGTTTGGCTTTAAGTACCGGTAAGAGTAATGTGACCTGGATATTAGGAGATAATAGTCCCCTCTACAACAAATATGGAGACATTTCTTGGTTGGTCTTGGTTTTGATATGAAAGAGAAGATCCTTTGCCTGATATTTTCAATCTTTTCTGTAAACCCTTATTATCAACATGGCCATCCAAATAATTATAACATTGATGAAATGATTGATGTAAGAGGACTGTTTTTGTTTACTCACTTGTTAATAATAATTTGTTACAACATGTAAAGGCAAAAATATGCTAAGTGCTAAAACAAAGCTTGGAATAAGAGGGACATTGTCCCTACCTTCACAGAACCTATAATCTAGTGGGCTTGAGGCCAATTAGTCAAGTAGTGACACAATTAATTATTTAAGTTCATTTGTGATGAGGAGAGCTACTAGATTCTATAAGAAAATCTCCTAAAATTTACTACACAATTCTTTAGTGTTATCAAACAATTTACTCATAATTAAAATCTATTGTCATTGATTACATCAATTGTTAATGGGGAACTGACTTTGAAAAACACATTCACTATAAATTGAAGAATAAAGAAAAATCTGAGAAACACTAAGAAATATTGTGATTAATTAAACTAGATCTGTAATAACTACATTTGAATTATGCCATGTGTTGTTTGTTAAGACATATTTCTATGATATCATATTTATTATTTTCTCTGAACATACATTTCACTTTGATTTCTGTAATGCCAATCCTTTATGAAACTTTGAAAACAATATATTTGATTTATTTGGGCTTAAATAATTGAAATTATTAACAAAAACTCATTAATATTCTTAAGACAGTTGCGGTCCCTTATAACTCAGTTTCCCATGTGTTATAGCAAGGTGTGTGCTAGAATTGGCCAGTTCAACACAACCATATCTTCCTCTGTTCCATCTTTGCCTGAATTTTCATATACTTTAGTGGCTCTCCATATCATGTATGGACTTACTTTCCCACACGTCTTTATTCAAATGTCAGATGGTTGTAACGAAGGCCTAAATCCTATGTGAATTCCATAGAATCAAGTAAAATGCCATACATCCCATAGTATATATTTTTAATGGGGAATCTTGATTATATCCTCTTTAAACAATATCTGTGTATTTAAATCAGTAAGTCTACTATCAAAAAAAGGTAAAACTATTTAAAATTGTATCATACTTCTTAGTTGGACCAATTGTAGTCTATAATCACAGCCTTGGTAAATGTTCCCCTCTTTGTTCTGTGCTCACATAATGACTCAGTCTATCACCATGGCACATCAACCCATTTTCTGTAATGAATTCCTGTTTATTCACTTATTTTTTTTTCTTTTCTGTGTCTGGCAGGCCCTATCTATACGATCTCATGAGAGATGAAGAGATTCTAGTTTAACATTTTAACCCACACACCTGACTTCCATGGTCTAGCCTGGCACATTTGTCTGTGAATAAATCTGGAACCTTTGAATAGTTTTGAAACTGTTACCACCATGGGTCATAGATGATAATAGCCAAGAAGAAAATTATCCCTTGGGGACTGGAGAGAATCTCCCTGCTAACTTTAAAATAATAACAAAACAACCAAATTAGCAGAGATGGTGAGAGATATGGGTTCCCTTTGTCAGGAGCTTTGACAAAGTCCCTTTACACAGAGCCCTTCCTTGTTTTAGGATTCAGATCCTCAAAGACAAGCAGAGTCCTTAATTAAGTTTCAAAAAATTGGTTATAAGCGCTCCTGTATTGCAAGCTCATTGATGAAATCATTTTTGGCAGGCCAGATAATAGAATTAACCCAAACAAGATGTGAAATCTGTAGTGTTTGGAGATACTGCTCAATAATTTTAAATTTTGTGATAAAAAAAGACAAAGAAGGAAAGGAAAGAGCAAGAGATGATCTGTGCTTATCTGTGAAAAAAATTTTAAAAAGGAGGAGAAAAGAGTCCAACATAATATTTGCCAGATATGGATAGGTTTTCATTGTTCCTTTCAGAATAAGATTTAAGAAGCATGTATTATATCTATCTTTCTGAAATTTGACACAAATTCCAGTCCCATTACAGACATTAATTTAAGGGACATTCTCACATTCATGCCAAGACGGGTTCTCTGGAGGACAGTAAAGGAGAACAGAGTCGTGTAAGACTTACGTCTCACTAATGGCTGGGGCCAGGAGGGCAGGGTGCAGGAATGAGTGACTGAGGGGAACTGTCCAAGGAAATATCATCTTTGGGACTCCATTGTTCATGCCATGACATAGTTCCTCTTGGTTTGTTTGTTTGTCCATTTGATTTCCTACCAGGAACAAATATTTCTTCACACTCCTTAATGGAAATTGCTTCCACACCTTCCCTTAGTCTTCTTATTTTTATTGTTTGTGTAACAAAAGATGATATGGATAGTTAAGGATGCTGAAAACCATTTTGCCTTAATAGTACGTAGTCTCAGGATTTTATGGTATTTGTGTCAGCTGAGTGGTACTGCAATTTTATCAATAAGCTGTCATCACAGGATATATCACAGAGTGTAGCTCACACAGTGGATGTGTTCAGAAAGGGTTTCATTGCTTTAAGAGGTTATTAAATTGTTATTTGTGCCTTTTAAGTATCATTTTTATTTTGGTTCTAATAGACTCATTTCTTAGCTGGGAGTATTAATATCTAGGACATTTTCTGTGGGCTAGCTCACTGATGATGAAGGGAAGTCATCCACGCACCCTGGCTATGTCCTATCAACTTCTTCATGTGAAATTCTTAAGAATTTAGGGATTCTTGATTTTAGTAAAGATTGGCCTAAGAGGTATATGTGGCAAAACACTCTCATTTGAAAAGTTTTGTGAGAAAACAAATTCTGCAACGTTTACCACTTCTATTGTTTTTAGCAATTTCATTCCTGGGGATTTTTCCTACAGTTAGATTTTTACTTGAGTCTGATTTTGTATATGAGGATGTTATTCCTTCTTTTTTATCATTCCCTTTCCCAGATGAAAAAGCACTTTTTTAATTTTCTCCTAAGATTTTGAAAATAGTTTCTGGAACTTCTCTGAAATCACTTCATATTTTCTACCTGCATGCTGGTGAGATGGCCTGAGACAGGCTGAAGCCTGGCCCTGCCATTTACTATCTGACTGACCTCCAGAACTTATTTGATCAGTTGGTGGGATACAAATAGCACATGCCTCCTAGGGTTTCTGAGAGGGTAAAATGTGCTGATACATTCAAACTATTTAGGATAACTTTCTTGCTAGCATATATTAAGCATGCAATAAATATTAAATACTCTATTTTATTTTGTTTCACTTTAGTGGATTAATATGAAATTGATACATATGCCAGCAAACAATTTTTTCAAGTATTATATGAAAGCGTGCGTGCGCACGCGCGCGCGCGCACACACACACACACACACACACACTGTTACATACATTTGGTAATCATAGAATGGTATACAAATTTTTAAAATATGTTTTACTGTGGGTCTTCTCAGAACCTTTAACATACAAATATATTCTGTGCATAGGCATTACAGCTAATTGGACCTGTGTATTCATATTATTGTATCAGGGCAGCTTTCTTTTTCACCTACTGACACCTCCAGTAAATCCAGTTGAGAAAGCAGTGGTCCAGTCATGATAGGACTCATTTCTGAAGACTTCAAAATAGTTGCTAAATCTTTTCATGTTTTCCACAGTTATTTATTGAAATTGTCCTAAGGATAGAGAACATGAGAGGGAATCAACTCTCTGAAACTTCTTTATTTTTTCTTTTAATTTTTTAAAATTTAAATTACCGTCGACAAACAATATTATATTCTTTCCAGGTGTACAACATAGTGATTGGACATTTGTGTAACTTAACGAAGTGATCATCCCAATTAGTCTAATAGTAACTGACATCAGTGTTTTTATGGTTGTCAGGTGGATGGGGGAGTTGCAGGAATAGGTGAAAAGGGGAACAGACTAAGATATACAAATTGTCAGTTACAAAACAGCAGAGGGGATATAGTCAATAACATTGTAATGACTTAAAACTCTACTGTTTAAAAAGAATGTTCAGCCGAAACCAGTTTGGCTCAGTGGTAGAGTGTTGGTCTGTGGGCTGAAAGGTCCCGGGTTTGATTCCAGTCAAGGGCATGTACCTTGATTGCAGACACATCCCCGGTAGGGGGTGTGCAGGAGGCAGCTGGTCGATGTTACTCTCTCATCGATGTTTCTAGCTCTCTAGCTCTCTCCCTTTCTCTCTGTAAAATATCAATAAAATATATTTTTAAAAAGAATGTTCACTTTAATTATTGGTGAGCAGTGTAAACTCTCACTTTGATCTTACCTGTATCTTGCGATATGAGAGCACTACATTTCTCTATAATAATTACCTCCTAAGAAGGGTCATTCAGACCTACTTCAGTTCCTAGACAATTCTGGTGGCTTTGCAGGTTTCCTTCCTCCTGACTCTCTAGGGAATCCATGATGTGGAGTTTTCTGTATTGGAAGTGGCAAAAAATATAGATCAAATGCTTAAGGCCATTAACAGGAAGTTAAATCAGGAACAACACTGATATGGAAGCATTAATTCAGGACAAGCACGAAATGCGTTGCTGCATCGATTCTGGCATTTTTCTCTGCTCCTAATAGCGTTGAGCATTTGATCTATATGCTTTATGAACCGCGATGAAGGGGAATAAACATCTAAACAGATCTCCTCCTATTGAGTTTCCTTCTCACCATTTCAGCTTTCATAGTGAACTAAAACCATGAGCTCTTCACCTGGGAATATTCTAAAATTGGGGGTGCTGACCAGAGCACCAAGGTGTGCTGCCTGCAGTTTTCAAGCATGCCAATAATTTCTCTTTGAACAATTCCAAACTAGTGTACCATGAACAAGGTTGGAGTGCCTCTTTAAAGCAGGTGGGTAAATTTCCAGAATGACTTGCAGTTTTCATAGGTGGAAGGACACTATATTGTTCTTTTTTATTATTATTAAATAGAAATTAACATTTATTTACACTTATTTCCAGGCTAAGTGGTTCCAACTCATTACCTCCTCCAATCCTCATAATGTACCTCTGAGGTAAAAAGTATTACTCTCTCAACTTTACAGATAAGGCATCTGGAACTAAAACAGATTAAATGACCCTTCCCCTGGGGTTCTAAGTAAGTGTCATATTTCCCCCTAGAATAATTCAAGGCTCACCATAGAGATTTACCATATCAACAGATAATGCACCTTTCATGGATTAATCCTTAGGAAAAGGGATGTAAGCTTGGGGGGAAATAGCATATGTTTTTCTCCACAATCATAGATTTCTATAGGTGACACATTATTTTAAAAAGATCCTTCTGAGAGTTTCAACAATGAGCCCTTCCTGGGTGGGACTGAAGAACATGTCAGCTGGTGTTAGTAACTGTTGATGGTGTGGGCCATGTCCTGTGTATGTGCCATTCCTTGTGTCTCTCAGCATAATGCTTTCTGTAAAGCAAGGACTCAGGGAGTGTTTATTGAGCATGTGGAAGAATACTCAGTTCTGTAATGCAGCAAATTGAATCTTGGTAAAACATTGGTATATTTTGTTTGCATTTGGTAGGCATAAGGTTGTTTTGTTGTTGTTTATTTGTCTTTACCATAAGAGGTCAGCTGGGGTTTCTATCTTTTTATACAGTGGTAGTTATATATGTTACACTCGTTCCTTCATTCAACTTTGCCAAGAAAATTCCAGTAAAACACTGTTAAGGGGCATAAGGGTGGTGGTAGTAAGTCACCTTCCAAACATTATGGATAAGCATTAAGGAGTATTTCAAGTCCCCTATTTCAGACCCCCCCCCCCACACACACACATTATTTAAATATCAAAATATGAAAGAGTTTTTTAAGCAAATTAAATCACTGCTGGCCCTTTGGCCTGTACAGCACATGATTATTTCCTTAGATCAGTATTTCCCAAAGTGTGGTATGCGTCCCCCCAGGAGTATGGGAAGAGTTTGGTGGGGGTACGCTTTGCACCGGAGTTTGGTGGGGATATGCACTGCACCATGCTTAGCTGCACCTAATTCTATGTTCTCATGAGTCAAGTGAAGACAGTTTTGTGAGGCGTGAGATGGTCTGGTGTCCAAATAAATGTTATTTATAATATAACTTTTATTTATATTTTATTATTAATAATTTATTTTTTGTTTATTATTATTTTGTGTATGTACCAAAAAAATAAAAAATAAATATATTTTATTGTTATTAAAATACATCCTTTTTTTTTACGAGGGGTACTCAGCGTTACGAAAATTATAGAAGGGGCACACATATGTCAAAAGTTTGGGAATCGCTGCCTTAGATGATACAAAGGTAAAATCTCTAGTACATATGTTTTTGGGGAATAGCCCTTATAGAAATATTTCCTTTCCATAGGACATCCAAGGACATATCATTAGTGGATCTCCAACAAAGGGCAATTTCTTCCCTAAAGCAAAGCCATCAAGGCAATTTTTTTCAAATACTTCAAACTCATCAGGGGGACCACCAGCTACCCTTAAACCACTGCACTTTTAATAGCCAGAGTTGGTTACTATGTTCCCACAGGCTGTGGTAAGTACTGAGGCCCTTTCCCTGGGTCCTTATTGAGGACTCCTGTGTTTTTATTGGGTGGCAACATTAAAGGAAGATAGAGACTGGGAGGAAGGAAAGGGTAAAGGAAGAGGAGGTAAGCATCAGTCCTAGGAACTGGGAATATGGAGAATTTCCACAGCAACATTCAAGTCATCTAGGTAGGAGTAGGGCTTTTGCTTTTGTTGCAATGACTCTTTTGAAACCAGCAAGTTAGAAAGATATATGCAGTTAGTTCCGTGAATATTAACTTTGTGCAGTGACACAGAGCAGAGAGAACTGTAACTCAATTCATGGCAAGTGCGATCCCACATAATTTCACGCATAAAAAAAGGAGTCATACAACTAGATACATATATAACCTATTTCACAGTAACAATAAAAACATATTTATTGATTCATCAAAAGGGTGACAGGTTTGTTGTGTCTCTCCAGACATATTATACTGTGATTTTTCTAGTCCTTGAGAAAGATTTCCCTGAAGACAATATTTATAGCAAGGGGCAGGGATTTCCATTTGGCTCGGGTATATGTTCTGACTGGGAAGCGCGTTGCATTTCAGAGTTGGGCTATGTTGGACATGCCTTGGTAAACCCTCTAAAGGGACATGATATTTCATCTGCTCATTTGCTCGGGAGAGACAAGTGACTTCGCCTCCTTAGTGCTCAGAATCACTACTTCAATGTTTCCGGAGGTCTCTTCAGGCTCTGAAAATCTGTCGCTAATACTGATCAGCACCTACTTTGTGCAAATTTTGTCACTGACAAGATTGGAGTTGACACACTAAGTGAAGCAGTATGTAAAAAAGACTTGTCTGTCCTTCTGGTATGGAATTAGCCACCATGACAAATCTACCCTTTGGCTTTGTAATACAGAAGGGCTCTGGAACTTGTGGGAAGAATGGTGGTGATATAAATATGTTGTAACCTCTAAATAAGAATACTGATGTTTAAAAGGAACATAAATTAAAGGGAACACTAAAGGGAAAAGAGAGATAGATTTCACCCTCTGGATCTGACTTTGGTTTTAAATTGCACAGGCAAGAGATTGGCTAGAGAGATTTATTTCAACCTTTAGTAGTGTATTAACAGTGTCACAGAACAAGGGGTAAGGCTAAAGGAGGGAACAGGAGAAATATGAACAAGCAAGAGAGTGCCTCAGAATCTAATTGATTTAAATTTAGGTTACTTTGCTTCTGCATTAATCTCTGTTCTAAGTACTTTAAGCTTATGTTGCAGTCGGTTTTTAATTTTACAAGTGTTTAGCAATGTTTATTAATTGTTATAAGCTCTGAATATTTTTGCTAACTACCGAGAAAAACTCTCTCAAAGGAAATAGCAGGTCCAAGTGACCAAAGTAACTAGTGGGTGGGGAAAAATCTGTTTAAACTCCCCGTTCAATCAGAGTTATGTGGAAACATCTTGATGAGGTTAGTTTAGAAAAGATGGATGGGGAGGATACATTACAGGAGAGCCCTGAATGAGTAGAAATGGTTTCTAATGCTCGTGTTTTGCATGATAGTATCTTAGAATTCCTACCAAAAAAAGGGAACATAATTGTTGACCCCTGAAGTGTCCTACCCCATGGACTATTATCTGATCACTTCAGTACTCAGATATGATTAATTCCATCCAAACAAGATAATCCCATAAATGGATTGGCAGAAATAATTACTTACAAATTTAAAAATAGAAGTGTTCTAAATGTCTTCAAACATTTAGGCAATTAAACAATTTATAGTCTAGAGGGATTAATGTAATTTTTAGAGGGTGTTCTTTATTTCAATGATACTTTCTTTGGAGAAAAAAGAACTTTCTAAAAGAGGTTTCTAAGATTCTCAGAGAACCAGGCTTTACATTTGACTCAGTCGCTGATGTTGCATTCTCCCAGCAGTCTTCTCACCTTCTCCAAGTGCTGTTCCCAGTTGTCGCTCAGATCTTTTCATTGCTGGCACACTTTAACTTCCTTTGACATGCAAAAGTGGCAAAGCATCTTTCCTTCCCTCTGTTTCCAGTAGAAACCAGGAATTCCTAGCCTTGGGCTACATGGTGAAGCTGACAGTTTGTTTTGGGAACTTCCAAGTGAGCAGATTTCCTGTTCACTGAGGGTTCCTGGGGGAAGGGATTCTCTTAGGGAAGGAACACTTCTGCTCCTGGGGATTCTGGCACAGCAAAAGGTAGCCGCAGGGCATTTTGTCTGGGTGGTTTGGAGGCCAGCTGATGCTGTGGGAGAAAGCAAGGGAAAGACAAAGATTTCTCTCTCTTGGTTGATTCCCACAAAAGAAACCAGGAGTTATGGAGTCTCATTCCCAAGAGCAGAGAGGCAATGAGGCCCCAGAGGTCTCTGTGTTGCCTTTTGTCATCATTACAGAAACAGGGCCACAGGATAGAAATGAAATGCATGTGCATACATCTGGCTTTTGTTTTCAGAGCTCATCTCCCTGTACCTTCAAGTCTTCCAGATATGCTGGGCAAATACATATTTTGTGTTCTATTTGTTTATTTATAGTTTCCAAATTCACAGGTTCTGCCTGTAAGACATCTGACGTGACTAACTGATTCTTCTAATTTAAGGTACAGTTATTTTCTGTGTGGGAGGCTATAAACTTGCTTTCTTCTTCTTTTTTTTAATCTTTTCTGTTTTTCACATTCCTGTCACTGTCAAGATTAGTAATTAATCAAGACTCAGTCATGGATGGCTCCTTTTCCCTCCTCTTCTTATCCTTCCCTTTTCCATCTGAGTGATGAAGAATGATGTCCCTCCTAGGTCCCTGGCTTTGTACTCAGAGCACTCAAGCCAGGCCCACTTGCAGGAAGTTCCCACTGAGGAGAAAGCCCTGGGAATGACAAATGTGACTCCTAGGCAGCAAAGGGTGGACTTCCTGATCCTTGTCACTGGCCACCATCAATCTCCCTGTGTCAGAAGGCCTTTGGGAGAAACAGGAATGAAGAAATAAAAACTTTTCATCCCTGCATTGTCCTTCTTAGAATGACCTAGGTTTCAGCAGTGTGGGAAACCTGGGCATGCCTTTGGAGAAATGCTAGAAAGTGATGAGTCTCAAGTAATTCCTAAGGTTTTGATACCCTGGACTCATTTTGTCCACCAATCCACAGGCACCCATGTAGGCATATCCAGACACTCTCTCCAGTTTAGTTTTGCTTCCAAGGGTCTGCAGGGAACAAAAGCAAAATGCTCGGCAAAAAATGTGGACAACCCTCCCTTTTATTGTATGACTAGAGGCCCAATGTATGAAATTTGTGCAAGAGTAGGCCTTCCTTACCCTGGCAGCCAACACTGGTTTCCCTGTGGTACCCGAGACCGGGCTTCCCTCACAGCCCAGTTTCGTCTGGAAGGACATTCAGAAGGATGTCCATTCTAATTAGCATATTATGCTTTTATTATTATAGATTGGCTCATGCCTCTGGATGCCATAGGATCCAGGCTATACTCAATTGAAGAGTTTAGGGAGAAAACGTCCCCATCCATCACAGAGTAAGAAATTTTGCTGTTAGAGATTCATATCTTTGGATTAAAATGTTGCATCTCCAAGGGGCCTCATGAAACAGAAGTGATTATAGGTAGAAAAGATGAAGCAATGTGATCT
Source organism: Vespertilio murinus (assembly GCA_963924515.1). Lineage (NCBI taxonomy): Eukaryota > Metazoa > Chordata > Mammalia > Chiroptera > Vespertilionidae > Vespertilio > Vespertilio murinus. The sequence continues at coordinate 200,845,583 of OZ004704.1, forward strand.
AATCAACCATACCCTCTTACAAATTCCTGTAGCAGATCCATTTACTGTGAAGATCACTATTTGATAGCATGGCCCTGAAGGAGTAGGAAGTAGAATAAACAACTTGAGATGGTTTGGAAGAGAAAATGAGTTCTGGGAAAGAAATACCACATTGTCTGTGAGAACGGTGGGAGACAGGGTAGAAAGGCTGAGGAACAATGATGAAGTGAAGAAGAGTATTGGCTGGTTTAGGCAGGTTGAATGAAATGAATGACTTGAAGGCCTAGATCATACCTGTTAGTGATTTGCATAGGAACTCCCATATTATAGGAAAAAAAGAATGTTGGCCTCAATATGTTGTAGCATTTGGCAACATGTTTTAGTCTATTAGATTTTGTTTTCTTACTTGAAATAATTTGTGTAAAAAAGGAAATATCCTGTTTCCCTGAAAATAAGACAATGTCTTATATTAATTTTTGCTCCCAAAGATGCACTAGGTCTTATTTTCGGGAGATGTCTTATTTTTCTATGAAGAAGAATACCGTACACATTTATTGTTAAATGAAAATAAAGGAAATTTATTACCTGTATACGGTACGGTAGTATGGTAGTTGTCAACACAAACCAGACAAACTGTGAATCCTGGGGGCCTTATTTTTTGGGGGATGCCTTATATTTCACTCAGATGGAAACCTGTAGGTAGGTCTTATTTTCGGAGGATGTCTTATTTTTGGGGAAACACGGTACATTGTAAGGATACAAAGGTAACTTGTGAAACTCAAATTAGGTTAAAAAAAGTTACTAGTTCAATTAAATTCAATTAGCTATTTATATAATACTAGAGGCCCAGTGAATGAATATTCATACAATGGGGGGTTGAGAGAGGGTGCTCAGCCAGGCCTGCCTTCTCTCACAGTCCAGGATCCCTCAGGGGCAGGAGGCGACCCAATGATCAAGGAAAGGTGATGCCCCATCACACCTCTGCTGCTGTCACTGCCAGCAGCACAAGCCTCAGCCAGCCCTAGTTACCTGAGCCTCAGGAAGCTCTGGGTGGCTGGGCAGTCACCACTGAGGCTTGCCTGTGCCTCAGGTTGGCCTTGGGTGGTTGGCAGCTGCCATCTGAGGCTTACCTGCAACTTGGGCCAGCCCTGGGCATTTGGGGGGACTAGGTGCTGCCATCATGTGGCTGTGGAAGCTGCCATCTTTGAGGGTGGGAGAGTCAATTAGCATATTCCTTTCTTATTGGTTGTGGTCACTCAATCTTTTGTGATGGTATGAAGGTCAATTAGCATATTCATTCTTTATTATATAGTATGCTGTATGTATTACTAACAACTACAAAATTTTGGCAGTTGGGTTCAGTGATGTGGGGTGTACTCAGCTGGGGTAGGTTAGCCTTAACTACACATTTCTCCTCTTCCAGTGTCCAGCTTCGATACATTCTTCTCTATTATTTTAGTCTTTATTTTCAGATTAGTCTTTGCTGCTTCCAGGACCCAATGTTTACATGGCAATTTTCATTATCAAGTTTGCTTCATACTGATTTAAGAGAATGGCTAGATTGACATCCCTCACTCCAACTCTCAATTCCTGTGGAAGGAACTTTTTTAGTTTGAGGTGTGGTTATATTAGACATATGGTAACTGCCTTGGCCTTTTACAACCCTAAGGAAAATACAAGAATGGGCAAAAATACACAGGTAGTCATATGCCACAATAATCAATTACATTGATTATTTTAATTATTAAGTTTACTTTGAATAGGGATAATGAGAGGATTGTTCTCAGATCAAAAGTATTAGTAAATCAATTAGGTGAGTCATTTGAAACTTATTTTTTTAAAATATATTTTTATTTATTTCAGAGAGGAAGGAAGAGGGAGAGAGATATATAAACAAAAATGATGAGAGGGCATCTTTGATTAGTTGTCTCCTATTATCCCTCCCAACTCCCCTCCCCCCCCCCACACACACACATTAGGCCCATAACCAGGCATGTGCCCTGACTGGGAATTGAAACCATGACTTCCTGGTTGATAGGTCAACCATTGAGCCATACCAGCTTGCCTGAACTGGATTCTTGATATTAAGACCGTTTGATGCTTTTATCAAAGCTTTTGTTTCTCTTTTTCTATTTCCTTGGTAGTCTGCATTTTCTATTCCCCCCCACTTTGTGATTTGTTAAAAATCTTGGAGTGCTTAAATGAGCTCTGATTATTTAGTTCCTTTGTTGTTGCTGGTTCCACAGTCAAAGATACAAGCCTGGCATCCCGTTGGTGGCCTTAACCATATGCAATGCTATATTTAAAGTTTCTGTCTTCAATACCATCCAAAATTGGCTTAGCAACACTGATTTTTCTTCACTGAACAATGCACAGCCTCTTCCCCAACTGGGGTGGTTCCCTTAACTGCTCTCTATTTATCAAACATGTCTCCATGCCTGTTCTTATTTTTAATCTTTATTGTTGAGAGTACTAGAGCTATCCATTTTTCCTCAATTTCCACCCTCTATCCAGTTCCCACCCTGCCCCAGGTCTTCACCACTCTATTGTCTGTATTTATGGGCAATGCACATATGCATATACATTCTTTGGTTATCCATGCCTTTTCTTAAAGACTCCCATTGAAAGTGTCTGCTCACATCTTCTGACCACCAAATCAAGATGAAGCAATTCCTGAGGTCTCTATCTCTAGTCTCACATTTTTCATGGCTCCTTTATGAAGTCACAAGGATCATTCTATTAATCACCTCTCTGTCACATCTCTGAATTTCTGTTATTTCTCTTTTAGTCAGTGCTAATGGTTCACATTATTCCATAGGACCTTGGATTCCCCTCTCAATTTCTCTTTTGCATTACTTTTATAGCCCACACTGGGTTACTTACTCCTTCAGTAGAGGTACCAAATCTTGTGTCTCTTTCCTATTTCCAGAGAACCAAAGACAGTGCCAGTCACATAGTAAGTGCTTAATAAGCCCTTGTTATATGATTCTAGAGCTCATTTTAGAATATCAAAATGAAGGTTATACTGTCAAAAGGCTATAGTCATTATTTTCTGAATCATCCTACTGCTCAACTTCTTGTACTCATTATTTATCTCCTTATTTCTAGAGATGGTTATTTTTCATTATAAGGGTAATTTCTGAGAGGGAAATACCCTTCTTTCACTCTTTCATCCATTTTTTTTCCTATGAGTCTTGTAGAAAATAGATGGTCCAAATAACTTCCTTCCAATGTCATTTATATGAAATGGAAACATTTCTATTTTACTCTATGTGTTCTTTCTTTGAATTGCAAATACTCACTTTTACATTTATTTAAAAGTTATTTTGACAATATTTAATATAGATTTAAAACATTCTGAACTTGGTTGTTTTCCCTTTATCAATTCTTTTTTTTAGTAGAAACACTGTAAATATACCAAGTGTCAGAATATACAGTATAGTGAATATCCAATAACAATCTGTTATGATGTTCTACGTTTTAAAGACCAATTTGTTTATGTCACCAGGAGAAATGCATTTTTAGTGATTGGATTTGATGAGTTTAGTAAGAATGATATAATTTGCTTTACTAAACAACAGTGCCCTAGCAGAAGAATATGCATTACTGTTTACTCAGTACTAAAGGGGAAAGTATTATAAAAAATGTTAAGGTAGCCAAACAGGTAATGTTGCTAGAATTAAAAGAAGGAAATTCAACTAAGATTCTTAGAAGTTGAGCAGCAGTAATTCCATTCAAATAGGTTAATTGAAGGGGCCAGGATCTTGCTTCATTGAAGAAAAAAAATGAAGTGATTGGCTATTTTACTTAGAAACGTTGAAACTAAGGAATAGTCTCCAGAGAATAATTGATGTGAACTATGATCTTTCTAACTGATTCTCCAAAATGGGACATGACCTGTTAGCAGGATAACAGGTAATTTCTAAATTGTCAAACTTAGAGGAAGCAAACCATGAGATTCTCTTTCTCTTACTTTTTGTTTTTCTTCCTCCTCCTTCTTTGATTCCCACTTTTTCTTTCTCTAACTTTAGATTATTCTTTTTCTCTTCCTCCTTTCAATTTTTAGATGAGGGATTAAACAGGCTTTAAACTAGATTATTGATTAAAAGTTACTAGTCTGATGAGAAGGACAAAATTAAACATGCTGAGCTTCCTTTGTGATTATTCTGATCACACAGAAAAAGAAGAAACACTCTGATTCAAAGATGGCAAAATCAATTAAGTCAATATTCATTAATGTATTTCTTAAGAGACAAGGTATACAGATGTATACCAATACACATTTTCAATTTTTTTTTTTTTTGCAATTGAAAGTTGAAGAAAAAGTTACATGTTAAAAAAAAAGATATACAAGGGAAAAAAAGCAATTGACAATTTGAGGTAATATGTGTTTAGAACAAAATAAGCGCTACAGATAGAAGTGTGAACTAAGAGACAACCACCATTCACTGGAGTGGTCCAAGGAATCTGGGCCTTGAGCAGGATTTGGGGCACCACTATAAGATTCAGACAGACCATCTGAATAAAAGGTGAGAAGCAGCTCCAGATTAGTTAAATTCAAGTAGAAGGGCTTTCAATGGCAGATTACTGTAGGAAAGTGACTTAGGGCCAGCTGATAAAAGGCCCTGAATGCCAGGATAGAGAGCCAGGGATGTTCAGTATGTGCTTGAGAACCACTGACAGTAACCATGGCAAATAAACATGTGAACAGTATAATAGAACAGGAAATGTGAGAACCAGTGTTGCTCACTGATTGGGAGTGGGAGAGTGGGAGTTTGGGGGATGCCTAGACCAGACAAGGTAAAAGAGATACATACGTTTTTAAGGCTGATACATAAAATAAATTAAGGTATCAATTAATGTTATTAAAAAGTCAAGACAAGGGAGATATAAAAGGGGGGATAGGGGACATCTCTAATACTGTAAACAATAAAAATATGTATTTTATTTTTTTTAAAGTAATCAAAGGAAGTGCTTTTGTGGAGGTGACTGTATTGAGGTTTTAATGACTATGAAATAGGTAAGTGAGAATACCTATTAATCAGTCAGGTGATCCTGAACTAGAGTTTGGAAGGGAATTTAAAACTAAAACTGTAGATTTGTGTTTTAGCCACCCAAAGATGATGGTTGAATTCATGAAAAAGGATGATATTTTCCACAAAAGAATGTGCTCAGAGCTTTAAGCATATTTATGATGAATGTAGAATAGGAGAGAAAGAACTATTAAAGAAAGAAGGAGCAATTGGAAGATCAGAAGTAACCTATGTATGGGATAGAAAGCATTTCAGAACTAGTGGAGAATCTGGAATTCTAAGGCAAACTGGGACAAAGTGGGATGAAAATGGGACTTCTGGGGTGAAATGCAGGAGACAAAGTCTTTTTTAGTGATCATTTGCTTGTCTTTATATCCTGGGAAGGAATGGGTTAGCTTTTTCTTGTTCTTTCTTTATTAATGCAAATAGAAAAGCAGGTGGTGAGACAAATTGGAAAACTGTGTACACACAATTTACAGTCCCAGAGAGAAAGACTTCACTCGGCCTCTTGGTAACCTGTTCTGAAACTCGATGGCACTTGTTACACAGGCATTCTTTTTGAAATCATCATACAAAATCCCCATTGCTCTCTCTCATTTAAGTTGTATAATTTTTTTTTGCTTTCTTTTTTGTTTATCCTCAGGGGACATGAAGAACATATGGTAACTATCTCTCATGTAATAATCTTCATATCTTTGAAATAAGTATTATATAATGTATTTTTTCTCTCTAGCTCTCTATTCTTCAGGCTAAAATAATACTAAGTAGTTTATTCTTTCTTTATGGGCATGTATTTTCTATGATAATGGCTCTGACAGTATCAAATTCTGTTCCCAGGATTTGGGTAAATTTATGTTGAAGTCATTTATTTGTATTGATGAGCAATATTAGAGTCAAGTTTGCCTCTTTGATAGAAATTTGAGGATGAAATGGTGATGATTTCTTTTGGGAACAACTCTCTGTGTATCTTTTGTTTCCTGAGAGCATTTATTAAAACTATTAGGTAGATAGTAATTTATATATATATATATATATATATATATATATATATATATATATATGTGTGTGTGTGTGTGTGTGTGTGTGTGTGTGTGTGTGTGTGTGTGTAATTTATGGCCAAAAGAAAGAAAGGTAGCTTTTATTCCCAATGACTGCCATATATCAACTTTCTTTATATTTAAATAAAAGTAAGCATCAAAAATATGTTCTAAGCTATGAAATTAGGAAAACGATTTTAAATATATTTTTATTAATTTCAGAGAAAAAGGGAGAGGAAGATAGAAACATCAGTGATGAGAAAGAATCATTGATTGGCTGCCTCCTGTATGCCCCACATTGAGGTCTGAGCCTGCAACCCAGGCATATGCCCTTGCCTAGAATCAAACCTGGGACCTTTCAGTCCACAAGCCAACACTTTATCCCTAGAGCCAAAATAGATAGGACAGGAATATGATTTTTAATATATCATTAAAAAAGGCTAGTCTGTTGGGCTGTTTCTTGGGATATGATATTTTATTTATTTTAATATTTTCAGAAACATTCTGAGAAAAGCTGAGACTGCTAGGGGTTGGCCTTTTAATAAATGTTGCCTCTATTTCCTTTGTAGAATTTATGCCATCATTTTTTTATGGAATTTTCAATAAAAAATTATTGAAAGACTATGGGTCTCAGGTCATCAAGTATTTGTTGTAGGCCATCAAAGAGTTTGGCACTGTATTCCAAGAGAAAGTTAAATAAACACAAAACCACAAATAATTAAGCTTGATAAAGCTTCTTATTTATTCCAAAGCAAAAAATATCTCCTGCCATAACAAGAGTGAAGGTTTAAATAACTTACCTTGTGCTAGGCACTATTTTAGCACTTTTTATGTAACTATATACATAATTTCTTGTAATACTTACAAAACCCATCGACCATTGATGTAGGTACTATTTTTATTCTCATTTACAGAGGAGGACACTGATGAGACTTATATACTATGAAATAGCTAGTAAGCTAAGGAACTAGGATTTGAACCTGTCATCTGCCTCCAAATTCTGTATACTTAATCACTAGTCTATGATGATGCCTTCAAGATTCTCTTCAAGTAAAGGGAGATGAGAAGTGTACTACCTTAACTGGAAAATCCTTCCCCCAGTTGAAATGGAGTCCTCTTTCCAATATCTCTCCTGTGCTGGATGAATTTCACTCCCTGGAGAAAGACTGAAGAGGCTCTTCTACAGAACAGCCTCCAGAACTGAAGACAGCCTTCAAACTCCTCCAGAAATCTTTGCTCTTTAGGATTCATATCATTCTCTCTTTCAACTGTTGCATATGACATTCATTTTGTTTATTTAGCCTTGTACAACTCACTTTTTTCAGTCAAGTCATAAGATGGTCAACTCAAATATGTACAATAGACAAGCGAGATAATATGTCCTTTTAAGTTTTATGATATCAATAGATTTGATAAACATGCCTTTGTGTCTTTATTGGTGCTACAAACAAACTAAGGTAGTGGAGAACATTTATTCCTGCAAGATGTGGCCCTTGACATCCTCCTTAAGACTTCTTGAACATCCAGGGGGCATCTTTCCATGCTCATTACAATGCTGGATGTCCATTGGCATGCTTATATCATGATTTTCTTAGACAGAACTTTTCTCCAGGATGTACTACTAATAATTCATTCACCTGGAAGTAGATTTGGGACTCAAAATAAGCTTTGTGATTTTGAATAATTAACCAAACCTATGAGGTTTTAGACTCCTTGTCTCTCAGGAAAAAATAGGTCTCTGGCCCTTTCTTAAGAATAGTTGTAAGAATTAACTATGTTATACAGGCAAAGCTCTTAGCACATAGTAGGTGCTCAATTATGGTTTCAGATACATGTCCAGAAGGCTCTTTGTGGCCAATGGAGTCTGGTAAACGTTTATTCAATGATTGACTTTCTGGAGGAAAAAGCTCTGATTGAAGATCATTTGTTGATTTATGTGGTGAAAGTAACCTAAGGATGCTGCTTTCAAGCTGTCCTTGGGGCATCACTGAACATAGCAAAGTTGGGAAGTGATATATACAAATGGCCCTTGGGAACCAGTGCAGGTCAGTTCAGTGTGCCACTGTATGCTTGTGCTTCACTCCCACTCCAGGCACAGTCAGATATGCAGCAATAAAAGGTCAATAAAAAGACACACACACACACACACACACACACAAACACACACATGAACACACATGCACTCAGATTTCCATTACAAGGAACTCGCATCAGGTACCACCGATGTTGCCAGAAAAAGAAAGATGATTATTTTAATTACACTTACGAAACTTCTTTTGCTTGCTCTAGTTTGGGGCCTCCATTATTCTTTCTCAGTTTGCTTCTCGCCCTCTTTTACCTCTACCTGTCTCTCCTTCGCTCCATTCCACTTCCAACAAATGCTTTGTAGGGCAACATTTACCATGAAAAGTGAAGGATTTTATGAGAAATTCCCAAGGTTCAGTTAGAAAAATGAATACAGAAAGCCCAGGCTTTATCGATATGTAGCATTCAGCTAAGAGTTGGGTATAAAAAGAAACATTTGCCTGCCACCGTCAAAATCTTGGCATAAGAGAAATGAACTTTGTTTAATATTGGCTGTTTATTCTTTGCTTGTGAGGAGAAATGTCTGAATATGCTCATTTTCATACTTCAAGTCATCATCAATTTCCGAGTTGCAAGCACATTTCTCACCGGATGCCTCCAGTGCCTGCCAGGGAAAACCAAGCAGCTGTTGAGTAGATATTGAAGTAAAGCACCCCGCGTGCCGCTCCCCTGTTTTCCTCTCCTGGCGCAGGTGGAGATATTTATGCACAGGGAAGGAAACCAAGGCATGCATCCAGGTTCCTTTCTAGTTGACTCCTTAGAAAGCATTGCTTTTTGGACACATCCTCAAAGCATGACACAGCTGAGATTTGGTTCAGATACACACACAGTGTTGTATTTGCCAGCCGCTTCCTTCTGGCAATCCTTCGGCAGGTGGAATCACATTCTCTCTGAGCATCAATACCAACAGAGATCTCCCTCTGTGTTTGGGCACTGTAGAGTGTGTGCCTGATCTACACACAGGCTACACACTGTAGAATATGCCAGTAGTGATTCCTTTTAGGCTTCAAAACTGAAAAAAAAAACTTCTATTTAATACTAGACTATTGATTAGGGGAAGTAATAATAGCCAGATGGAAACTGGACGAGGAATTGAGATGTCTAATTCCCATTCAGAGTAATTTTTCATTAGCCATCTTATCATACTTGAAAATGGACTACCCTGTAGGTTGGAAACCTAATTTTGTGGTGGCACTATTTTCAGGGTATTTCATTCAGTTCATCTATAAGACAGTTTTTGCTCTTCAATGCTTATTAATGTTGATGTTTTTAATTAATTAATTAATTAATTAATGTATTTCTTTTAATACTCACCCTGAGGTATTTTCCCCATTGATTTTTAAAGAGAGAAAAAAAAAAGTGAGAGGAGAAGGAGGAGAGAGAGAAACACTGATGTGAGAGAAACACATCAACTGGTTGCCTCCCCCGTGTGTTCCAATTGGGGTTGGTGATAGAACCTGCAATCAAGGTAAAATGCCCTTGACTTGGAATTGAACCCAAGATCCACTGCTCTGTGGGATGATGCTGTAACCAGCCAGGATAATGTTGATATTTTTAAGTATATACTTAAAGCTATATTTTTTGAACTAGAGTCTTAGGAGGAAATATCAGCAAATGTGAGTGATGATATAAGAGTACATCTTAAGTGGAATAAATCAAGTGGACTGGCTTCTGAATTGCTGTTCAAAAATTTGTTAGTATTGTCATCATAGTTGAGCACCAAGTTAATGTAAGTAGGACTGTATAATTTTGATGTAAAACATCAAGCACTTCATGATTATCATCATTATTCTTCTTTATCTACCATCATCCATCTCCATTATCATTGTATTTTTATTGCTTGAATTAATCCCATCCTAATAGAGCATAATGGTATGGAAATTATTTAATTACATTATAAGTGCAAACTTTATCAAGTCAGAAATCATTTAGTGCTGTGACAAATATCCAGAAATACCATCTCCTGAAAAAACTAGTTCTATATGTCCTTAAGATATTTAACTCAAGCATGCAAAGAGATATGTAGGCTGTATGACAGCTGACTTTTGTTCTAGTTCTTTGTGTTTTAATTTTGCCTCCAAATCAAGGAATCTCAAACTTTAATGTTCAGAAAAACTTATGAAAATATACAGTTTTGGGGATCTCATTGTAAGCAGGTCTATGTTGGAGCTTAGATTCTATATTTATTATTATCATTTTTTATCATCATCCCAGATGTGCAGTTATAGGTGGTTAGGAAGAACACATTTTGAGAGGCATCTCACTCTGTCCTCATAAAAGACATTCATTACTCTGTCCATGTTTTTGTTTTTTTTTACTCTCCAATAGAATGTGACTATCAGTAAATAATCATTGACATTTCTATTATATAAATTATTATTAGTTACGTTGGTCCAATTATATTAGTTATTAATAATTAACAACATTAATAACAATGAATGATAGAAGATGCATGCATAGTTCTTCCTGTGCCAGCCACTCTTTTAAAGGATTGCATGGACCTTTTGGGGCTGGCAATATCCTATCCACATGTTCAAGATGAGAAGTTTCATTTGGAGGAGGCTGATCACTGATCTCAGAGTCAGAACTGCAAGAGAGTGAGCTGTGGAACCAGACCTATGGATTCCAGGTCTGCCCCTGCCACTTACTGACTTCTCTTCTATCTAACTATAATGATAATCATGGATATGACTAGCACCTCACAGGATAGTGATAAGGATTACATGAGATGAAATATGCAAGCATTTAAAGGCAAGCCTTGCAAGCATTTAAAGGCAAGCCTTGAAAGTCACCCATGCTCTAAAAATGTTAACTGTTGTCCTGGCCAGTGTGCTTCAATTGGTTGAACATCATCCCATGCACTGTGCCCCAAAAGGTCACTGGTTCGATTCCCAGTGAAGGCACAAACCCAGGTTATGAGTTTGATTCCTCTTCAAGGTGCGTACAGAAGGCAACCAATTGATATGTCTCTCTTTCTCCCACTCACTTTTTATCTCTAAAATCAATAAAAACATATTTTAAAAATAAATAATAAATATATAAAATAACAATTATAACTGCTGCTACTCTCTGTTTTAACAATTCTGCCTTTCCAGACCCTTTTCTAGTTATTGTCATTAACATTCCAATGCTGGTATCTTTAGTTGGTATAGGGACTATATCTTTTTTATTCCTTTTTACCAGTGGAAACCATTTGGTTTTCAATTAATTTTAATAGGCAGATATACAAATATTAGACATAATTAGTAACGTTATTACCTAATTAGAAAGGCAGAACACAATGTATGTGGCCAGGAGATTAATGTAGAAGTCCCAGTGTTCATTATTACTATTAAATTCATTCATTTATTTAGTGTAAAATTTTTAAAAATCATTAAGACCTTTTTTTCCTATGAATTTAGCTCTCTGTAGCCTTTCCCATTTCCAGTAGGAATATCTCCAAACACACTTACTTAACAGCTGCTTCTTGGCCCTCCTGCCTTTGAGAAGGAACTTTCAACTGCCAGTATCAATGGGCCATCACTTATTAGTCTCTGGCCTGTGTCCATTGCATGTTAGTTCCCTAAACTATGGCTCCCAGTGTTTGGTGTGAATTTATTTTAACTGAGATTTTTAAATATATATATATATATATATATATATATATATATATATATATATTGATTTCAGAGAGAAAAGAGAGGAAAAGGGAGATAGAACAAAAATGATCAGAGAGAATCATTGATTCACTGCCTCCCACACAACCCCAATGGGGATCGAGCCCACAACTCAAGCATATGCCCTGACCTGGAATCAAACCACAACCTCCTGGTTCATAGATCGAGGCTCAACCACCAGAGCCATGCCAGCCAGGCTTAACTGGGATTGTTTTATAAATGCAAGTTGCTGAGCACTGCATTGGGATTCAGTAGATGTGGAACAGAGCTCAGAAATCTGACTTCCCTCATTGCCCTCAGTGACTCCAATATAGCCAGTCCACAGACTTCTCTGTGAGAGACACTCACTCAGATGGTAGAGAAAAACAAAATCCACATGAATGAAAATTTGGAACATAATAGGACAAAGGAGACTGAAGTAAGAATAGAAAACATTTCAAAAGAGAGTGAGCCTCTTGAGGATTTCATTTTAACAATTGATATAAATACAAGGTTTTTGCAGCAGGGTTCAGAATAGGGGCACTGAGGAGATGGAGTGGAAGCGGGGAAGACAAATGAAGAGACCATTCTGAAAATGAACACTTGCCTGAAGTGAAATCACCATACACATTTACCCTCTCAACTTATTCCCTTTATTTCATAGGACATTTTCCCTGCCTTAGCACACACTAAAGACCCTACTTAGAATGAACCAGGAACCCATTCTATGTATTGTGGCATATACATAGAGGGAAGTTTTATAGATCCTACTTGATGATTAGATGATAGATAGATAGATAGATAGATAGATAGATACATAGATACATAGATACATAGATGATAGGTAGATTCTATTTAAAAAGAAAGAAGATATCAAGAAAATCTTGAACAATAAGAAAAGCAAGGAATTTCTCTTATATGACAATTCAACTGATAGTTACTTCAGTAACTGAAAATAATTGATAATCAAAAATTGAGAAGCAATTCCATAGGTGTTACAGAATAGACATTTAAAATTTTACTTAACAAACACAAAACGTTGATTTACAAGCTTTCAAAATATTAGCACCTTTCATCTTCTTAGCCACTCTGAAAGGTAGGTAATAATATTCCAATATTAAAGACAGGGAAGCTGGGAAGTTCAGTAACTTTCTCAAAGGATAACAAGGAGGAGGCAACATAATTACTCCATACTGGGAAGGAAACAGGTCATCATTTTTATAGAAAAGGGGATGGCATTCTAATTCTATCCCAACGGATTCTATTAGAAGCAATTAGACTAAATAATTTTTGCAAGAATTAGAACCCATAACTCAGTATGTAAACAGTAATGGCAGCAAAAGTAAGTTTTGGGTGGGGGGATGCTTCTAATGATGATAAATGGATGGATTATTTAATTCAACCTAGGACAGTTCCTAGATTTATGGAAATGAGCAAAAAGGTAGATTCAAGACTCAGAATTCATCCATTAGACTCTCTTCCACCAAGGTTCATTTTTTTTCTAAATCTGAGCCAAGAAATGCCCTAATTTTTATTTTTTCTTAGCTCAAAGAGCTCCATCCATGATCTCACACTGAGAACATTGAAATCTTTACCAAGGATCTTTTTGTAGCCAAGAATATATTTTCATCTCCATGTTCATAAAAGATTTTAATCAATTAATATCCATCTAAATTTTTATATTCTATGCCTGAATAACAGTCATATTCATTATAACCAACATTTAATGAGCTCTTACTCAGTGTGGTCACTGTTTCAAGTGTTTTACCCATATTCCATTATATAAAGTAGCATAATGTACTTTGATTAACCCAATTTTATTGAGCATTATGGTCATTTCCAATTTTTTGCTATTATAAACAGTGTTGCAGCAATCATATCCATAGCTAAGTCTGTAAAATGGCTGTAATTGTATCCTTAGAATAAATTTTTAGAAGTAGAATTACCAATGTTAAGAATGTTCTTATTTTTTAAATTTTGAGCATATTTTGCCAGATTTCCCATCAGGAATGATGCACTAATTTGTATTTCCACCAACAACATAGAAATTTTCATGAAAAGTTTAAGAATAATGAATTGCATATTAATAAATTTTGAGTTCTTTTTTAGATACTTAGCATTCTTTATCAATAATCAGGATGTCCAATTACTGTGTCCTCTGAAGAAGGAATCAATGTTATATTTCAGTGTCTATAATATATTGTTATATAAGTACTGAGGACACATCTCTAAAAGTCTAGTGTGTACAGTGTTATAAATTCTGAGAGCCATTAATAAACCTGGTATCTCAAAGACTCTCAATCCCTATCATCATTTAGGTCATTCAGGTCTTGGTTCAAATATTTAGAGAAAGTCTTTTCCTACTACCCTATCTAAAATAGTTTCCCCATTCTGGAAATATTCCAGGTAATAATATTACTCTATCTCATCACTCTCGATTATTTTATAGCATTTACCACTATTATTACTTCCTTATAACAGTATAAGCTTCTAAGACTCAAGAGATCTTTTCTATGCTAGTCATTTTAACCCTAGAGCCTAAAATAGTGCTGAAAACATAAAATTCATCCATAAACGATGAATGAATGAATGCTAGTCCTATTAAATCTCTAAATTCACCATTCATGCACAGCTATTACTCGGCAGTACAACACTATAAGGGGACAAAATGTGCACATGGGCAAAGTATCCTTTGTGACCCTAAGATATTCAACCTTGCAGATAAGACAAACAGGAAAGAACTAATCATGAACGCATCAATAGCATTGGCCCTTTGGTTACAAGTGCCAGCTAATTTCCCCTTGGTTTTATCCTGTGAATGCCATTTAACAGTACTGGGATGTTATAGATGAGTATGGCTGCACTTTTTCTCTTTGCTTGTTTAAGGGCTATGCCCTCAGGGTAAACCATCTTAATCGATTTTCTCAGTCCCTGCCTTCCATGGATAAAGCTTTAGCAAAGCTATTAAAGATCCTGTGCCAATTTCTCTTAAGATTATTTTGTCCAATAATGGGTGTTCTGAGAGACACTATTTTAAGAACAAGTATCTTAATGACTTGCCTTGCACCTTAAGTAGGAAAATATATTTGTTTCCCTACAAAAGTACAAAATCTGTGAGGTTCCCCATGGTATCCCCAGAACTTTCACAGTGGTGCCAAGGAAGCATTCCCAAAAGTGGTTGACTAAGTGAACAAGATAACCAATGTCTGTCCTAACTACCAAGAAACTCAAATGAGATCTATTGTGTGTTCTGAGAAACTCCTTTGAACTTTGAGAAATGGTGACTATCTCTCTTGCTTATATCTGAGCTGAACTGCTGAGTGTGGGCAGAGCAAATTGCTTCAGTGGGGATTTAATGAGCTTGAATTTATGAGATGTGATTTATTTCATTGGAGAGAATACCTACTGAATTCTCTGACTCTTGAGGAAGCTCTGGTCTCTCAAGGGTTCTATTTAGATTTCATATCGAGCCTTTAGGTTTTAGTAAACATCTCTGAATTCTGCATATTTGGTATTTTTCTCCCTTCTCAGTCCTTCTGTTTATAGTTCCTGATGCTGTAGGAACTCTTACTAGTAGTAGTGTTTGTTTGGTGAGATTATGGTGTTCCTTGGTAAGTTTGTAGGTTTTATCCATCTTGGTGAAACACAGGGCTCTTTAAAATGTCCTTTTCTTCTATTTGTTTTAAATTTTTTCAGTTAGTTGTCTTTGCCACCTGCACTAATTGTTTCTTGCACATCCCTGATACCCCTGTGGTAAAATAAGTAGGGAATATGTCTCTTATAACAATAACTATGTTTTATTTTTTGACAATTCAGTTAATTTCCCTATATCCAATACTAAAGGATCCAGATTTCAGAACCAAAAAGCCTAGATCTGTTCCTCAGTCCCACTACTTACTATTACTGAACTTGGACAAGCTACCTAACCTCATTTTGTCCGTTTCCTCATTTTTAAGACAGGGCTATTAACAGTACTTTTCCATATGCTATTGTGTGTTATTAGTCAACTCATTAAAATAGCTCAGAAGAATGACTGGCATACCACACATATTTCATTTCAAATTGTTTTTATTGGGAAGGCATACACATGCATACCTGTCTGGAATTAAGGACAAGGACCACTAACACATCCCACCTCAAAAATAATGATGATAATAATTGCAGTTAACATTTATGGCAAAGCACTGAATGCTTTGTCTGTCTTATGTGATTTAAACCCAGTAATACATTGAAGCAGGTATTACTATTATTCCATGTTAGCAATGAGGAAACTGGAGATTCCCCAAATTAAGTAATTTGCCCATGATTAAATACCTGTAAGGTGGTGGAGTTTAGATTTGAATCTAGGCCCACCTGATTTCAGGACCTGTCCTCTTGACCATTAGGCCATGTCACATCTATAGACTTCTTTTATTGAGGCTTGGTATTTAATCACAGCTAAATTCCAATGGCTATTCCAGAGGAATCCTTCAAGCTCCTCGCCTTGATCACTTTCGAGGCCAATCCATATCCTGAAAACATGAGATTTTCATACACTCTATTAATAGAGTCCAACACTAGATGAAGAATTTTTTTTTACAAATTTGCAGCTAAAATTCCCTTTCCCCTGTTATTACACTAACAACTATTATCCCCCTGATGTTGCTCTGAGCATTAAGGAATTAAAGTACTCAAGGCTGATGTGCTAAGAGATTATCTTTTATTTGTTTGTTTGTTTGTTTGTTTGTTTCAGTCACTATTGTTTTGGTATCCTTTTCTTTCTCTTTTTGTTTTATTCTATTTTGTATTTCTCCCCTCTTGGCTTGAAGAACAATTTTCTGTGCATGTTCGGGGATCTGTGGCAAGGGAAACAAGCAGGATCATTTGTCTGCCACTATTTGGATGTTAATGTTGCATCTCAGAAGACAGGCAGAGCCCCTGAGAGCGTCATTGTGTATGGGCCGCAGCTTTGGTTGCCAAAGTGCAGTTTTAAACGTTGACATTCCTGCCACCTGCTATGGCTAATAATTGTCTAACGAAGAAATCCCTGGCTGTGGTTCTCTTCTGGGTTTTGTGGGAGAAAGGCTGTGAAATGATTTATTCCTCAGTACATGAGAAGCTACATGTGTTTTCAGTTGCAGAGTTTTGGCCTCTGACACTCTATGTTTTTAGGTTAATCCATTAAGTGGCCTGGGGAAAATGGAAAGGGAAGATGGATGAAGGTGTTTCAAAACCTAGATGAGAAGGATCTCAAAAAATACCAACATCTGCCTCTCCCTCCTTGCTCCTATCTGCTTCTGAGAAGTCTTTTATAGGAAACTGGGTTTGTTAATAGCTGTGCTTTGCACCTGTTATTACAAATAAGACCAGTTCTTTCTCAATATATGAATGGATATTTTACCTGTCTTCTCATATTTTTCATATTCCCCTCAAAAAGAATACACATGCACAAATATAGACACAGCTTTGTGTCCAAATACATATGGGAAATGCTGGGGAAACAAAATTCATTTTTATTGCAGACCTTCTCAGAGCCTTAAAAAACTCACCCATATTATGAATCTCTAGTAGGGACATATAGTATGCAACATTTTCCAACCTTATTTGACTTTGGAATGCCTTTTCATAGGAACAGTTTATGGACTAATGTTATATTGGACACAGTTTGGAAAACATTGGACTACATAGTTTTCATTACAGTTTTATAATTTAGTTTACAAACTTATCTTGTTTGGGTGAATTGGCTTGTTAGTTCAACTGAAAATTGTTATGTTAATCTTTCAGGTTGCAAGTTATTTTTATAGAACTACCATACGTGGTGCTTGTAAAAAAATCTAGAAAAGCATTATCTCAGTGGCTACCTGTCTTCTCTCCTATCCTCATTTGCCCATGTTCTTACAACGCCATGAGTACACCTAAAAAAGAAGAAAGCTAAATACGTGTTAGAGGTACATGCCTCTGTAGGTGGATTGGTATGTTAAGTACACTACTGAATATTCAATTGCAGCCCCACCCAGCCCCTCCTGCCTGGGCCCCTGGTTCCCTCTCCCTGCAGCCCCACTCCTGCCTCCACCACTCCTATGCACTGATGGTGCCCATCCTGCTTTCACCCACTGACAGCGTGGAGCAATAGGGGCCGGCACTAGGCATGGGCAGCTGGTGCGAGCAGGGCCAGTGCCAGCAGCAGGTATGAGCAAATAATTTTTAGAAACTACCAGAGGCTCACTCCAAAGACAGCAACCGGTGCCCCTCCTTGGTCTTGCACCCCGGGTCACCTGCTCCATCCTGCCACGGCTTACACCTGCCATGTTCTGCTTTCTGCCACCTGCTGCTGACACCCACCATGTTACTCATGTGCCAACTGGTGGTCAGCGCACATTATAGTGACCACTTGTTCAGTTGTTCGGTTGTTCCACTGTTTGGTCTATTTGTATATTAGGGTTTTATATATATAGATCCTGATTCAAACATATATAAGCACATAAAACTTAAAGCGAGAAAACTTCTGGCACTTTTCTTGGTGTGACTCTCCTGAGATGGTCCGGTTCTCTATTGCTGTCTAACAAACAGACCTGAATTCATAGTAGGTTAAAAGTGACAATCATTTTATGATGTCATGGATTCTTCAGGGTATGTTTTTGGAAAGGACCCTATGGGGATGGCTTTTCTCTGCTCCCTGATAGCTGGGATCTTAGCTGAGACTTGAAGAGCTGGTAGTGATTTGCATGACTTGGATCTGAAATTTTCTAGAGGTTTCTTGACTCATGTGTTTGGAGCCTTGACTTGGGTTACTTGAAGGTTGAACTGAGCTGAGAATGCCTGTGGCCTTTCCCTGTAGCTTGTGCTTCTTAATTGG
Source organism: Vespertilio murinus (assembly GCA_963924515.1). Classification (NCBI taxonomy): domain Eukaryota; kingdom Metazoa; phylum Chordata; class Mammalia; order Chiroptera; family Vespertilionidae; genus Vespertilio; species Vespertilio murinus. Next base: position 200,864,187 of record OZ004704.1, read on the forward strand.
AGTGTCTGGTTTTCTGAGAGGGGATGTCCTAAGAGGAAGCTGCTGGAGAGAGAACATTCCAAGAAAGGAGGTGGAAGCTGCATTGCCGATTCTGACCACATCTCAGAAGCACACAGCCCTTTCACATTTCACTGGTTACTAGCTGAGTCACTCAAGCCAACCCAGATTCCAGAAGAGAGATAACTAAATTCTACTTCTTGATGAGGGCAAGGCAATTTTAACTTTCAACAGAGGAGGTTGTATGGGAGATGTTGTTAAGGCTGGTCTTTAAAAAACACAATTCTCCACAGACATTGCTTAGTCATTTTGAAAAAGAATCAGGTAATTTTACCTATCTTTATGATATTTGGTGGAGCAGTGCATCAGGCATGCTGACAGAAAGATGGATCACTTTTAAGTACTCTATATTTGAAATACTCTTTCTTCATCTTTCTAAGAATGCTCCAAGATTAAAAAAAAAGTGGAACTTATCAAGATTATTTGTATAGCTCATTTAACAATAACTGTGATTTAATAAATATTATAGGAAATTCATAGAATGGAAAGTCAGAAATAAATGAGAACATTCAAGCAAGAAGATAAATTAATGAATAATTATGAAGTGAAAATTATCAGGGCAGGGTAGCATACACAAATGAAGTTCTAGTGATTCTCAAACCTTATCTCACAAAAGAATCATCTAGAGAATTAAAAAACAAAACAAAACATGCACACACAACAACAACAACAACAACAACAACCCCTCTGGTGCCCAGACTCCTCCTCCAGAAATACTGACTTAATTAGTCTAAAGTGAAAACCAGCAATCAACATTTAAAAGCTCTAGAGGTAATTCTAAACTCTTTGCAAAATGAATAAATGAGAAAATCTTTAATTGTAATGCTTAGTTGCCTTAGTGAATTCTTATCAATAAGACATTAATCTAAACAAACGCTCATTTGTCTCTTTACTCTTTAAGAGATTATCCTACAGTATACACCATTGGTTTCATATCTGACATGTGGACAAAACCTACCTGCCAATATCTAAAGCAAAAAGCTGGAAAGAACTTGTTTCTTTAATGTTTATCATTGAACCACTGAAATATCACTCCTATAATTGCCTTCTTTTTATTTGAGCTGATAAATTCCCTCCCCCTTTTTTTTCAAACCAGATCTATAACTTACAACCCAAAGCATTTAGACCATTTTTACGTATAAGTGCATTTTCTTGATTGATTGGACACTCTGCTGTACAGATCCAACATGAAGTCAGACAGATTGGGGCTTGAATCTTGGCTCTGCCCCTGTTAAATCACTGAGTGACCTTCACAAATATCTATTTCACTGGGAGTTCATACATGGGTAGAAAATAGAATATCTGCTTCACAGCATGGCTGTAGGAATTAAACTTATTCTCTCTTTCATTCAGCCAACTTTATTGCGCACATGACTGTTCCCAGGTCACGTTCTGCACACAGAGTGTATGGTGCTGAGCAAGACAGCCTTGCTGTGTATTCCCTTGTGGGAGAAAGGCAATCGGTAAATTTAAAAAAGAGAAGAGGATGTCAGTTTCTGATAGAGGCTAGGATAAAACAGAGGGAGGCAAGGGGTATGATTGGGAAATAACTTGGGTTGTGTGAATAGAAAAACCTCAAAGCCCGAATGATAAAAGGGAACCCCGCAAGGGCTGGAGAGGCACATGTAAGTCAGAGGCATTGTTGATGTAAAAGTCACATAGCAGAAACGAGCCCAGCTTTTTAGAGAACCAGAAATACTCAGAGAGCCTGGATGGAGTCAGCGGTGGGGTGAGTGAGACAGTTGGGCAAGGCCTGCTTATGTAAGCCAGGGGAAGAGTTTGGATTCCTGGTAAGTCTGATGGAGCACATTTATAGGATTTTAAGCAAGGGAGTAAATGAGCTAATTTTATTTATGGAGAGGCAAGAGGGAGGTGGGAAGCCAGTTAGGAGGCTACTTTAATTGTCCCAGTGTGATATGATAGCATCTTGATTTAGGGTGGTACTGGGAGAAATGAAACAAAGAACATTCAGTTTTGCTATGAGCCTAAAACTACTCTAAAATGGAGACTCTATTTTTAAAATGTACATAAATATAAATAAAACATTTAGCTTTGCAATATACAGCACTCAGTAAATGCTAGTTGTTATCCTTATATTATTTTATCATTAGTATTAGTAAGAGCTTGAGGCAAGATCTTGTTCTGTCATTATCATTGCTCTTGTAAAAAGATTTAACAAGAAAAATGGAGAGTTTTTTCCATATTGTATTTATTTCCTTTAAAGGCTTTCCTCTAGGTACACTATAATACTAAGAGGGCCTGGTTAGCTTAAGGACTCTATAGAGGAAGGCAACTTAATTTAATGGTGTGGGTCTATTAAGGGTGAAGTGTCAAATTGTAAATAGATGGTTATTTCTATTTCCAAATCTGATGGTCATATGAATATATTATAGCATCCCAGCAGTTTTATTAATGAATAGTGTGGTCATATGGTTATGTGCAGGTTTTTTGGTTTTGGAAATTATGCTTCAACCAACTGAGCTACTTCACGTTTTAGAATTAAACATAAGAATAACCAAGGCTTAGTATTATAATTTAAAGAGTGCTTTGTCATATTTTCCTGGTTTCATGTGAGAGAGAAAAACACACAAAAAACAAAAAATCTGACCTGCACTGATTTTCTCTTTCACAATAATTTCAGTAAAATGAAAGGGACCAGTAAGTCTTAGGAAATGTACCAAAAGGTGAAGCTTGGAGACTTATATTCCAATTATCTACCTAAAGAGAGGACAAGGCAAAAGCCACATATATAGTTTATTTGAATTATACATTAGAGCTAGGGACATTGTCCATCACTTTGTTGGATCTAGATTATGGATTCCCCCCCCCCCCTCCACATGAAGGTTTCAATGATCCAGGTTTGATTTTTAAAGAAAGGCCTCTGCTGGAAATTATGTTTTTTGTTTTAATACTCTCCTATCCTACTCCTTTTACTCTTGTCTTTGCTTTTGGAACTCTACTACTGTTTTCCCTTCAGAAATTAATTTGATGATTAAAAAAAGATTTAGTTTTTCATCTCTAGTAGCAATTACATGTTTTATATAGGAATGCCATGTTACTAAATCAGACTTTTATATGTAAAACAAGCAAAGGGTATTTGCCCAAATGCTGGTGGCCTCACAGAGATGCTCTCGCACTGGCAGTAGTTGAGAGCATGGGGATGAATAAAGAATTTCCTGACTCTTTCAAGAATTAAATCCATGCTTTGTACATTGTTTAGTATTTGCTCTGGCAAATCACAGATTATCAACATTATGCATGAGGGCAACAAATCAAGACACTATTTTAGGACACAAAAGGAATTTTCTCTCAGAGCTGTAGCAAATATACACAAATTTGAACTTTCCATGACTTCTAAAAGGTAACGTCCTTTTATAAATAATGATTTTAGTAACAAATTATGTTATATGGCTTTATTTAGGTCAGATATGTTCTATGGGTAGAAAAGGAGGAAGAATTATTTTACTACATATTGTCCTGAAATTCTTTTTTATTTTATTCTGGGGATTGAGGGTGCAGAGGGAGGAATCATCAGCAATATGGCAGCTTAGAAAGGACATGTAGATACTCAGAGAGACTACAGATCATCCCCATGCCCCTTTAAACTCCTTTGAACACTTTAAAAAAAAACAGTAATAGACATAAGGGTGATTTCTATTTTTTCCTACTAAGATTGTAAAAAGAAGACTCAGAGATGAGGACTTAAAGTCATGAAATCTAGTCTTGACTTGATTTTTAACTAACTGTACAATTGGGGACAATATATTCTCTTTTGGTATGTTTTAGTTTATCTCACTGCAAAATGGAGATAATGAGATTTGCATTAATATAAGTGTGAATCACTTGGAGATATAGAAGTTTAATAGCAAATCATAATGCAAAAAAATAATAATTGGTTTAATTTAGTTTCTCACACCTATGCTTACTGTTTGACAAGTATGGCAGCATTGAGTGGCCAAGATGATACTGAATGGAGGAAATCACTCACCTGAACTTAAGGAGATGCCAAGATCTAGGGCCTATTCAGAGTTAGGAATTATTACTGGGTTAAATAGTGTGCTTCAAAATTCATGTTCTTCCTGAAAGCTCAGAATGTAACCTTATTTTGAAATAGGGACATTTCAGATGTAACTAGTCAAGATAAGGTCATATTGGAATAGGGTAAGAAGCTCTTAACTCAATATAACTGGTGTTTGTATAATAAGAGAAAAGACACCCAAAGGTAGATACACACAGAGAAGAGAACATTATGTGAAGGTGGACATACAGAGGGAAGACAGATGGCCAGGGGATGTAAGAAGAGAGACAGGGATTGGAAACATTGAGGGACAAGCCAAAGAGCTCCAGTGATTGCTGGTAACCAGAGAAGTTGTTAGAGGGAGTATGGCCCTGCTGACACCTTGATGGAAGACTGCTATCCTCCAGAAATGTGAGAGAATTCATCTCTGCTGTGTTAAAACACCTTGTTTGTGGTACTTTGTTACATCAAACTAATATAGGAGTCAAAGAGGCTGTTGAGCCCAGCTGGCCACTGAGGGACTTCCACAGAGTCCACCAAAATAGAGTGGCCATAATTAGGTCTTGGAAGCCAGATATGTAGCCAGGATCCAAGAGCCAGGAGGACTAATGAGGAATAGTCATTAAAAGAGCTCTTGGCAATCACCTGTTCCAGATGTCAGTGTTTCTGCCCATTTTTATCTGCTCACTGGCCAAATCACTTTAATGGAATGAGATGGGTCAGACAGCTTCTGGTTAGAATAAGCATGAAGTAAAGTATAACTAAGATCTGGTTATCATGCTTTTTATTTATAAAAGGAAGCAATTCTCCTGGATCCCAATTTCTTTCCTTAATCATAGATAATGTCATGTACACCTAACACAGCATTATTCCAGCGCTTTCTTCCTATTTCATTTTTCTTGATATAACTCTGAAAGGGGAGCAGTCCCGGAAATTACCCTAGAGATGGTTGGGTTTTGTTTCAATTTCCTATGATTGCTGTGAAAAATCACCACAACCCTCATGGCTCAAAACAACATAAAGCTTGTATCTTCAAGGTGAGAAGTCTAGCGTGGGTTTCTCTGTAATGAAATCAGGGTGTCAACCTACAGTGTTTCTTTTTGGAGGTTCTAGGGACAAATTTGTTCCCTGCTTATTTAGGTTGTTGACAGAATTCAGTTTCTCCAAGGTTGTAGGCTGGAGATCCCTGGTTCTTGCTGGCTAGAAACTGAGAGCTGTAGCCAGCTTCTGGAAACTGCTGCATTCTTTGTCTCTTCAAAGCCAGCATCAATTGGTCAAATCCTCCACCCTTCATATCTTTCTGACCTTCTCTTCCTGTCCATTTTTAAAAACTGCTGTGATGATTTGATTGAGTCCGCCAGATAACCCAGGATAATCTCCCTTTCTTCAGGTCAACTGATCAGCAATCTCAATTCAACCCACTACCTTAATTCCTTTTTGCTTTGTAACCTGACATATTCACAGGTCGTGAGGATTAGGATATGGACATCTTTGGGACACCATTATTCTGACTATCACAGGTTATCGGCAGCAGACTAGCATGATTTTCCAGCATGGCTGAGTAGAAGGAGAAGCTAAACTGTGAGGGGTAAACAGAGCTTCATCAAAATACAGCAAGAGTTAATAACAAGCCAAAAAAGAAAGCCAGGTTGCATAAGCCTTTAAAAATATATTCTTTTATTAACTTGCTGACTTAAAATTGAAATCTACTTAATGGAAAATATTTGACTGTTAAGAATATCAGACATATCTTCAATAACACTGTTTTCCTATCAGGCAAGACATTGCTTTATACATAGTCCATGAGGAAATATGAAGAATCATCAATATGCTGTATTCAAGATTATTTTTTGGCCTTAACTTTGAGCACATTAAATGTAAATTCCTCTTGCTTCATTTCTGCTTTCTCCACCAATTTCAATATATCCCAATAAAGAGAAACATTTTTAACTTATAATCAATTACACCTAATTACTGTTAGGATGATTGTGTTATATTATTTGTATATCAATTTGTTATATTATTTGTATGTCAACTTTTATTTTCACATCTCTTTTATTTATCCTAAGAAGCATGTTCCTGATAAATATAGACTCCTATTTGGGTTTCAAGCTCTGAATAGTGAATTTACCACCAAATGTGAACATATGCTCATTTCTAGTTTTCCAATACAGGTTTCAGGCATATTTTGGCATTCCTTCTTTCCTCATGTCCATGTAAAATTAAAACATACAAAACTATATTTAAAAACTTATTTGAAGAGAGTATATTCATTCACGTAACCATTATTACTGAACATGTGTTATATACTAGGCATTGTTCTCGATCAATGGTCGGCAAACTCATTAGTCAACAGAGCCAAATATCAACAGTACGATGATTGAAATTTCTTTTGAGAGCCAAATATTTTAAACTTAAACTTCTTCTAAAGCCACTTCTTCAAAATAGACTTTCCCAGGCTGTGGTATTTTGTGGAAGAGCCACACTCAAGGGGCCAAAGAGCAGCATGTGGCTTGTGGGTCGCAGTGTGCAGACCATCGTTCTAGGCACTGGAAACATACCAGTGATGCAAATGTTCAATGTCCCTGGTGGGGGGGCATTGCCTTTGTACACATTTGTTTTTATTGAGTCTTCTCTTCCCCTGGTACCTTCAAGTTAGCCCTTCCCTACTTAGATTTTTGGATCTTTATCTTGACATTTAGACATTTTTTTTAGCCTTTTTATTATTCAAATTCTATATCCAGAGTCTCATTTGCCTATGGCTCAGCATTTGAATAACTCTACTTAGAAAGAATCTGATTAAGAAAATGCTACCAAAGGGTTAAATGTGATAGCTCTGTATGCATTTGCTATTTGTTAAGGTGTTTCATTTTTAATACAAATGAATAGACTTTATTAGTGGTGTTATAGCCATCCTACTCAGGCTTTGAAAGACAATGTATATTGTGTTAAGGTCCCTTCCTATTGCCCCTTCCATTTCTTCATTTTAGACCTTTCACTTAATCTCCCAAATGGTGAGACCAGCTCGGACCTCAAATGTGACAGTAAGCTCTTGCCAATGGCATCTTCCCCCAATTCAGTAGAAAGGTCATTTTTCAAATAATGATTTAAGTAGGTCAAAGCAAACAGGATACATGTATTCAAGGGGAAAAAATGCATATTTCAGAAAGACCCATGTATTTAGGTACCTTTGTCTGTCTGGCATTCCATTTTTCAAATTAGCGTGACTGTTAGGTGAGGATCATTCTGTGGAACTGATATTGGTGAACTCTTAGACCTTATAAAGTTCTCAAGAGATACCAAAAACCTTTCCTGAAGTGCTAACAGTGTAGTGTATACCTTTAGTGGCTCAATTGTATATTTCACTTATAAAACTTTCTGTACTGAAATCTTGGCAGTGGAAAGGGGAAGAATAAATACTTGAAAGACTCTTTTGGAGTACTAAACAATTGTGTGTTTTTTTTTAAATCTAAAAAAGTATTTATTAAAAATATCATTTTGAGGAATTACATTAAGTATAAAAATTTACATTAAATTTAGATGACTAAGTAACAAAATATTTGATTGGCTTCTATGCCAATTAGCCACTTGACTAAGACAAATGTTTAATGTCTAACTGCTTCTTCACAAATAGCTTCTCAACCCCATCTGAGGACAAACACTGAATTATGCCAAAGTCTTAAAAGAGGCAGTTAGTAGGTAGAGAATTAAAATAAAAATGCATCCAACAGAGCTTGGATCCTCTCTTCATCCTATATAATAAAAGCCTAGGCGGTGTCATGTCCTTGCACAATATCATCACAAGATGGCCGCCACAAGATAACCATCACAATGTGGCCACCACAAGATGGCCATTACAAGATGGCCAGCAGGGGAGGGCAGTTGTGGGTGATCAGGTTGGCAGGGCAGGACAGTTGGGAGTGAACAGGTCAGCAGGGGAGAGCAGTTTGGGGAGGACCTGGACTGTAGGGGAGGGCAGTTGGGAGTGACCAGGCCTGCAGGGGAGGGCAGTTGGGGGTGATTGGGACAGCAGGGAAGAACACTGGGGAGCAATCAGGCTAGCAGGGGAGCAGTTAGATGTCAATCAGGCTGACAGAGGAGTGGTTAGGGGCAGTTAGGCAGGCAGGCAGGTGAGCAATTAGGAGCCAGTGGTCCTAGATTGTGAGTGGGATGTCTGACTACCACAGGGATTGGGCCTAAACTGGCAGTCAGACATCCCCCAAGGGGTCCCAGGTTGGAGAGGGTGTGGGCTGGGCTGAAGGACACCACCCCCAGTGCATGAATTTTGTCCACTGGGCTTCTAGTGTATCAGAGTGATACACTAGAGGCGCAGATCATGAAATTTGTGCTCTGCGCTGGAAGGTTCCCTCAGGTTGGCCTATACCCTCTAGCAATCCAGAAACCCTTGGGGGATGTCCAACAGTTGGACATTCTTAGTGCAGCCTCAGGGGTGGGAGAGGCACTGGCCACTGCCACTGTGCTCGCCAGATGTGAGCCTGCCTTCTGGCTGATCAATGCTCCCCCTGTGGGAGTGCACTGACCATCACAGGGCAGCTCCTGTGTTGAGCCTCTGCCCACTGATAGTCAGTGTGTGTCATAGCGGCCAGTCGTTCTGCTGTTCAGTCAATTTGCATCTTACCCTTTTATTATATAAGATAATAAAATGCTAATATGCAAATGTTTGTCATGCCATGACACTGTAACAACTGATCAGCAGGGACCTGAGGCTTGATAGGAGCCTATCAATTGAGCCTATCAATAGGAGCCTATCAATTGGGTCCTATCAAGACCCAATTGGGGCTTGATAGGAGACCTGAGGCTGTACCCCCATCTAGTGGGACTTGATGGGGAGTGGGACCAGTCGTGTCTGGGTCTCACCCAATGGGGGTGGGGCTGGCTTGGTCTTAGTCTGGCACAATTTTGAAGCATATGCAGGTGGTTGGGGACTTGACTCTGGGTATTTTCATATACATTTTACTAATTTTCATTCATCTCTGACATTTCTATATCATAGATAAAGGACAAATAGCAATATTAAAATATTTCCTCTAATTAGTTCCCTTTTAATGTGCACAAATTTTGTATATTTATACTAGTGGAGAGGGACAGAGTATATTTGTGCCTTTGACTCATTAGCAAAATACATTAGCTTTAGCTTATCAATCTGCACCTGGTGTCTGCCTGAGGTCTCCAAAAAGAGGAGATTTACAATTAGGTTTTTGGCCTATGGTGATTTGAAAGCTCTCCAAATAAAAAATCATATAGACATTTAGAATTGTAAATATACCATATTTCTGTCTGGATTACACGTTTTCTGAAGTTCATCTTTTTTTTTTTTAAATTTTTTTCTTTAAGCAAGTGGCCCTGGCACACGTATTACACCCTTTCTGTACATCCCTTCCCCGGTGGAGTTTTAGTACTGGAATGGAGCAAAGGGATCATCTTTAGCAAACTCCCTCTTATAGATTAGCAAACTGAGCTACTGAGAGATTAAAGAAGAGACTTAAAACCCCAAATATTCAGCAGCCTGGCCAGGACTAGGACCCATGATCATCTCATTTCCAGCAATGGCATTATAGTTGTTTGAATAAACATCTTACATAGAGACTATTTCTTCCTTTACATTAAGAGATCATCTGAACAGTATATTGCCTAATCTCTATTTCGTAGTTTATAAGATTTCTGTGCCTTTAAAATCTGTTCTATTAGAATAAAATTTAACATCTAATTGGTGATGCTTCTCTGGGTTGAAACTTTCATTCTGTTTGGATGCCTAGCTTCGACAGTTCCCCTTGGGTTTGATCCAAAACGGGGTTGCAGGGGGCAGACGGCCCAGGGAAACTTTATTGTAAAGCGGTGTCCAATTCCAGCCAGACTCTTCTCTCATCATCACATTTCTTGGGGTTTCTCATAATTCAGTAAACTGGGTGGTAGATAAATAAGCTGGTCCTGAGGGAAGGGAAGTTCATAAGGCATTCTAGAGGTGACTCTTTACTTTGTAGGTGGGGGGAGGAGTAAAGACGGATTTGCCCTGTTTCCCAGGAGAAGAAAGTTTGTTGGAAAAAACCAACTCCCTAGGAAAGGGACACATCAGGAAGATGAATTACCCAGGAAGTCGGGCTGCTCTCCCAGTGGGCAGAGGCCCCCTGGGATGTAATTTGGCAGCTGTCAGTCTTGTCCCAGTGTGTCTCTGTCTTTTCCGTCCCTTGTGCTACCAGTGGCCAGCCTGCACTCTGTAGATCCAAGAGGCTGTTTGGCAGAGAGTGAATATTCAGCATGCACACTCTTCCTATCAACACTCCGGGAGCTCTCAGATGGGCACACCCTGTGGGGAAAACTCTTTAAATGAGCACCTTATTAAAGAATGATCCTGTTAGGTGAATAAAAGGATGATTACATACCCAGAGGTGAGCCGTAATGAGGCTCCCAATAACTAAATGAATCAATCCGCTGCACTCTGTAGCTGGACTTGAGCCTGAGCATTTCAAACTGGCACCTGGAAAAGGAAAGGGCTCTGGGGACTTGCACACAATACACTGGAATATATGTCATTCTGTTTTCCCCAAAGGGAGTTCAGGGTAGATTTCTCGGGTAGCAGTTTTGAAGAAAGAATCCTGGTATAAGAAGGGAGCTTGGTATGGGTGTAATCACCTCATATGATCAAACTATAGACACATCCCTGCCCTTTTTGGAGGCTGAGTGACCCAGTAGACCTGTCTCTCTTTAAAGCCACAAGGTTGCTGGCTAAGAATTCCAGTATGGCATCTTAGCACCACTGACTGAAGCTTGGGGAGGAAGCTGAAAGCAATGGACTTTATGTTCTCTGCAGGTGCAAGGGGAACAGGAATTCACCTTCCACCCTTGTGGCTTAGCCACAAGAAGCAAGGGCCACAGGTTGAAACTACAGACCTTGGTTATTGCTGCCTCTGGACCTGTTTATATTTTAAGTCCTCCATGACAGAAGCTACAGCCTATTTCATTGAAGTTCACTGGACTTGGTCATCCATGAGGAAGGGTTTCTTCTTTGGTGAATTATTGTCCCTATTTTTTTGGAGCATGTATCTTTGTGATTCTCTCCTCTGCTTCCCACCTCCTCCCGGACAGGTACAGGCAAGGTGCTGAAGGGAGAGGGGACTCTCCTCTGGCCCAGAACACTGGGCTTTCAAAAGGGCCATGACACTTGTTACTAATGTGATCTCCTACTGTTCAACATTTCTGAACCTCATTTTACTCACCTGTAAAATGGGGAGAGCAATAGTGACCCTGCCTTTTATCCTTTCCTTAGCATACAAAAGATTTTAAGAGTGCTTGGTAAGCTATTATGAGCCATATGTATAGAAAATTGTATTTGTTTAAAGCATCTGATTTGTTTTTGAGAATATTCTTGAATCATGATTTCTGGCTAATGATATCAAAGTCCTTTTTCATTTCTCAGGCACATAGGTAGTGTTTGTTTCAAAGCAGAATGTTCAAAAGCAGGACCAAGCAATTTGATTCCCTGGATCATCCCATTGGGTTCTCTTGACTGTTACTTTGCTTTCTGCATTTTCATTGGGAGACCCATCTAGGTAAAGTTTTATCTTGAGTCTAAAGAGAGCTCTTTAAAATGACTTTTATGGCACGAATAGACCAGCTGGCATTTATTTCATTAATCTGATTATTTTCAAATGCAAAATACTGAAATAGTATTTGTAGCATTTTTTTGGTATTTATAGACTGCAGTCAAAGCCAACGTGGGTGCTTGTTAGTGTCATAATGATGAGTAGCAAAAATTGTTCAGCTGATAATTGAGGAAGATAAAATATTCTCTCTATTCCCCATTCCACCCCTTTCCCCCATTTAATAATCACCTTTGGTATAAAAGTGTTCCACTGTTTCAATAGAATAGTGTGTTGCTCATCTGTCAACTCAATTGAGGATGGCAATGCTAATTTATTTCTCTAGGTATACTTTCCTCAGACTAAGAACTAGCACAGATCTGAGAGATGTGTCTGAGGCAGTCAATGATTAGTCAATATTTTCTGACTTCTCTGCTAATTTACTAAAGAGAATAGTACCTTCTCAAATTATCATGGTCACTTATTTGGCTTGTCTTAGAAGCATATCTTGATTTAGGCAGATAAACCACATTTAAAACATAAGCTAACATACTTTTGTTTTATGTTTAGTGCCCTAAAATTGGGCCACTAAAACTGCTATTTTGTTGGAAAGCAAATGTTAAATTGGTTGTGGTAGGGTGGTATTTGGGGGAGTGATAAGAGAGGAAATTTAGTTTCCAGCATCTAAATCTCTATGTTCTTTTTTGGTTTAGGGAATAATATGAACACATAGAGAAATGATTTGAAATAGAAGAAACATTAAAAGTATTTTTTATGTACTGTGGAGGTGAAAACTGAAGTTCAAAATACTTAGGTAATTTGGCTTATGTCACAGGGCAGGAGAGAACCTATTGTGAGAATCCAGATTTAAGAATGTGCTCAACTGACTAGCTCTGAAGTGTAAATTGGTCAGCTTTTGTGTCCTATAGTTTCTGGAATTGCTACTTCTTTCCATAGTTGTCTATCCTTTCTGTCCATCCCCACCTCTTTAATCTGTTTTTTTTTTAAATATATTCATACAATAATTAAGCCACAAAATGTTGGTGAATGAGTTGATATCTAGGTATCTATTGTCTTGAGGTTGTATTAAAAAGAGGACCTCATGTCCTAGCTGGTTTGGCTCAGTGGATAGAGTGTAGGTCTGGGGACGAAAGGTTCCCTGGTTTGATTCCAGTCAAGGGCACATGCGTAGGTTGCAGGGGGAAGGAGGAAAGGGCTGAATCCCACAGTAGGGCGTGTGAAAGAAGTAGTCAATCAATGATTATTATAATTGATATTTCTATCTCTATCTCTCCCTCCCTCTCTGAAATCAATAAAATATTTAAAAAGAGGACTTTGTTCTTAAAAATTTGAAATTTATATCAATTAGACTGTCTAAATAGATTTTCTTTTCCTCTTTTGAATGCCATAGAAAAATATGCCATACTTCTTGGCTGTTGAACTTCTCAATATTAACTTAGAATGCATCTCTCTTTACAATACCCTTAGAGGTTGCTCACTTTCAGTAATGCCTGCTTTCTAGTTGAAGAAATTCTTCAAATCACAGGTACCACATTGGAATTTCTTTCAGTTAGGATGACAGATCGAATAAACTGCATGTGTGTGAAGTACAGATAAAGGTAATCAGATCTCATGCTTCAGGGAATAAACTGATTACCTATGATGGTCAGGAAGTATTTTCCCCCTTAGCATCCTGTTCATACACAAACCAAGAGCAGGATTCAACTTTCTGCTATCCTAAAGCTTTCTTATAGAACTTCATTATGTACACAATATAAAATCTGAACCTATAACATAATGTGCGGCATATAATAGTTGTCATACATGAATCCATATTTAATATGCATCAAAATAAATATTGTAACAGTGAGACAGAGTCCTATTTAGATAACTGGGGAAGTGATTTATTAAACATAAACTACTTAAAATCTTTTCATGTTTCCTCCAGGGATCTCAAAGTACCTTCCCAAAATGAGCTCATTAATCCTCATGAATATTCTGTCATATAATATCCTGTTAAATTTCTCTGAAAAAAAATCACAGATCAGTCAATCTTACTAATCAGTAAGTCCTTATAGCAATCCTAACAATATTTATTGCCTGGAAATCTCATTAGGGATTTCACTTCTAAAACTATTATGGTTTTTTTTTCATCCCTGACTCACTCTCTACAGTCATTCCTCCAACAAACATGTGGTGAGAGTCAATAATGTGCAAAGTGCTGGATATAAAAATATAAATAGGGCTGAAACTGGTTTGGCTCAGTGGATAGAGTGTTGATCTGTGGACTGAAAGGTCCCAGGTTCGATTCCAGGTAAGAGCATGTACATTGATTGCAGGCACATCCCCAGTAGGGGGTGTGCAGGAGGCAGCTGGTCGATGTTTCTCTCTCATTGACATTTCTGGCTCTCTATCCCTCTCCCTTCCTCTCTATGGCTCAGGGAGCTATTTAGGAGGTCCTTCTAAATATGCTGGCAAGTTTCCTCTTCATCTGCTATCCTCTTCTTGCTGAGCAGGCCATCTAATAATCATCTAGGCTTTGACCATGGAACCTCGTCTGAATCGTGATTTGCTCCTAAGGGACTAGCATAGATTCCAGTTAGTTCAGTTGACATTTAGAAAGAGTTGGTCATGTTCTACCTTAGAAATCTGTTAAGATAAAAAAACAACAACATTGAAACCTGTAAAGAATTTTTGTGACTTTATTTGAGCCAAACTGTCGACATATGCTTGGAAGCAGAACCTCAATGAATTGAGATAATGCTCTGTAGAATGGTAGGTTACATCTGTGTTTATACATTGCAATCAAATGAAAGGGATGATGTAGGTGGTTTACATGAAATCCATTGGTGATAGATTAAGGAGGTGGGATTAAGCAAAGCGGGGGAACCCCTGGGATTGGAAAAAAGTAAAATGATAGACACATACTTAGGTGGGTACAGGGACAATCCTATATAATAAAGAGGTAATATGCAAGATGGCTGCCTATGACCAGGCTGGCAGGGAGGTTTGTGAGGGATGACTAAATAACTGAGCAGCAGGCTGCGTGGGGCGACCAGGATAGTGGGGCTTGGGGGGGGGTGAGAGCATGATGGGCCACCAGGTCAGCAGGAGGGGGGCAGTTAGGGTGACCAGGCTGGCAGGAGGGTTGGTAAAAAGTGACCAGGATGGCGGGAGGGGAAGTTGGGTGTGACCAGACTGGCAAGGCGGGGCAGATAGGGGCAACCAGACCAAGAGAGGGAGGCAGTTGGGGGCAACCAGGCTGGCAGGGGGGATAGTTAGGGGTGATCAAGCCAGCATCCACAGGCAGTGAGAGGGGGAAGTTAGGGGCAACCAGGCAGGCAGGTTAGCAATTAAGATCCAGCTATCCAGGATTGTGAGAGGGATGTCCTGGATTGGAGAAGGTGCAGGCTTAAATCCCTCCTTTACCCCCCCTCCCCACACAAATTTCTTGTACCAGGCCTCTAATTAATATGATAGTAAAGGAATTTGTGGTATATGTCCTGACCCTGATGCCCAGAACATCAAGTTGTGCCCCAAGGGGTCCAGAAAAAGGGAAGTAACAAGTTACCCAGACATTTCAAAGGGTATGTTATCATAGATGGAAAAAGACAGGCTCAGATAAGGTAAAGGTTGACCTTGTTAGTGAAGATGCCAGCCTAGGGTGTAACTATCCACCATAACTGATTTTAGTTAAAGTTTAATTTCAGACCATCCTTTGTGGCTACTTTAGGTCTCTGAGTTTGCAAACCTGCCATGCAGGCCTTCCCTGAGCTTGTCAGGTTAGCATGTGTCCCCTTTAGTCCACAAATCTTTGGAATAACTTTGCTTCTTTCAAAAACTGGATTAGTCCAGGGATCTCTATTCTAGCATACCTGCAGTATGTGTATGTTGACCAGAAACTTTATAAAAGAGGATTAGATTTAAATTTGACAGAATTTTTCACCTACATTCTAGAGACAAGTCCCATGTTCATCCTAGAAAAAATAATAGAGAATAACAATTAAAAGACACTTTTCAACTATATATCCATGTTTAAGTTTTATTTGTTTGGTTTAATTAAATATATTGGGGTAACATTGCTTAGTCAGATAATCTTGGTTTCAAGTATAGATTTCTATAATACATGATCTGTATATTGCATTGTGTACCCACACATCAAAACATCTTCCATCAACACATTGGTTTTTCTTAATGTTCTTTTGGAACAAATCATGACAGTGTCTAATATTGTTAATATTTTACATGGAGAATTAAATAATTTTGAGAGGGAAGATTTGTGAAATGTGTAAGCATTTTTTCTGAACAACGATTTTGGTTCCAAAGTGGATAGTACTTTCACCTCTGGAAGTAAATAGAGGATTCCCAGTTTGGTCTCTAAAAGATGTTTGCTATGATAAGAAACAAATACACAAAGATATGGTCACTGAGCCCCACTGCACCTTCTGCCCAGCATCAGATACAATAATAGCAGCTTTTACTGATAGCATCACTTGAAGACAATATCATCAATAATATATTCCCTTAAAAACCGGTCCTATGGTATTTTTGTTGGGAATAAAGAGAAGAGAAGATGTTAAATGGTAAGTACATATTAGAAAGCTTTTTAGTACTGTTCTTGCCCTTAGTTATTCACAGGGTATATTAGCAAATTAAAGGTTCTATGAAGTCTCGTAGTATACACATATTTTACATTTTATTTAAGGCTCTCACATTGCAAAGGAATAGTGTGCTTATTTATAGTCATAAGTTATTTTTATTTTATGCAGAGTTCCTTTCAATGTTTCTCAAGTGCATTGAAATAGTATTTTATGTAATTTTTAAAACACTAATACTTTTTGAAAATATAATAAACATGTTTTAAGAAATGCACACTGTTGGAATTCTCACTTCTATCCTGTCTCCCATTTCAGCAGTTTTTTTTTTTTCCTTCAGTATTTGATTTATGAGAGCTCAATTTATATTCAACTTTCCAGGACATTTCTTATGCAATGTAAAAGATAACATTGCTATATTTGTGTAGGAAGGGGGGAGAAACCTACTTCTGAGTAGCCCATAAAAACTATGTGACAGTGAAAGATAATGATAAGAGGAAAATAACTGGATGAATGTGTCAGGAAACCTTTATTTTCATTTGGCTTGCTGTGAACTTCGGACCAAAAAGTAACCTTTCTGATTCTTACTGTATAATCATAATGACTGCTACTTCCCACCACCTGAGAATGAATGATATGGGGATTGATCAAAAGCAAAACTCTGACATTTGTGTTTTATATATATTTTTTTTAAATGTCCTGCCTGGCCCGTGTGACTCAGTGGTTGAGCATCCACTTATGAACCAGGAGATCATGATTCAATTCCAAGTTAGGGCACATGCCTGGGTTTGGTGATTGATTCCCTGGAGGGTGCATGTTCAGGAGGCAGCTGATCAATGATTCTCTCTCATCACTAATGTTTCTATCCCTCTCTCCCTCTCCCTTCCTCTCTCTGAAATCAACAAAGAAAACACACACACACATAACCAATACTTGCTTGTATGTCTATGATTTCATTCACTAACCTGTTCTAATTTTAATGTTATTCTTATACCTTCACTTGTTTTCACTCCTTATAGTTAGGACATTGTCAGTATCACTTGTGTTTCAATGAAAAGTCCATGGGGGGTGGGGGTGGGGGGGAATGTGTGTGCATTAGTGGGGTCACGGAGTGTGGATCAAAAGACAAAGACACATAGTGGATCTTAAGTCAGAGTTTACTTACTCCTGCCTTATGAAAAATTAATTGAGGTCAAGTGATTAGATACAGAAGCCTAAAACTGTAATGAATGCCTGTGAATGAAGGTTATAATCATAATCACTAGATTTCCCCTGATAAGCAAAATGCCCTTTGATAAGATAGAAAATTACATAAGATCCTTTGGAGTTTATTCACCCCTTTCTATTAGAAAAATGTCGGATTCTTCATTCTTTCTTATTATGTAAAGAATTATCATATATAATTATTATTCAAAAACCCCAAACACCAGCTTTTCTAAAATAATGTTCCCTCTGAAAATTCCATCAGTAATAGAATTTGGTTATCTGGAAATCTACTGCACATATGGCCCAGCAAGAGAATAATTACACTTTATTGATATCCACTCACAACTCCATGAGAAAAAGGAGAAAAGAAAATCTGGCTAAAGCTGTGAAAAATTAGATATATTTATAAACCTGAGATGTCGACTTTCCAAATTAGTTTCAAATCCAGATACATATCTTTGAACTTATCTTCATTTTCCCACAAATGCACACAAAGAAACCAATGATTTATTTCTAGGCATTAGATATATAAATACCCATTTGTTTATTTATATGTGCGCATGTATTATGAGTCATAATTTACTGGTGTTAGCCCTAGTGACTTTTATTTTTTTCTTAATACACAAACTCTCAATATTTTGGCTCAGAAGAAAAGTTTAAAATATATTAAAGCTCTCTTTTTTCCTTCAACATTCATGATAGCATTAAACCATATATTAACCATTCCCTAAGGTGGAGAAATTACACTTACCTCATTGCCTGGAGGTTGCTTCTTATTAAAGTGTATTAGATCTGTATATCATAAAATAAGATGAACTGAGATTTCTCCCCCCTTATTTATTTCTGGAAAAAAAAAGATTGCTTGCCAATATGTACATATATTTTTTAAAAAGCAATGAACACTAATTATACTGTGTGGTGTCACAAGGTTATTGTTCTTTTATTTCTTTACTTGTAATATTTTGTTAAATTTTGGAGGAAGCTTGAAAAGTTAATTAACATGAACTTGTGTCTCCACATTTTATTGCAATAGAGTATTGCAGAAGGGGAAAAGGAGAATAACAATGAACTGGTTAGATAAGAGGCAGCCACTAGTTTTACAAAAGTATCAGGGACTGTCCAGATGCTATTTAGAGGAATATTATGAGGGTTTAATAGCTAACTGTAGTGAGACTACAAGTTTCAAATTGATTGTTAGATATAATAGGGAAGATAACATTAGAAACAAATAAAGAACTATCTAAATTCCATCCAATCTGGAAAAATTGCAAATGAAGATGGCCTAAGGGGAGTGGGGCAAGCCCCAGAAGCTGATAGGCTTAGGGAAACCTGGTGTGTGTCAGCAGGGCTGGGTGGCAGCTAATGAGATGAATGCTGTTGGTTTTTCTCTTTTTTCTTTTCTTGGAGATCTGGAGACACTGGGCCATCCCTCATTAATATATTCCACAGTGAAGTAGCTTTATTGAGTAACTATTATGGGCCACACTTTAAAAGATGGTGGAAGCAAAGAGACAAGCCTCCCTTCCACGCCCTGGAGAGTTCTAGGACATAGTCAAATGCTGTAGGAAGGAAAAAGTGTGAGGTTTGGCTTAAGGAGATGAATGTTTTACACATGGATTGACATCTTTATTCTACCTGTTAAGGTTTTGTGGTCTGCTGCAGGTCCCAAAAAGAGAGTTAGAGATGTAAAAGCATATCTGTTCAGAAGAATATTCACTTCTCATTTGGAATTTTTTATTCCTAGCTACATTTTCTGAAAGATAAAACTCTTGGGTGTTAGCCTTGTTTATTTTGCCTTTTGGAAATTTCTCTTCTCCTTCTCCCCCTCCACTTTCACCTCCCTAATTGATTATGCAGAATGAAATAAAGAAGAAAGAGGCTATTAGGAAAATGCAGAGAAGATGTAACAAAGCCAAAAGTGGGGCAGTAAGAGAGTAAGAATAAGAAGAAAATGATCTTCACATCCTCTTTTCTAATTTTGCTTCCATGAAAATGGTATACACCTAGAATGAAGATCACCTATTTTCTCCTCTATATAATCCTTCTCTATAGAAAAATCTACCCTCCTTTGTCCAGTTATGCTCCATGTCTCAAAGAAATTTCTCTTCATGGTACATTGCAAAATCAGACTCTCTTGGGAGTTGCTCACCAGCTCACCCTGGAAACACTCTGATTTGTTTCCCAAAGGCTCCAAACAGCCTTCATCTATTATTTACGTCCCAGGAACCCAGTAGCTACTGAACAGGTTTTTTGTTGTTGTTGTTGTTTTTTTACCAGTGTTGTTTTATCTTCTTTAAAATCCATGATCAAGGCCACAGACAGCATTAAAAGCCTCAGGACCCTTGCTGGGAAGAAAATCAACTCAGTGCACACCAGTGAGAGATCATGGCCTTTTCCTATGACAACTGTGTGACATCTTTGGCTGCCCTTTTTATGCACTTGTCACTGTGCCTTCCTAGATCAATGGCATGAAACATCCTTTTCCTTATCCTTGACGTATTGATATTGTCATACCATGGATAAAACACAGAGTAATGCAATATGAGCAGGTGATGGAATTATTTGAAATGCACAGATATCTCTGCTGATGTTTAAGAGTGGTGCAATATTAAAGACATTACTTTCCCTGACAGGCATTTTCATTTTTTCATAGCACCTATATTATGCAGGGAAAGAATCTAAAGGTTAATTCTTGTTTTCCTCAACTAGGTCCATGAAATAATATTTAAGGGTATATGTATGTGGTGTGTGTGTTTGTGTGTGTGTGTGTGTGTGTGTGTGTGTGTGTGTGTCTATGTCCTTCCTCTCTATATATTTATCTTTTCAAAATCCATAGCCTCTTGTTTAGATCACATTTGAATTTATGTAGAGAAATGACACAAATCCCAGAGAACCTATAGTAAAGATAATTGCCTTTTATCAGAACACTCTTCTTATGATTGGTGGTGTCACATGGGCAAATTGGGAAGACCATTCTGGATGGGGGGAAGACAAAACATAACTTAGTAAAACTCAAGAAAGACATACATCAGAGGGACAATTTCTCTTGTAGAATGAGTTAAGACTAATACATATCATGGTCTTATCAGAAAGGGAATGATGTTCAAGGTCAATAATAGCAAAGGCTATAGTAATGAAAACTGCAACAACAGCAACATAAAAGGGAATTTTTAAAAAGCATTTCCAATGCTAGAAACTTTCATATGTTTAACCTTCATGTTTAAAGTTTAATCTCTACAACAACCCTATGAATTAGATAATATATCACCACCTATTTATTAGATGAAGAAAAAAACAAGGCTCAAAAAGACATGTTACAGTGACTCAAGACCAGGTCTGTCTGATCACAAAGCCTTAGGTTTTAAACTGATTTGATTTCTATATCCCTATGAAGAGGGAAAACCCAGATCCTAGAAAATCAGCTAGAGAAATGTGCTGGTCAGCAGGAACGCTGGCTCAATGGGCCTGTTTCAGGGCCTAGAAGATTGCCTGTCTACTGCCCTCCTTCTGTTGAATGTTCAAGTTCGTTTAGATAAGTAGTTGCAAACCTGTGGGTGTCATAATTGTTTACTTCCTCTAGCTTTGTCCTAAAGCTGGAATAAAGTTTGTTTCCTCCAACTGAGCAAAAGTTGTAATTCTACTCAATGGTTCTAATGGAATTTTCTACTAGCTTGGTATCTTTCTAATCCTAGTCTTCTCATAAGGTTACTGGGAAGTAAGAGGCAAGAAATCTGAGGGCAATATCTCTTGGTTTCATCAGGTGATCCAACAGACACCAGCAGAACCCAAAGTCCTTTTTCAGCATCTTCCTGGGAAGAAGAATTTTCTAAGAAGAAATGTGTGGTTTATTCTCTACTTAGACAATAACAATGTATACTCCTTTGCAATGGAGCATAACATTCTTACATCCACCATTGGGAACTATATTATTAATTATTGGAACTTAAGAGCTCTTCCCTCCCATAATTGTTTTAAGAGAAGAAATCCCAGGAAAATCTTAGTTGACATTAATATGACACAATTAATTTATTCAGCTTTCTTTTAAATCTAAAAGTTGAGACATTAATATTTTCTATGTTTCAGATAAGAAAAATGAGACAGTAGAGTCATACATTTAATCTAGCACACATTTTTATGCCCTCCCCTATACTAGTTACTAAATGGATCTGGGAGATAAGTACATTAGAAATAAGTATACAATAAGAAATTTAAATTCTTTACCTTTAAGGGTTTCATAATCTGTTGGAGAAAGATTATGACATTGCCTATAACATAATTTGTTAAGTGTCGTGTGGAGGTATATGTGGGATATCATGGGAATAGAACAGATGAACCACAGCTGGAGCAGCGAGGTAAAAGGGTCCTGTGGGATATAACACATGATCAGAGTATAAACTAGAGTATGATCTATATAAGATAGCTTTTTTTGGGGGGAAGGGGGGTGTTACCATGAGCTGGACTGAGCACTAAGTGATTTACATGCATTGTCACAATTAATTTAAGATATCCTTAAAGCAACCCAATGGATGTGTGTTATTATTATGACCATTTTATAAACTTTACAAGTCCGGAGCAGAGATTTGAAGCCATGTTCTCTAACTTCAGACTTCAGCTTTTGACAAAGATGTCACACTATTATTGATGATACTATCTCACCTGGGAACATCACCAAACAAAGCCACTTGTTCTTGGACCCACTAATCATTCTTACCCTTTGTCAATGAGCTTGGTTCTAGCTTGTGATGAATTTCCTTTCTGAAACAGAAATTTAATGATTTGGGTAGGAAGGTAACCTGCAGATATTAGCTTTGATATTGGCAGGCCAACTCCCAAGATCTAGGCATTTGGGTTTCCTTAAGAATATCTATCTGGTGCCATGATATTCACCATGGTCTTTAATGTGGCACTGTGTTGTACAGATAACACATGACCATAGCCTGACCCCTCTCAATCCTGTTCCCTGGCATCTCAAACGGTCCCAGCAGCAAACACTTTGCCTGTCAATTTGGAGCTTTTTGAAAATAGGTATTTTTTTTTTTCTTTTATATTCTGGAGACAAAACAAAACAAAAAAAAACAAAACAAAAAAATTCTCTCATTAACCTTGCCAGAACCTTATGGAAATTCTGAGAAGTCAAGGTTGTTTTCCTAATAATATATATATGTTACTTCTCTCAAATGCAACAAATTTGGCATATTGAGGGGGTGACAAGGTTAGGCAGATTTATTAGCATCCTGTCAGGAAATTTCCCATGAGCAGTAGAGGTTTCTTAGAAAATTCAGTGTAATCAACAGGAACAAGTTGGACTAATTCTTAGCAGGTCCGCACTGGCTCTGTTCACACCTTTCTTTCCAGACGACAAAATGTACTAAGTAGAGAGCTCATTAAGAAGACCTTCCTGCAAACACACTCTTTACACCGAGTTTCTTTCTCCTTCCTCCCTTTCAAATAATTATTTAAGTTACTTGGGAAGATGCAAAAATGTATTTGAAGCATTATTGAATAGGCAGTGACTTTTACTCACTTATATGTATCTCCCAACTCTTTAAGGGAGAGCTTCTACTCCAGGGAATAAGGCTTAACAAGAATCTGATATCTGTTCTGTTTTTCCCTACTCCACTTTTACTAAAGAATTAGGAGTTTCAACCACTGGGTCTGAAACACGTCAGACCAGAGATATAACAGCTGGAAGAGGTTGGCCTTTGAATCAGGACACTTGGGTGTCAGTCTCAAGCCTCCTGCTTGCCAGCTTCTTGGCCCTGGGCCAGTTATTTAAGCTTGCTGAGCTCCAGTTTCCTTGTTTAAAAGGAGAGGTTAATGACACCCATCTCACAGGGTGTCTAATAAACATTAAATTAAATGAAAAATGTCACAGTTACTTGACCTGAGCATCTTTCAATTTTAGTTTAAGCACTACCTTCCCTGAAAAGTTTTCCTTGATGTGCCCCAGACATAAAAGCCAGCATTTATTGAGAAGTCATGATGTTGCTCCACACTATGCAATGTGCTTTGCAAATTTCATGTCATGGAATCCTCAGAATCCAGAGATAGGGAAAAAGTGGAAAGAAGAGGGGGAAGGAAAGAGAGAGACTCAAAAGGGAGGGAGGGAAACAGGAAGGGGGAAGAGTGTGCGTGTGTGAGAGAGGAAAGAGTAAAGAGAGTGAAAAAGAGAGATAAAAGAGATAGAGAAGAGAGAATGAATGAGTTCCTATGTTAATCTTGGTCAGGATAGCTATCCTTTCTAAACTTGTTTCCTTATCTGTAAAACCAATAAATAAAGCCCACATCTTCACTCTATTTTGATGACTAAATTCGGTGATTTCTATTACATGCGTCCCACTGTGCCTGACACATAACAAACTCTTAATAGATAGAATCAAATTTATTATTTGTGATGAAGTTTACAAGAATTTTTAGCACATGTTGTGTTCCTGGTTCTAGCCTTTGATTTCTCATTGTTCATTTAGATTTCTCTTCTTCCACTGGTGTGAGAAAACTGGAGCCCATGCTTTTCCTTCTCTGGACAGCATCCATCACACAGAAATATTCATGAATTGTCCTTAAACGGTGGTAAAAGGAATGAGGGAGAGGAAGAGGGAGAAGAATAGTAATGAGCTTGATAAAGTGTCAGGAGCTGTACAGTGTGATTCAGTAACCCAGCAGCACTGCAGAAGTAGCAGATCGACTTAGGTTCTTATGCACAGCTCACATAATTTCACTTCTTTCCACAAAATATTTTGGTGCCTACTCACTACTACTACAAACCAAAAGAAAAAAAAAGAGAAATATTTGCACGTTAGAGTGCATATTTCCCCCCTTTTAAAAATATTTTTGTATTGATTTCAGAGGAAGATAGAGACATCAATGATGAGAGAGAAACATCTATTGGCTTACCTCCTGCACGACCCCTACTGTGGGTGGAGGCCACAATCCTGGCATGTGCCCTGACTGGGAATCAAGCCATAACCTTTTGGTTTGATTCACAATGAGCCACATCAACTGGAACTATAATGTGTGGATTTTAATGGGTCTCCCCCATTCCTTTCTTCCTATAGGAGGCATTGATACTCTCAGGGAGACTTTTCACAAAGTAGCATGTTCTCATAGCTGGACCCAAGAGCCAACATTGCAGAGGGAGTTTAATTACTTCCATCCCTTTTTGGTTGAGACAGTTTGGCCTCACCAAAGATGATTTTGCCCTAGGAAGCTCAGATTTCGAATCCGGCCTAACCAGCCTATTTCCAGTGCCAGAATTTTCCAATGCCTTCTCCCTTCCTGTGTAGAGTAGTTTCCCAAGAGCCAAATGAAATAGCCTTAGTGAATCTTTGATACAAATGGTATGGTATCAGCTCTGTCAGAGGTCGTACCCACTCTGTGCCCAGGACACCCACCCATCCTCTGCATCTAGGCAAAGATAGCCTGTCTTCATCGAGCACAGATCTCTCCCTTCCTCTATGGTCCTCAAACACAGGAACAGCCTTTCTTGACACTCGCATTTCTATCTCTTCGCTCATCCTGGCCTTTTTGAAAGGTCAGGAGTTTGAAAGGAAATGGAGGTCTCAGAAAATGAAAGATACAGGTTAACTCTGTTCTAAAGTTTCATGGCAGGGCTCGATGGGGCTTTCACATGAGTTTCGTTCTTTCTGACACAAGATTGAAAAATACTTTTGAGATACTTTAAAAACGGAAATATTTCCAATTAAAATGAAAATCATCAGCTACTCTTGGCAATTCAGATGACATTGCAATCTTGGGCCTACACTCCCATGTGGCAAAAATTTGCTAGAGATGAGTCATGGTTGTTTTAAACATCCTTTGGGTGACTGAAGTTCCCACCATTTCCTATTACTTTAGCAACACCAAAGCCCATAGCCAGTTTTACTTAATAATAAAAGCTATATATGAAAATGCTTGAGCACTCGAATTCTTAAATCATGAATTTTCATTACCTACTTGAACTCTGGGAGCATTTGGTCCTCTAGCCCATGCTATAAAGGAAAGAGAGTTAAATACCAAGCTAGCCCTAGCCAGTTATCAGTGGATAGAGCTTTGGCCCTTGAACTGAAGGGTAGCGGGTTCGATTCTGGTCAAGGGCACATACCTCGGTGTTGCAGGCTTAATCACTGGCCCTGGTTGGGGTGCGTGCAGTAGGCAAATGAACTGATGGATGTGTTTCTCTCACATGATGTTTCTCTCTCTGTGTCTCGTCTCTTCGCCTCCCTTATATTTTCTCTAAAATTCATTGAGAAAATATCCTCAGGTGAGAATTAACTACACTAACAATAAAAATAAGCTAGATGTGCTGCACAATACTATTTCATTTTATCTCTTTTTCTTCTCTTCTAACTCCCGATTTACAGACCCTACCCCTCACTACCCAATATCATCACTCCCAATGGAAGATGAATATTTAAAGTCTTACAGCTTATGGACCAGAAGAACAATTTTGCTTCCAAATCCTGCAGTCTTATTTCTCACTTCCGGCGTTAAATGTCACTAAATCAAAAAGACGCTATAAAAATTAGTGAAATATCTATTGCCATACTAAGCAGCAATAATGGAATAATATGTTCATGTCCCCACTTCACAAGTCCACTTTCCTAAAGCTAATCAAACCCTCCCATCTTCGGAACCTTCCTCAGAGGTCTTTTTCTGTAAAGAAAGACCAACAAGGTTTTTCACACTTATTCTCTATGGCAGAAAATTACCACCTATTTTTTTCCATTTCAATGATAAATATTTTTTTCCTTCTAACTTTCAGAGTCTCATTTTAAAATGGAAATAGCCCAAAGCTAGGTAGTTGCCTTACTCTTTTTCATTTTCATTGAATCCATTTCTCACTTATTTTTCACATTATGTATATGTTTTTCTCTAAAGTTTTGATAACATAATAAGCTTCTTTTATATTTTAACTTGCATTTATATTGCTCTTCAGGTTTATGTCCTTGACTCTTGAAAGACTTGAGAATTTTTTTTTACCTCTATTATTCTGCATTCAATGCTTTAAGTTGTGTGTGAGTGTGTCTGAATGTCTGTGTGAGTGTGCATGCTTGCGTATGCGCATGCATGTGTGTGTGTTGGCTTTTCTGAAAAATATTTTAAATTCACATTTCACCACTTATAAACCACCATACTCCCTCATGATTTTCAGTGCTTATGAAATAGACCAGCTCCAGAATGAACTTTCTAGCATTCACATATGATCAATTTCTGGCCCCACTATAAAGCCCCTCCCCCAGACACACACACCACGACCACCACCAGATGACTTTTCAGTGACCTCAGGGTGGAATACAAATGCTTTATCACTCACAAGGCTCATCATGGTCTGCTGTCTGTCTCTTCCCTTTCCAGCAGAATCTGTTACATTCTTTCACCCAGTTTGCAGCCACACCATACAACTCAGCACAGTTGGGACTTTGTGTAAGTATGCAGTGAGCAGGCACTGAAATATTTTGTAGAAAGAAGTGAAATTATGTGAGCTGTGCATTAGGAAGATTTGTCTTGGAAAACCATATAGCAGGCCATATTCTAAAAACGAGTTGGCAACTAAGAATTGCATCCTTGTGCTTTTGTTTTTGTTCAGACAAAAGGATATTGAAGGACCAAACATGTTCCTGGTAATGGAACGAAGGGACCACAAAGGAAAGATTTCTTGAAATAAACAATCCTGCAGTTTACATAAGAAGAGGGAAGGGTACCTACTGAGGAATTACTTTAAATTCCTAAGCCTGAGTAAATGGAAAAATTGAGATGTCATTGACTAAAGAGTGGAATGCACTAAGTTTGGTGAAATATGAGGGTATGGAAAATAGTAATAAAAATGGTGAGTGGTACATTTATAAAAATAAGTCTAGCAGGTGGTTAAAGCTCATATCATTGGATGAGATTAGAGACATAGATCTGGCATTCTTTACTTAGAGGCAATATCTGAATCCATAAAATGATTTACATGAGGTCATCAAAGGAGATAATATGGACCAATATCATTGAGGAGAGGGTTTTGGGTGGAATACGTATTTAAGTGGTAAGTAATGAAAAACAAAAGTAAATTTTGAAAATGAGAAACTCTCAGCTTCATTGCACCTAACTCTCACTTTCCCTACATGACAATAACCACCTAGAACTTACAACACTGAGTATCAAATCCCTTCCACCAAAACAAGAACTGTTTATTTAGCCAAATGCAATATATATTTGTATTAATCAAAGCCTTGCCCAATGGAACAGGTAAATCAGTTGCCTCTAGTCCCACCTCTTCAAATGAGGTAGGCCTGGATTTTAAGGTGATTGGCATAACACTAATGCATAATAATCAGAAATTTAATTTATCTTCCAAGATCTTAATAGAGTATCCTCCTCAGGAGGAAACCTTTCTTACTTATCATGCTTAGAAATGAAGTCTGTTTACTTTTTATTTGTTTTTCACTCTACCTATTTTCTGTCATGGTCCTTTTTAATTACCAAAGATATTTATATGGAAAACATATTCTCACTTTTGTGAGATCTTGCTGTTGATGTCTTGTTTCCTCCCATTATGCCAATTATTTAAGCTGACTCTACACTTATTTATTTTTTAAAAATATGTTTTTATTGATTTCAGAGAGAGGAAGGAAGAGGAAGAGAGAGATAGAAATATCAATGAGATCTGCTGCCTCCTGCACACTCCCTTACTGGGAATCAAGCCAACAACCTGAATATGTTCTCTGACCAGGAATTCAAGTGGTGACCTCCTGGTGCATGAGATAATGCTCAACCAACTGAGCCATACTTGCTGGGCTGACTTTCCTTTTAGTTTGTATGATCTCCTAAAATATTTGTGTGAAGGAGATTTAATGTTAAGAGAGGGGTAGGTGAATAGAAATAGTATGAAACTATCTCAGATTCAAGAGAGAGTTGACAGGATTTCAGAGGGGATTAAAAATGTAAGATGATATAAGAAGTCCACTGAATGAAGTGAATGAGACCTCCAAAGGAATGACAAACCAAAAACAATATAGAAGTAGGGGCTGGTGAAGCAAAACTCTTCTACCAGCTTCTGGAGCCGGAACACACCTTCCCTCTCCTTCTTGTCATACACCATTTGTAGAACTTTTAAACTGTGATGAAAATGTTCAGAATGCATGACAAGAGCTATCCAACCACACCTGTCGATTTCCATAGAACATATGGAGTTTGGACTCATAGAGATCTGTTTGAAGACCTGAAAACCCTTATCAAAAGGAAAGAAAATGGAATCCCTACGAGAGACTCACCACAAAGATACAACTTGGCCAATGAGATAGACTAAGTAGCAAGACTTGGATGCTGAAGAAAGGAGGTGGCTATAGGTCAAATTTGAAGCTGGCTCTAAACTTTCATAGACTTTTTTTTTTTTTTGCATTGTCTGTGGGTTTTGAGGAAATCATTATTGGAAAAGGAAGTACCTTGTCCCTGGGGGCCTCATTGTTCTCCTCTTGGAGAGACTTCTGAAAGCACTGCACTGTGACAAGTGGAAGGTGTGTTACCAATAACAATAAAGGGACAAGGGACCTAGAAAGCATTCGTCTAGATGGGGTTGCCAGCTCCGTGAAGACACAGTAAGGGCTTTCTAGGACACATGTGGCCTCCAGAGCATGGGGTTGGAAATCTCTTTTCTTGGCTATCCACATTCCTATAGACAAGAAGTGGAGGAAAGTCTGAGAGTCATATATGTCTCCCATGACCCCTCAGTGTAACCTGAAGACCCTCTTCCAAAAGTGCCCTTGGCCCTTCCCAGAATTGAGATCAGCAGGATGGGTCTGGCTGCTATAACAGCAGTAAGAGTGCATGATATCTAGTGATGCCCAAGAATATTTTGTTAATCATATTTGATTCTAAGGACTGTGTAGCAGAAACTCATCTCCAACAATCTATTGTCTGTTACAGGGGGTGGGGGGGTGGGGAGCAACTGGTTTCAAGCAACAGGGAAAATCAGCTCATTTGCAAAAACTGTTATTTAATAAGGCTTCTTGGTAACTTTTCAGAGATAAATTTAGACTTTGAAAAGGAATATTTTACCTTTGCACTCTGCTTTAGGACCTCAAGAAGAAGAAAGGGAAAACATTAACTGTGTTTCTTTGTTTCTTGCATAAGAAGTTTGGTCACTTAGATTGAAGTGTTGAGCCCACAAGACAGGCCAGGGAGGAAGTAGCCTTACCATTGGATCCAGGACTCCAGTCTTCCAGGCCAAGTTCATTATCATGTTTTCAGCACAATCAGTTGAAAGGAGAAGAAAGAACTATGTGAAGAAAAAATTGCCTTGCAATGCAGGCTTCAGAGCAGTAACCCAGTGAAAATACTCCTAGAGCATTTCTTATTTATTTGTTTAATCAATGCCTCTTCTTTCACTTTATTTAACTGCTTTAGTTGGGTAGTTTTGCTTCAACCCATTACCCCTCCTCCCCATTCCAAGAATAGTGTTAAGGCCTGTCTCATTGAAAGGGAATGGCTTTCTCCTTTTATAACAGACCATTTAATAATGCAAATCAATCATTTCTTTCTTCTGGAAGCTTTCCTGGAATTTTGTGCCTCTATTTTGAAATGGAACTCTTCTCCAGTCCTCCTAAACCCAATGCACAGAAATCACCACAAAGTCACACTGCCAGGAAATGGCCCAGACCATCTGGTTCAATTGTTTTCTGCCTCTATGTCTGGAAAGGAATTTTCTCAGCATTCCAGAGATACTCTGGACTTTCTCCAGAAGAAGCCAGATCATTCTAGCACTAGGGAATAATACTAGCTAATAATAGCTAATACATACAGATTGCTTATCATGTTTTACAGCTAGTGTAGAGTACAGATAAAGAGTACGACTTCCAGATCCAGAAACATTGGGTTCAAATCCTGCTATTTATTCTCTATGTGACTTTAGTCAGGTTACTAATCTTTCTAATCCAATTATCTCCTTTATAAAATGAGAATAATTATAGCTACTGTGAGTTGTTGTCAGGATTAAATGAGACAGTTGAAGGCATAGCACTTATGATAATACCTGACATACAACAAACTATAATTTATTAATTATTCTTATTAGTTTTATTTTCATTTCTTATATCCATATATTTAAATGTAATTTTCAACACCCTGTTACATGGCAAGGATCATAGACTCTGAAGTGGGTGCACAGTAAACTGGTGGCTGGAGATTGATGGTATGATAAGTATGGTAACCTGGCACTTAGGTTGAAGTGTTGTTAAACCTATTTCTTCTCCAGACAATGGGTTTTAATTTAGTCTTTGCTCAAGAAACTACTTTAAATTGACACCCTTATATTTTTTAATTAGAGTATGATTCTATCAGATTTCCCCAATTTTGAACTTTTGGAATCAAGGAAAAAAGAAAGACAAACTTTTATTCCAGGATTGTTTTAGGGTGAATACCTTACCTATCCATATTAAATACATTCTGTTTCTTTCTATTCTCTCTCTCTCTCTCTCTCTCTCTCTCTCTCTCTCTCTCTCTCTTTCTCTCTCTCTCTCTCTCTCTCTCATTTCTCTTCCCCTCTCCTCCCTCCCTGTACCTTTTTCTTTCTCTCTCTTTTTCACACACACAGCCCCCAGATATTTCATCTACCTAAAGGAATGTTATGAGGAAATATAGAATTTGCTTGCCTAAATTACTGTGAGCTGTTCTAAGGAAAGGTAAAATTCCCAGCTCTTGGAGCAGTTTGTTTGTTTGTAGCACCATTCCTAATAATAATCATTGCTGTAATTAGTCGACTTCAGGTATCACTGTTTTTTGTGATAATACTTATTAGACTGCTAACAATTACAGGGAGCTCCCCAAATTCTGCAAGCTCCATGCTAAATCACCAATGCCATTTCCTGTAGTGGAGCGCCCCCTAGCACCTCCACATACCTCTCAGTTTAATTTGGTATTTGAAATACTGAAAACAGATATTCTATAGATCAGTGGAAGCTTTCACCATTAAGTGATCTAGGTTCTTCAAGAACTTAAGTGGCCAGCATTAGCCTCCTGATATTTGTTAATTTGATTTCATAGCAACTGCAATAGGAAGGGGATATTTTGAAGGGCCTAGCTTCTGCAAAGCAAAGCAGGAGACTTTGTGTCAGGTCATATTTGAATTTAAATGTCCCATTAACTTTTCAAGTCAATTTAATTCTCTTAACCTATAATTATCTTTCTTTGAAGGAATTGCAGTAAATGAGTGGGCAGAATTTTTAAAAGATTGCTTGTGTTGGGGAGATAGAAAAAGAGGCAAAGGCAGACAGACAGATAGACAGACAGAGAGAAACACTCTAGAGGCTGGCTGACGTCAGGTTTATGAAGTTCACTTCTTAGTTTATCCATGAAATTAAGAGCCTTTGGCTGCTGTCTTATTTGTGTTTAATTTGGATAGCCTACCTTGGCATTAGACAAAAGATTTGGGTCCCCTTTTTAAAGCTTTGCATGTCTGGGAAGTATATGGTAGGCTCATGCAACAGAACATAAGAGTGTATTGCTTAAACCTCTCTCTGAAGGCAGGGAGGGTGAGGAGGAGGTGGGCGATATGTTAAAAATAAGACCTGCTGCTAAATTCCCTGCCAACCTCCGTTCATGCTGAGTGGAGTGTAAGTAACAAGTATCAAATAGTTCTTCCAGATGTCAGCTATTTAAAGAGGCATGCGCTAGAAGTTCTGTGGACAGCCACTGCCTTATCCCTGCTAATGGTGATGGTGGTGGTCATGGTAGTGATGTGGTAGTGGTGGTGACATGGTGTTGGAGGTAGATGTCTTTCTTAAAGAAACTCCATCAGCAACAAATGCATGTGGGAATGTGTGTGTGCATTTGGGAAGTAAAAACAATTATGCAGGGAAAGAAATGACTTAACTCAGGAATGATTTAAACTTAGTGTGGGTACCTTCTGTTTTTTAAGTGTATGAAGCAAGAAGAGCATCAAAAGCCTCACTCCCTATGAAATGATCATATTGTCCTTAAGAGATTGGCTTATAGGCCACAAAATTGTACAAGGAGATGAATGATTCTTAAAATTTCATTTTAAATGTTTTTTTTCTATTGTTTTATGTAAATCAAACAGACTGAAACAAATTAGTTATGACTATTCTCCTTGTAATGCTTTTGATCCCAGGTGAAGGACTTCTTATAGGAGAAAGTAAGTGGACTGGGATACAAAAGCAGGGTACATCAGAATTTGTAACATTGGTGACCTAATCTTCATTATACTGAATACCCCTCCCAACTTCACCAGCTTATTTAGTGTTTTCTTATCACATTCATGTTTAAGACTCCATGCAGAAGGCAATAACATTTTTAAAACAATCTGTTCTCCTTCATTTGCTACAAATTCAGTCTTGATTCCTTTCCTTAATTCCAGCGTCGGCTTCACTATTCCTAAATAACTACAGGAGCTTCAAAACATGTCATTTTATCATGTCTCTGAGAGGTACTTCTCTAGGTTTTTTTGTGGAAGTGAAATAAGCTAGTTTTCAGCTCTTGGCTCATTATTGGTGACAGACTTAACTAGTCCTTTTTTTTTCTTTTTTTTTTTTCTTTTTGGTTGAAGATGAATCTGGGCTGAACTCTTCCTACTATCTTATGTGAATCAGACACCCAAATTAAAACACTCACCTGAGGGAGAAGACAAGTAGGCTGAGAAAAGAGGGGTGCTTTAGTCAAGGTAGTATTTCTAGAAAATAATTTTTTTTTCCTTTAACGCTCCCCACCCAACTCTCCCCTTTGAGGAATATAACAAAATGAAAATATATTTTGGTTATGCCAAACACAGTAGGGTCAGATGTCTTCAAACAAACTGACTTTGAGAGATATCTTAGTGGTGATTTGTGTGTGTGTGTGTGTGTGTGTGTGTGTTTTCTTGCCTTTTTTTCTGGATTCTTCTGTAGCCATATCAAGTGGACACATTTTCAGAAAGAGGTAAGAGGTCACTGAACAGAGAAAAATTATGGCCTGCGTAGTCACTGTGTGGCTACTTATAAAATGATCCCATATCCTATCTTTAGTTAGTCCTTTTAGTGGGGCAGGAGAAACTAGGAGCTTTTGTTTATGATGTTAAATAAGGAACACCATGTGTCAGTGTGGAAGTGAAATAAGCTAGTCAAAAGGAGTGCACTTCCTTATCTGCTTTTTTACAGCCACAGGAGAGGGGGTGTTGGTCGGAAGATTTACTTCCAAACGTTGTTCCTACTTCTGATTCACCTGGTAGAAAACTGTCTTTCCAATGAAGAACTAGCTCTATTGTCAGCAAGTGTAGCTTCTCTGGTGTTTCTAAGACTCTTCTCTGTAGAGAATATCACTATGGTTCTGGCATGAGTAGTGCTTCAGTTTTTACTATATATATATATATATATATATATATATATATATATATATATATATTTATACCCAGTTTTCTTTCTTCCACTTGGAATCATAATATTGAATGAAAACTGAGCCCAAGATTGGTATTCTGGGGTCTTCTGGATAGAGTGCTTAGATGTCTTTAGTATGTTATAGGAAAGGCAAGAACTTGGTAAGAAAGTCCATTTTATTTCTTCTATTCCTTCTCCCCACCTTTCTCTTTAGTTGTCATGGGGTGCACAATAGCATTCAGTCAACTATACCAATGGCAACTGCTGATAAATTAAACTTTGGAATATCGTGGGTTACGGGTTGCCCTGAAATTTTCTCAAGACTTACAAATGTATTTTGTTTTATATTTTTCTAATATTTTTGATATGTAAAAACATATGTCTGCCCTATTATTATCTTAAAGAGATACCAGTCATGTTTAGCATAGACAAATATACAAATACTACATGTTTGTTATTTTTTATTGAATTTATTGGGGTGACATTGGTTAATGAGATCACATAGGTTTCAAATGTATATTTCTATGATACATGATCTGTATATCACACTGTGTGCCTATCACCCTAAGTCAAAGCATCTTCCATCACCATATATTTGGCCCCCTCTACTATCCCCAACCGCCTTCACTCTGGTAACCACCATACTATTGTCTGTGTCTATGAGTTTTAGTTTAATATCTCACATATCAACCTAACATATACTATATATTTAAAAGTGATTCACATATAAGTATACTCTATTTTACAAGGGTCTAGGAAAAATTGAGTAATTTTATAAGAATAAAAGATAAAAGACAGGTAAGTCTTAGGATCCTAACAGGTAGGAAAGAAGATACGTCTAAACAGAGCAGTAAAAATAAAGTAACTAATAATAAAAATAAAATGTGTCTTCATTTAAGACAAGCAGAACTAGGCTAAGCCAGAAGACAGAGAGGCCTGTATTGGGGAGTACTTTTGACAAGTCCCTCACCCTCCCTCCCACAGCAACCCACAACATAGGTGTATATTGTCTCTGCATGATTAAGTATCGGGTGCTATTCTGACTTTCTCAGTTTGAGGGCTGAATTCCTCAGCATCCTTGCCATGTTACAAAAATAGAAAGCCAGATATCATAGTCATACCACCACCCACTTGCCTCCCACAGCGTTAACAGAAGAGCAGGCAGGCCTCAGTTTTCAAAAGGGTTGTATTTCAAAAGTTACTTTATGAATTCACAGAGCTCACATTATGTTTTCCAAGAGACAGAATGTATTCTATTTCTAGAACTCAAATACCAATTAACCCAGGACATTCCCAATAATCTAGTCTAGAATCGCTATAATCAAGTACCTGGCCACATAGGAAATACTTTCTAAAGGGATGTGATTCTAGTTTGGAATTCTAGTTTGGGATGTCACAAACACATTTCTTACCACTGAACATTTGGTAACAAGATTTGGGATACCCGACCACCACTTACTGCTCCAAAGATTCCATTCAGGGCAGTTCTTTTATCCTGGTCAAGGTGGGGGTTAATAAAAAATTCAAAACCAAGAAAGGGGTTCCAGCTGGAAAATGTATGGTGAGGTGCTGTACTATATGTCCTGGAATGAAGTGAAGAGGATAGTTAAATATATATGAGAGGAATAAGAGGAACAGAGGAGATGGGGAGTTGAGAGCAGAAGGGATGGAAGTTGAAGGAGTGGGGCTTTGGTGGTTAATAAAGGAAAGAACTCTGGAGATCTCTGTGGAGCACCCAAGCCTCCATCTGTCAGAAAACTAAGCAAAGTTGATTGAGATGCACTCTCCACAGTCAATACCTTCTGTAGAAGGATGAGATAGGAGGGTATGCAGCTTAGCATTCACAGAGAGGATCTTTTCAGCCTCACGCTAAAAATTCAGCAAGAGCTCAGTAAGGAGGGATTTATTCTGACTTGATTTCATAGAAGAGAAAGCATTCTGAGTTAAGCCTGAGGATTTTAATGGCCTGAGGTAGGTAGGGGATCAGATAAGCACAGTCCAGTGGTGAGATCAAAGTCCAGGTGGAGAGATTCAGGGGAGGTGGCAGAGAATGAAGATTCGCGTACAGAGGAGAAGGTTAGGAAGATGGGAAGTCATAAGTTTACCTTCTGGAATGGGTTTTCTTCAGCACCATATATTCTCCTTGGTTTCTAAAGATACCCAAACCCGACAGGCAAGCAGCAGTTGTAGTTGGATAGAAAGAGTGAGAATGAGAAGGGGTACTGATGTACCTTAGCTGAGTTCAGGAGAAATAGAGTGAGGATGGGAAGGATACTGAAGTGAGGGTCTGGGAATCTGAGAATCTGACAATTGAGGGACTAGTGATCAAGAAGTTTTTTCCTACTTATTGTCCTTTTTCTTGCCCAAATCCCACCCAGTCTGTGTGACTTCAGATGCTGATTAGGTGGTAGAAAAGAGCAAAGCATGTTTTTGGAGTTGAGATTATGCCTTAGGGTAGCCCAAACATCAGCAGCAGGAAAACATAGGATGGGGGTGAGGTGGGGAAGTAGTTACAAGACATGGCACAGACCTGGCATGCTGGTTCACATATTGTAAGAAGCAATGAGTCTGCATTACATGAAATGACCATCAGCTTTACTTTCTCGGATCCCTCCTTCCCACAGCTTCCCTAAAAAGGACAAATGAAGGTCCCAATTCTGAAATGTTCCCTTATACAGCATTAACCCTTGCAATATGTATTCTAAGGTGGAGGTACTCTGAATTCTGAGACATGGGTAAAAATGAGAAGGAAAAGAAGAAAAAGTTTTTGTAAACACTTTTGAAAGAGATAAGTTTTTTTGTTCAAAAGTTGAAATGACCACTTTTGTTTCAGGAATTAGGGGAGGGGAGAAATGTAGACAGGGAGGCAATCATGCTGACTGCAAGTGCTGCACATATAAGAAGCCCTTCAAAGCAGAGAGAGTTTTGTATTTCAGAGAAGGCAAATGGCTATTGACATTCATGGAGGCTTGTAAGAAGTGGGAAGTTCCTGAGTCAATATCAGCACAGAGACTAAGCATGTGAAAGGGGCTCTCAGCCTCCTCTTTCCTTCGTGGCTTTTAGGACCAGCCTGTATGACTACTGCTGGAGTTCCATCTGCAAGGGGGCGTGCACGCATGCAGCACTGTCTGTGGCTTATATGCTTGACCCCACTCTTAAAGATGGACTACTAGGGAAATGAATTTCCAGTCACTCACTGTCTCTTGACTATGGGTAAGTGGAAGGACACAAGACTTTATATTCATAGCAACTTGGAAGTTATAATGTTAAGCCTTAACTTTTTTTTAATGGAATTACCTTATTAGCCACATGTATAGAAACCTATGTTGTCACTCATAAAAGCATCACATCTATATAACATACTGTGCAAGTATGAGCATACTTCAAAAATATTTTACCAACACTACCACCTAATTAAACATGTTAAAATTTGGGTATTATCTATATCTTGATACACTTTGAAAGGATGAAGGATACCTCTTTACCTTAGCTGCGTACAGGAGAAATAGGTGAAATGCTAAATTCCTATGAAAGCAAGTTTTGTATTGTAGTAAAATGTGTTGGTGCATGTGCATGCACATGTGTGTGCACTCTTCACTAGTAACCAGATATAATCAGGAACATGATAACAATCAAATAAGGAGGCAAATGATTTATATCTCATTTTTTACTAATGTTTTATGCATTTTTGACTACTTTCTCTCTCTAGAATTTATTTTCCTTATCTGTAAAATGAGGGTTTTGAACTAATCAGTGGTTCTTCAGCATTTGGAAATAATGAATTTCTTTAAAAATCCAAAGAAATATTTCTTTCCAGAAAAAAAATGCATACTAAGTCTAAATTGAATTTAGTTTCAGGAAGTAATTTTACATTTTCAGGGCTACAGTATAAAACCATAGAAATTGTACCTTTCATAAGGAGATATGCAAGGAGGTGGCCATCATTATGGCAGTTTCTTGAACTCCAGGTTAAGAACTCTAGATCCAAATAAACTCTAAGGTTCTTTATGGATCTGAATGTCTCTAATTCTACAAATACTACTATTTTTACCAATAACCCTACATTAGTCAACTCAAAATGCAACATAACAAAATACAACAGATTTTGTTGGCTTAAACAAGAGAACTTGATTTTCTCACAGTTTTGGAGCTAAAAGACCAAGATCAAGGTGTCAGGGATTAGATTTCTCCTAAAGCCTTCTCTCTCTACATTTGGATGGATTTTTGTCTCTATGACTACACACTCCTAGGGTTTCTTTCTCTTCTTATAAGAACACCAGTCCTATTGGATTAGGGCCCCCCACTTTTATGACCTCATTTAATGTTAACTATCTCTTTTATAAATATTTTTAAATTTATTTCCAAGAGGAAGGTAGAGGGAGATAGAAACATCAATGATGAGAGAGGATCATTAATCAGCTACCTCCTACATGCCCCCTACTGGGAGTGAAGCCTGCATCCCAGGCATGTGTCCTTAACTGGAATGGAACTTGGAACCCGTCAAGTCCACAGGCCAATGCTCTATCCAGTGAGCCAAACCAGCTAGAGCTATCTCTTTAAGGGCCCTTTCTTCAAACAGTTGGGTTTGGACTTCAGCATATGAATTTTTGAGAACACAATTCAGTCCATAACAAACCCAAACTGCTGAACCATTGCAGAGAATAATAATTAACAACTGGATGAATAAAAACATATTTTATTAACCCTCCACATAAAAAACATATACAAATAAGCCTATCAAAAATCAGAATAAAATATGCTGTTTTTAAAAAAGGGGGATTTATAATTGCTAACCCAAATCTATCTGTTACTGTTTTTATTAAAGAGGACACTTTTACAGAAGTTTTTTGGAGGTTTTTAAAAAAATATATTTTATTGATTTTTTTACAGGGAGGAAGGGAGAGGGCTAGAGAGCTAGAAACATTGATCAGCTGCCTCCTGCACACCACCTACCGAGGATGTGCCTGCAACCAATGTACATGCCCTTAACTGGAATTGAACTTGGGACCTTTCAGTCCACAGGCAGATGCTCTATCCACTGAGCCAAACTGCTTTTGGCATTTTTGGAGGTTTTTGTTTTTGTTGTTGTTTGTTTTTGTTTTTGTAGTAAATGAAAAAAATAGCTTAAAACAAACTTGATGTTGTAAAGACAAAATAACTTTGTTTGGAACTGGTCATCAGTAATCCTGGTCATGTGATGTATTGTCAGGGTAGGAATGAATTAGGATAGACAGAATTATGATAATCTATAAATAGTGTTAGTTTTGGTTTTCCTTTGAGCCATGCCTATAATCATCTTCCTATGGTGTAAGTCAAGCTACCTTCCTATGGTGTAAGTCAAGCTACCCCTATAATCATCTTCCTATGGTGTAAGTCAAGCTACCCAAATCTCTTCTGCATCTGGTGGGTGGAGGTGGAGGCAGTTTGAGGTTGCTATTTCTGCTATTCCCAATGTTCCTTTAACTGCAGTGGGAGAGCGGAGGCTGAGGAGAAAAGGCCGAGAGTTTCTTGTAGTTGTTTAAATGTATCATTGCTCCCCCAGGGCCACTTTTAGTAACCACCATTCACTGAGTAACTCTTAAAGCAAACAGCTTCCTACACCATCCCGAACCCCCCTTGTTCCAGCAGGAGCTGAGAATGAGAGATGGTCAAGGAGAAGATGATTCAATCATTTGCTGGATGGTGTTATTTCTAAAGGTTGGCCTCTGTGGCTGTTTAATTTACCCAGTAATGAGTCAAGCCTGCTCTAGTGGTATTTCAGACCCTCCTAGAATAGGCAGAGCTGGCCAGTAACTCACTGTCCTTTTGTCCTTCTCTCTCTCTCTCTCTCATTGGATGCACTGACCTTTCTCTGTTCATCTTCTGAACACCAACAAGGTATACATTTTAGGAAATTACATCTATCAAGCACAGTGAATCCCTCTGGGATGTTTTACTCCCCCCTCGTGCCCTCCCTTGGAAGAAATGGCTCACTCTCTGCTTGAATTGGGCAAAGATATATGCTGCTGAAGACTGCTGCCCTCCATCCCTCTTCCATCAACCCTTGTAAATTATCTTCTTGAATCCCAGGGATCCACAGGAAATACCTTGTTATCTACATTCATTTGCTTGAAATTAACAGGTGGGTGGTTGGCCAAGCCCGGCAGGAGAGAAGTGCAGCAGGGAAAATAAGCAGTAGGTGCAAGCTCGCCAGCAGGTATTATTAGTCCAAAGTTGTACAGCTTGTTAGCCTCAGCTTCTATTGTAAAAATTTAAATTAAAAAATACACTGAGAATCTATATGA
Organism: Vespertilio murinus; assembly: GCA_963924515.1. Lineage (NCBI taxonomy): Eukaryota > Metazoa > Chordata > Mammalia > Chiroptera > Vespertilionidae > Vespertilio > Vespertilio murinus. The sequence continues at coordinate 200,904,291 of OZ004704.1, forward strand.
GATAGTCTAGGGTTTAAGTGAGTTACCTAATGTCTGACAACTAATATCAGAGCCAAGAATTAAAATGCAGATATTTCCATTTTTAATATAGGACGACATTACACTTATCAACCACACCATGTTAAATGAGTGGGGATCATATGCAATAGAGTTCTCTTTTCATTAGTTTAAAACTTGGTTTGACAGGACAAAAGTATGGTCTTTCTTCTGGTATAACTTTTTAGAAGCCTTATGATTCTCTTTGGCTTCAGGTTATGTATGCATGCTTTGTGGCTTCTTTCTCTTTTTTTTATAGCCTATAATAAGTTTTTTTTTATTGTTGTAATTGATGGTGTTGCTCATATCAAAGGTATTTTTTTCAATATTGTTTCCAGGATTTTCATGGAGAGAGCATCAACAGTCAGAGAGCATATTGGTAGCATTTAGTTTCGATGTAAAGAAAAAGCCTGGCACTCTCAGGAAATGAACATCTCTATTCAGAAAATAATAACAAGAATGACGTCAATTTTCTGGGGACTCAGTCTGACCTACAATAAAAAGGGAGCAACCTCTGAGATAAAGAGAGCTTGACTGTGGTTTGTGACCGGAACACAGGCAATTAACCTATTTTTTTCCCATATTTTCTAAGATCAACAATTTTATGAACATCAGCATGTTATCTGGATATGGGAGGTATTGTGGATTATCCACCAATTTAATGTAACCCTATGTTACCTTTCTCATTATCAGATGGTAAACACAAACTATGTTTAATTTCTAAATTATACATTGCCCAAGCACCACATAATGCATGTCAATATTAAATGCAAATGCTTTGGACTTTATTTATTTCCAGTGTCCGCAGTAAGTATTGCTCAAGTACCTGCTGGGAGGTAAAGGATAAGGAATGTATAAATAGTCATCTAGTAGCGAATATTCAGACAACCATGTATATGCCATGTCATTTGTTTTATTTCATTTTAGAGCCAGCATTTTGGCAGGAGTCTTGAGTAGCTTGTAATGAACATTGTTATCCTACCAGATAAAAGAATAATATGCAAATTAACTATCATTCTCCTACAACCACAGAATGACACCCACCAGCCACGCCCACCAGCAAATCAGAACAATTATGCAAATTAACCCCAACCAAGATCTCTGCAGCCACAGAGAGCAGTTGAGAGGCTTGTGTATCCCCAGCAATAGAGGAAGCCAAGCTTTCTACACACCCTGGCTGGCCTACCCCTCCACTGAAGGCTACAAAATTTCAATTATAGAAAGTAAAAAAATTCAAACAAATGTCTGCAGCCATGGAACAAGCAGGAGGCTTGGCTCCACTCCAGGCTACAAAGTTTCACTTATAGAAGGTAAATAAATTCCCAATACCAGGGCATCTGCTTGGGCCACCAGGGGGCGTGGCTGGCCTGAAAACCACCCCAGGCCCCTTTCCCGGGCCACCCCACATCCCCAAGGGAACTCCTACTCTGATCCCTGGACACCCTTCAGGGCAAACCAGCTGGCCCCACCCATCCAGCAGGCTTCTATCCTATCTAATAAAAGAGTAATATGCAGATTGATCATCACTCCAACACATAAGATGGCTGCCCCCATGTGGTCAAAGATCCTGCCCCTATGTGGACACAAGATGGCTACCACAAGATGGCCATCAGGGGAGGGCAGTTGGGAGGGACCAGGCCTGCAAGAGAGGGCAGTTGAGAGGGACCAAGTCTACAAGGGAGGGCAGTTGGAGGTGATCATCCCTGCAGGGGAGGGCAGTTAGGGGTGACCAGGTCAGCAGAGGAGGGAAGTTGGGGGCAAACAGGCTGGCAGGGGAGCAGTTAGATATCAATTAGGCTGGCATGGGAGTGGTTAGGGGATGATGAGGAAGGCAGACAGGTGAGCAGTTGGGAGCCAACACTCCTGGATTGTGAGAGGGATATCTGACTGCCTGTTTAGGCCTGATCCTGCCTAAGCAGGCAGTTGGACATCCCTCGAGAGGTCCCAGATTGGAGAGAGTGCAGGCTGGTCTGAGGGATATCCCCCCGCCCATGCACAAATTTCATGCACCGGGCCTCTAGTTAAATATAAAAAGAACAGAATTAGAAAAAATAATTTGATCACAGGTCTCTACATCTGTATTCCAGAAAAGGGACAAAGGCAAAGTAGAAAACCAGCATCAGCCTCTTGATGTGTGACTTAGAAGTTGCACACTTCACTTGCATAGCATTTAGCAACAGAAGAGTAAGGTGATTTAGACCATGGATTCAGTAGATGAGTGATTTGGGCTCAAATACTGCTTCCATATGAATATGGGCAAGTCATAATATGTGCCTCCTTTTCCTCGGTTGTAGAATATGCACAAAACTAATACCTAGTTTATAAGCCTTAAGAAAACTTTGGTTATTCTTTATTTATTTATTTATTTTTCTTTATTGATTCAGTTATTACATATGTACATATGTGTCCTTATTATCCCATTCCCCCCCCGCTCCTGCTCATGCCTTCACCCACCTAGTGTCTGTGTCCATTGGTTAGGCTTATATGCATGCATACAAGTCCCTCACCTTCCCACACCCTTCTCTACCTTTTCTCTGAGATTTGATGGTCTGATCAATGCTTCTCAGTCTCTGGATCTATTTTTGTTCATTAGTTTATGTTATTCATTATATTTCACCAGTGAGTGAGATCATGTGATATTTATCTTTATCCAAATGGCTTATTTCACTTAGCATAATGCTCTCCAGGTCCATTCATGCTGATGAAAATGATAGGATTTCCTTCTTTTTATAGCAGCGTAATATTCCATTGTGTAGATGTACTATATTTTTTGTGTGTTTGTGTGTTTGGTTTTTTTTTACTCCAGACATTGTTTATTATCATCTTTATACAGTCAACATAAATGTGAACTTGCAATGATTTAGGTTCAGTTATAACATCTATAAAAGAGAAACATGCAAATTTACCATCCCACTGCTACACCCACCTGCCAATCAGGAGTGGATATGCAAATTAACCAAACAAAGATGACAGTTAATTTGCATACACAGGTGTGAAGTAAAGACAGAAAACAATGTATAAGAAAACCAAGAGCTCCACAAGGGAGTAAAGTGGCAAAGAAGGGAGCAAGGCAGTGGAGAAGGGAGGTAGTGAGGCAGTGGAGTTGGAAATGGAAGGGAATGAGTCAGCTGAGACAGGAGAGAAGCCTGCCTCTGCATGCTTTCCTCTCTTCTCAGCTTCTCTCCAGCTGCAGGAAGCCCTATTCTTGCAGGAATAGGCCCAAGGAAGGCCTATTCTTACAGGAATCTTCCTGCAGCGGTCCTCTAGTAGCATAATAAAAATCATAGCCCTGGTCCCAGAAATAAAGCAGGCAATCACCATTCAATAAACACACTTGATTTGTTTTTTTGTATAAAAGGGTTAAGTTTACAGCTAAACTTTTATAACAAATTTAGCATGAATGAGTACATCTTTACACTTTGCAGAAATATACATCTCTGCCACTATACAAGCAAACTAGTTGAAGAATTCATAAGGTTTCACTATATATATACATCATTCAGTAGGTTTGTGTCATTCAATAGGTTTGTGTCAAAAAAAAAAGCTAAATTTCTGACCAAAATACTTCATTTTATTTTTTTTATTATTTTTAAAATATATTTTATTGATATTTCACAGAGAGGAAGGGAGAGAGATAGAGAGCTAGAAACATTGATGAGAGAGAAACATCGACCAGCTGCCTCTTATACAGCCCCTACCGGGGATGTGCCCACAACCAATGTACATGCTCTTGACTGGAATCGAACCCAGGAACTTTGAACTTTCAGTCCTCAGACCGACACTCTGCCACTGAGCCAAACCGGTTTCGGCAAAAGACTTCATTTTAAGTAACTGAATACTGGATCCTTCTGGTAGTCACACTCTGCCTTTGAAAAAAGGCAAAGTCTGCTGAAATTGGGCAACTCCTTGTGATTTTAAAGTGCTTGCTTCCCGTGGTGGGGAGACTATATAAAGGAACCTTCTGACTTCAGAAAGGGCATTGATATATATATTTAATAAATAACTACTCTCATGGTCCAGGCCAGAAACACACTCTGGAGCAGACAGCTGATCCTTCTGAGTCTTGCTTCCACATTTTAAAAAGGCCCATTCAATGTGCTGTCCTCCTTGTGAGAGTTTGAAAAATAAGTTCCTGTGGATTTGTTGTTGTGTGAAGCAAAGAAAAAAAGTCCTGGCCACCATACTCAGCCACAGAGCACTTTGCTGTCCTCTGACATGAACTCAGAAGGGAATTCATAAGCCTGCAGGGACAGGATGCTGGTGTCCATGTTCAGGGTGGTCAGTGGCGTCTAGGTTGCCTGGCTCTGCCTGTGCCACTGACAATGATGGGTTGCGAGTCCAGGGCAATCTGTATTACAAGATGTAGTCAATGATGTGCTGTAGGATTTCCATTTTGCTCACTTTCTTGTTCTGGGGATGCTGGGCACAAGCTCCTTGAGCTTGCAGTAGCGGTCACTCATGTACAGCAGGCTCATCGGGTCATCCACTGGGGTGTTGCTGCAGGAGATGGCCAGGCTGTAGTCCAAAAGGCTGTTTTTCCTAATGGACTTCACTGGACTGAAGGCTTTCATGCTGATCATTGGAAAGGAAGGAGAGACCAGAAGGGAGTGGGCTTCCCTGGATCTTAGACTACCACTGCCTGCTAAGGTGCCAGCTCTTATAATATACAAGTTTTTTTAATCCAGTCATCTGCTGATGGGCACTTAGGCTATTCCCAGATCTTAGTTATGGTGAATTGTGCTGCTATGAATATAGGGGTGCATATATACATTCTGATTGGTATTTCTAGTTTCTTGGGATATATTCCTAGAAGTGGGATTACTGGATCAAATGAGAGTTCCATTTTTAGTTTTTTGAGGACCATACTGTTCTAAACAGTGGCTGCACCAGTCTGCATTTCCAACAGCAGTGCATGAGGGTTCCTCTTTCTCTGCATCCTCCCCAGCACTTGCCATTTGTTGATTTTGTTGATGATAGCCATTCTGACAGATGTGAGATATTATCCTATCTAATAAAAGAATAATATGCAAATTGACCATACCTCTGCTACACCACCAGCTCTGCCCATCAGCCATGCCCACCAGCCAATCAGAGCAAGTATGCAAATAAACCCAATCAAGATGGCTATAGCCATAGAGAGTAGGAGGGAGGCTTGGGTTTCCTCGGCAATAAAGGAAGCCAAGCCTTCTGCCTGCCCTTGCCAGCCTAGGCCTCCACTCATGGCTACAAAGTTTCAATTTTAGAAGGTAAACAAATCCAAACAGAAATTATGGCAGCCTTGGAGCAAGCAGGGGGCTTGGCTTCACTTCAGGCTACAAAGTTTTAATTGTAGAAGATACATAAATCCCAGATACCAGGGCCTCTTTTTGGGTTACCAGGGGGCATGGCTGGCCTGAAAAACACCACAGACCCCTCTCCCAGGCCACCCCACACCCCAAGGGAACCCCCACTCTGATCCGGGACACACTTCAGGGCAAACCAGCCAGCCCCCACCCATGTACTAGGTCTCTATCCTATCTAATGAAAGAGTAATATGCAGATTGAACATCACTCCAATAGACAAGATGGCTGTCCTCATGTGGTCAAAGATCCTGCCCCCATGTGGACACAAGACAGCTACCACAAGAAGGCCAGCAGGGGAGGGCAGTTGGGAGGGACCAGGCCTGCAAGGCAGGGCAGTTGGGAGCAATCAAGCTTGCAGGGGAGGACAGTTAGGCATGACTAGGGTGCAGAGGAGGGAAGTTGGGAGAGACTGGGCCTGAAATGTAGGGCAGTTAGGACAATCTAGAGATTGCAAAAACTTCCTAAAAGAGATTTTTTTCAACATTCAAACTCCTGATATTCGCATTTTAGCCACAAAGAGGACAAACTATAAGAGACATAAGTTAAAGGAGCAGAAGCAATATGTGCATTCCCTAAACTATAAAGTTATATGGGAACATTATTGCCTTTTAAAAAATCAAATACTACTACATGTAGAAGTGATGCTTAAAAGAATAAAGTTCCCTTTTTATGCCACCAAATGGAAAATATAATCAAAATATATTTTTTTACAGGATGGCTTTCTTAAATAAATGAGCAGAAGGATGAGTTATGTCGCTATAAATAAATCTACTGCCTATCCTAAAGCAAAGTTTGACTATTTTATAGTGTCCCAGGAACCAGTGGGTATACAAGTATTTATAGCTGTGTTAACAGTCACTTTTATTTTTTCAGGATTTTTATTTGACTTCACATTATGAGAGTTTAGTTGTTGTTGTTTTATTTCTTCTTCTTCTTTCTTTCTTCTTTCTTTCTTTTCTTCTTCTTCTTCTTCTTCTTCTTCTTCTTCTTCTTCTTCTTTGTCTTCTTCTTCTTCTTCTTTATTTTCTTCTTTATCTTCTTCTTTCCATACTTACCATTGGAACTCTGCAGAAAGAGAAAGTAAGTATATCTACACTTTGTATTTAGAAAAAGAGGGCCCTCACCTAAGAGTTTAGAGTTAATACAGGCAGAGACTGCTTGATGCTTTCTGTGTCTGTGCAGTCATATTAGATGTGTCTGTGACAAACAATGTGACAGGTGTCTACTGTTGGCAGTAAGGTGGAAAGTCAGTGTCTGCACAGGTGAGAAGAGGCATATGCAGGGACAAAATGTATTGTGAGAGAATGACAGGGCAACTTCACATTAGGTTCCTGGCACCTGATACCATTAAGTACTATCACGAGGTTTATTGTAGAAGCCAAAAGATTCTTCAAGCTACTTAATAGCAGAAGTACAGACCAAAGAAAGACAAAGAGGCTCGGATGGGTACAGATTCTTCTACCTCGCTTTGGAACAGTTTCCTGGGAGGTGGGGAGGAGGGGGAAGTTTTAAAAAGCAGGGGAAGAGATCTATAGTCTCAAATTCTGAAGTCTGGAATAATAGAGAAACCCAGATATTAAGCAGCCAAATCAGTTACAGATTTTTATTTGTTTGTTTAAACTGCATTCCATTCAGAAACTGCAAGTTCCACAGAGTCTGGTTAGGATGTCATGGGGGTTAATCCAAGTGGACCTGCACATGGTTGTCCCTGTGAAATTTTTTGTACTTTTCTATTTTAAATCTATTGTTCTTCTTTTCTGTCTTAAAAGTGGGTTTACATCTTCATCCTGTAGCTGTGTGTTTCATTCCCAAGTGTTCTCACTCCAGAATCTACTAGAGACAACTCAGGAGAGAAGAGGCATTTGTTGGTACTAGTGCAGCTGTTGAGGAATCCTGTTCAGCTGACTCCTAGGTGTAGTGTTTAGAAGGTATCACTGGAGATTAAAATGTAATCCTATATAATAAAAGGGTATTATGCAAATTGACCCTAACAGCAGAACAACTGAGAATGACCAGTTGCTATGATGCATACTGGTCACCAGGGGGCAGACACTCAATGCAGGACACTCAATGCAGGAACTGCCCCCTGGTGGTCAGTATGCTCCTACAGCTACAAGCCAGGATGACAGCTACGAGTGCAGCAGCATTGGTGAAAGCCTCTCCCACCTGCTCAGCAGCACTAAGAATGTCTGACTGAGGCAGTCTACTATCCCTTGAGGATTCCTGGGCTGCCAGATGGATGTCTGACTTCCAGCTTTGGTCCAATCCCCGGGAAGCAGGTCTAAGCCAGCAGGTGGACATCCCCCAAGAGGCCCTGGACTGTGAAGGTGCAGGCAGGGCTGAGGGACTCCCCGAGTGAACAAATTTTCATGTACCAGGCCTCTTGTGTATATATATAAAAGCCTAATCAATCATTACGGATCACTATGATGTTCACTGACCACCAGGGGGCAGACATTCAATGCAGGAACTTCGCCCTGGTGGTCAGTGTGTTCCCACAGCTGGAGCGCTGCTCAACCATAAGCCAGGCTCAAGGCTGGTAAGCACAGCTACAGAGGCTACTGAGCAGCAGCAGGTACAATGGGGCCAGGATGAGTGGGAGCTACATAGCACCTGGTCCAGTCTCCAGCTCCTCGCCTACCAGCTGCACTTTGCGCACTGCTATAATCCCTTGGAGGATGTCAGAACCGGCAGTCTGATATCCCTGAGGTCCTGGATTGTGAGTGGGTGCAGGCCAGGCTGGGGGACCCCACTGGTGCACGAATCCTTATTATATATAACAATGCATCCTGTTATAAACTCTAATAGACCTGAGAATAATGTGAATTAGGAAAAGAAATCGAGGTAGGAATGTGCTGACTAGAGGAAGAGACTGGAGGGATAAGAAATAAAAAAGAAATCATCAATTTATTAAATGGAGAAGGACATATATTATATCAGGAGAACTGTGGATTATCTTTTTGGAGTGAAAGAAGAAAAATTAACCAGTCTCATATTTGCCCTCTGATAAGTTTTCTCAGTATTCAACTGGGTCCCCAAATGGGATTAGCCTTCCTGGAATTCTCAGCTACTTCTTTTGACATTTTGCAAAAAAAGTAAATAAATAAATTATAAGTATGACAAGTGAAATGAATAGCTCCAGCCGTGACAAGCCAGCAGCATTTCCAGATTTTGTACCGCATTAAGGATTTATTTTCACTTTGTTGCTTGGCAGAGAATTAATTGCAAGGTCCAGCAAAGCTTCCCATATTTCTCTAGGTCTAGGACAAAGTCAGAGATAGGCTCCAACACTCAGCACCAATTTAGGAAAAAATGGCAAGGTTACTTAAATAGGTGGTCAACTTATCAATTCTGCGAATGTGTGTCTCTGAGGATCGATGTCACTAAAGGCAGATAAAAGAATCAGTGAAACTTGATGATATAAGAACATATGAATATGAGATTGACAGTTAATTCATTGGATTCATTAATTGATCAAATATTTACTGAGTTTCTACTATGTGCTACCCATTCTGCAACACACCGAAGATATGGTAGGGGACAAGACAAAAGCCCCGCATTTAGGGAGCTTACAATTTTAGTAAGGAGCTAGAGTATGAACAGACACAGATAAAATAATTTCAAAAAGTGGGGAGTGCTGTGAAGGAAATAGAAAGGGCAAAGTGCCCTCCATGGGTGTGATGGCTAACTTTCTATGAAGGCCAGTGACACCTGAAATGAACCAATCACATTATAATATGGGAGAAACATCTTTCAGACAAGAGGAGCCAGCAAGTATAAAGGTTTGGAATTGGGAAAGAACTCAACACATTCAAAGAGCAGAAAGAAGGTATGGGTGACTGGAAGGTAATAAGTCATCTGATAGAAGATGGTGTTGGAGAATTAAACATAAGCCAGGTCATTTAAGTTCCCTTAAGAACATGTTACACAGTTTGAATGAGTCTGAAATGCAGTGGGACTCCATGTGGAGGACAAAAGGGGTGTTGGATTGAATGGGAACTATCATCTACCTTAAGGGAGGATGCTTAAGATAAGAATTTCCCTCCTGACTTCTCTACTAATCCTATATAATAAAATCCTAATATGCAAATCCATGGAACAGCAAAATGACCAGTCTCTATAATGGGCACTGACCACCAGGGGGCAGACACTCAATACAGGAGCTGCCCCCAGTCTGCAGGCCCCAGGCCAGACAAGGTGGATGCCAGCAGGGGCCCCTGATCACCCCACTGGTTACCCTGCAAAAGGAGGTGACTGGAAGCAGCAGCAGGGGGTGAGGCCAGCAAATGGGTGGCACCAGGCTGGCCAAGGTGGGTGCCAGCAGGGGCCTCAGATCACCCTGCCGGTCATCAGACTTATCAGCCCTGATTGCCGGCCAGGCTAGGAATGCTACCCGTGCACGGATTTTGTGCACTGACCTTCTACTAAGACCCTAAACATCTATTAACCTTCTTGGAATTTTAGCTTATTTCTTACTGAACAAAGAGAATTGCCACTCTTTGTCAGGGGCTGTGCCAGATGCAGTATATATGTTATCTCATTTAAAACTCCCAATAACCTCATGAGGGAAAGCATTATCCATATTTTACAGAACAAGATACATATTGAGGTTTAAATTGAGTCTCCATAAGCTACTCCTGTCACTTGCTGTGGTGTTTCTAGGTACATGTTGCTCATTTAAGACATAGCATTTCTTGGCTGCCACCCAAGGGCATGAAAGACATTGAATGAGGGATCCTGGATGGATCTGCTGAAGATTCCCTTACAGCTGAGAACCAGAGCAGTTTGGATGACTCTGTAGCGTTTACCACTGAGAACATGGGGCTTGGGGGAGCACTGAGTTCAGAACCAGAATCCCAAGTCACCACCATAAATCTGAAATGGACTTGATATTTGACCCTGAAGACAGAACATCTATAGGTTTGGTATCTTTATCTGTTAGAAAGACACATGATGCCGACCGACTTCCTTAGTCCATCTTTGGGGTATTCCAAAGATGAATAGGCTGTCTTAACTCCCGTTCTTTATTCTTAGTTACAGGGTTTGAAATGCCCTTGAGAGCAGGACTATAATAGGAGTTATAAGCTCCTTTAAAAAAAGAAATGCCACCTAAATATCCCCCCTCTCTCTCTTATATATATATATAATTTACTTACCTCTGCCCTTCTAAAAATATAACTGGCCTAGGTGACTGTGAAGGAAGGAGTCAAATCTAATGAGCTCCCTGGTCTAGCAGGGCTGCCTGCTGGGTTTGTGCCTACAGCACATCAGATGGAGTAGGAGGAAGCGGGTGGGGTGAGGTGGAAGCCACCTGTCCAGAATGTCACTGTTCCCTGGCAGAACCCTGGTCAGCTTCCTCTTGGAGTCACAGATGGCCAGGACAGGAGCACCAAGCCTTTCTCTGCAACTCCTGCTCTCCCCCGCAGGCTCAGCCTGGATGGAAAAGCTGCGCTTTCTTTGCTGCCCAGTGCCTTGGAGGTCCCGGAGCTTTACCCATCTGGGGCATTGTGTCTGAGGGAAGTCCTAGACAGGTTCCCACTCCCCTACTGCCAGAAAACTCAGCCATCACCCCTTCTGAAGTTCTTTGACCAGGACAGCCATCTAGGACCCTAACCTCTGGTTCCTGAATACCAGGCACTCCCTGTCCACCTGGGTGGAAGCTACCTTTTCCAAACCCCTCACCCTCTGTAGTCCAGGGGGTGTAGTTCAGAGAGACAGAGAGACAGTGAAAAGTTCCCACCATTTGCTCTTAGGGTTGGAGCCTTGGTTATTTTAACCCCTGGAGATGCATCTGCTTGGAGAGTGGCTTCCGGGTGCTGACCAAGGTGCTGACCACCAGCCAGGGAGGGAGCGTGAAGGGGGCAGGCACCATTGCCTGTAGCCAGTGCAGAGCTTGGCTCCTGCTGACTCAGGGGTTTTGTATTTATTTCTATTTGGGGCTACTTCAGCCTCAGCTTTGCCTGCATTTTTTTCTTTCACAATTGTAAAAGGTGCCTTAATCTGAGAGTTTGACTTCAGGTGCTTGGGGGAGGAGGAAGAAGGGGTGATACAATGGCTCGGGGTCCCTCTGTCTGTCTCTCGTGTCTCTTGCACACTCGCAGGCTTGCGCTCACTGTGCTAGGAGGGGAAGCGGAGCGCAGCAGGGGGTGTGAGTAGGGGCGGTGTGCTCCGGGAGGCTTGGGGTGTAGACTAGCTCGGGTGCTTGAATGGGGAGGGCTGGGATTCCGGGCGCCCACCCCTCCTTCCTCCGGAGCCAGCCAGTCCCTCGGCAGAGCGCTCGGGCTGCGCTGATTTGCTCTCAGGAGTGCGCGATTTGCATATGACTTGCCCATTTGTGAATTTGGCTCCCCAACTCTTCGCTTCACTTCACCTGTGCCTCCCAGTTCTGCTCACTTCGCAAGCCGCTCGGCCACCTCTGCCGCCCGCCCGCGGGCACCTCCTCTTCTGCGCTCCCTGCTCGCCCACCCATCTCTCTCCGCCCCGTGCCACGTTGGCTTGGGTGGCTGCTCTGCGCTGGGTTCCTCTGGCTTTCCTCTTTCCCTCCGGTCCTCCTGGTTCTCTTCCTCCCGTGGCTGCTGCTGCCGCCACCGCCGCTGCCGCTGCCGCTGCCGCTACAGGGAAGCCAGCGGAGGCTCCGCGGAGCTCTTCCAGAAAGTGCAGGGTTAACAGCCTCCCTGCCCTTCAGCCAAGACAACTACAAACGGGTGAAGAACTCTCCACCTGCAGCCCCCCTTTTGCTTGGCACTTCTGCATTGCATCGCGTGGAAGTGGAAAAGAGAGAAGAAGAAAAAAATCTTCAAACTGCTTGGATGTTGGGATAAACTAACCTGAACCTACTTGGGTGTCCTGCCACCTCCTCTTCTTCCTTCGTTTCCACCTTTCCTCTATGTGGCTTCTAGGAACGTGCAGTTAAGTCATCAGCTTTGAGTTGCCCAGAGATCAGGAGGAAGCCCAGCGCCTCCCCTGACATGTTGGGCATTACCGGGCTCCCTAGGAGGGCTGCTTTACCCGCGTGGACTTTGGCGTCCTAAATTTAAGCCCCTGGGAATCGGGGGGCTTTTGCCTTCTTATCTTTTTTTTTTTTTTTAACTGATTCACCACCTGCCTTGAAAGTGCTTATTCCTTCCCTCTTTCCGCAATTTGGGCAAGTCTTCCTCCTGCTATGATGGGCCCGTGGGCATCATGAACTTCATTATTCCTCACTGGCTGGGATTCAAACTGCCCATCTGTAGTGGCCCAGTGCGTTGACCATGCACCTGAGAATCCACCCAAGACAGAGCCCTCCTCGCCGGCCGGCCTGGACGCTTGGGATCTGGTCCCTCTTCTGGGGATGTATCATCAGCTCTGTGTGGAGTTCCTCTAATGTAGCTTCTTCTTCCTCCTCCTCCTCCTCCTCTTCTTCCTCTTCCTCGACGGGGTCTCACTCTCAGCACGAGCACCATTTCCATGGCAGCAAGCATCACTCAGTGCCTATTTCTATCTATCGCTCCCCAGTTTCCCTGCGAGGAGGGCACGGTGGGTCTTTCTGCTCTTTATCCTTTAAATGGGGCATAGCCATTCCTAACCCATTCGCCTTTCAGGTAATGTCAAGGGTGGGGAGAGCGTGAAAAATGGCATTCTAAATGGTGAAAAAGCATTACATGTGCATGAGGGAAGAAAATGACCAGTTTCCCCTTAAAGACTAATGCTAATGCTTTCTGCCCCCGCCCCCCGATTTCCTCTAATGGATTCTCCTCTCCTTAGCTCCCTTACCCATCCCTTCACCAACACCACATTCTCCCGGCTTTGCAACCTCCCACCCTCTCCGCCGCCCCCTCCCACTGGTAGGCAACTTATCAGATAAATCCCCAGTGCTGCACTTGGAGAATTCATTCATTCACCTTGCTTTCACCCTTCTTCTTTGGGAGCTAGTCATGGGGAAATAGCAGATAGCAAGAATTCTTAGGGATTCCGATAGAAGTTGTTTGAACTGCTGGAAAGTGGTCTGTGTGGTTAAGGTCGTGAGGAGGGGGAAGAATAGCTGAAGGCAGAAAATATAATTAATAGCCAGTGGCCATTATTGTTTATTTGGGCAGCTTTAGGTTTGTCCACATGTTTGGTTGAAAGAGTAGCTATCATAAAAACTGCATATCTAATATTGCTACCAGAGAGGAAGCAATCTATAGACAAGGCAAGGTCCATTTATAATTGACCCAAGTGTAAATTATAGGAACTTTGATTCCACCGTTTATGCAAATGCTATTTCAGTTGAAGGTAGCATGGGTGAGCTTGTTTAAACAGTGCATGCCTGGTGTGTTCTGCTGCAAATCATCCTTTCATAACTATTGAAAGAAGAGATCTATGGCTTTTAAAAATATATTCAGCTCTGTGCAGGCTGCCTTGGAAAAGGGGATGTCTGCCTCTAAGGTAGGCGCTTGCTGTAGTAAAATGTTCTAAAGGAGAGAGCTTCGTTATTTGTTTACTATGCACTCCACTCCGAATGCGAGGAGAGTAGGAATCACAGAGCCTGGCTACAGGAGCAGCCCTCCAGAGAGCTGCAGGAGTGAATGCACCAGAGGTCCCCTGCCCTTGCTTGTATTTTGAAGACCTATAGCATGCAGACCCCATTGGGAACATCAGTTCTTCCCGCTGCCTTCTAGCCCTGGGCTTCTGCTCCGTGCTGTCTGTAGCTTTTAGTGGAAGCACATTGAGAAAATGCCAGCACGTATTCTGGCTCTTTCTGGCTCTCCCTTTAAATTTCATTTGATGGAGTTGTCAAACAGCTCAGAGCTTGTAGGGCTGGTAGAGGGGGATGGTGGGGAGGAGGGGGAATGCTTGATCTTGATCTGGTTGCTGATTTCTCTGTGACTCCTGCTGAGGCTGATGTAGGCTGTCTTTAAAAATGACAGCAGCCTCTCCTCCCCCCGCCCCCCAAACAAACAAACAAACAAAACCTAGGAAAGGAAAGAAACACAACCACCAAAAAAGCAAAAGCAATTTCATTGATAATGGAAACTGTTAGCTCCAAAGGGAAAGAGGGACTGGAAGTGGAGGTGATATTGTAGAGTGGGAAAGAAAAGGAGGGAAGTGGGGGTGGGGGATGGGGGAAGCCAGACAGACTTTTACTAAGAGCAACCATACTTAAACACGGAAACACTCAGCAACAATTGGCTAAATTTTGTAAATGATCAGCAGGGTGATGAATATTATGCCTAGAAGCTAGAGGCTGGCAGGATCTGGATGTTTCCTATTCAGGATGTAAAGGGTTAAAAACGGCTAGGAGTTAAGTGATGGAATTTGCACAGCTCTACTTCCCAGGGGTTCCTAAATCACTCAAGTCTCTCTCTCTCTCTCTCTCTCTCTCTCTCTCTCTCTCTCTCTCTCTCTCTCTCTCTCTCTCCCCCCCGCCTCTCCTTTCCCCCCTCCATCCTTTTTCTTTCTCTCTTTCCCCCTTCTCCCTCCCCCTGTCCGAAAGGGGTTGAGTCCTGCAGAGGTTAAACACTCTTCTCTATTTACTTCACTTCTCCAAGTATCCATTTGCTCAGTACCTTTTAAATCTTTTTGACTGGTTCCCAATCTGGTTTCTTATTACCCTGCATCTGATAAGATCCAGTATGATGGAAAGGAAGAACAAAGCAAGTAAATGACTAGAGATCCCAGCAAAGGCCCCCAGATCCATCAGAGCTATAAGATGCAGTAAACTCCTCAGGGGTCTGCGTGGCTAAGATAGGAAAGCTCATGAATTCAGCTCTTCAGTATCCCCTTTCAATCCTAAAGTCCCATCCATCCCATTGATTTGGGCTTGGAGACTGAATGCATCTATATTAGGTAGGCTTCTTTCATATTTAATTAATGTTTTTGAGGTGGAAATCAAGAGAAACAGTGATCAACAATCTTTGATTCCAGTTCCCCTTCCAAACTGAGACCTTTTGAGTCATCAAAGGGCTAGTCGACCCCCCTCAGTGCTTTGCTAACTTGCCTCTCATTCTTACTGGAAGTACACTTGCTAGTCTAGTCCCCTACTCAAAGACAAAGGCTGAGCTGATAGCAATTATTTTAAAAAATGTTTTGGAAGGAGGTGGTGGTAGGAGGCTAATGGTTGTTGCTAATAGTTTTCTGCCAACCTTATTCCAGAGTTAAAAGCAGCAGTCTGCATTGTCTGTGAAGAAGTAAATGCCCTTTGTTCTGGTATAAAATTAAACACTAGAGGCATGAGTCCAAGAACTTTCTTTGGACTGAAGGGAGATTTTATTTGTTTGTTTTCTGTTCCTCTTGCCCATTTCCTGAGAAGACAAATCTTCAGAGTTACCCTTTTAGTCAGTTGTTGCGTCGTCCCCCGCCCCCCCCCCCCCCCGCCCGGCCACACACACACACAGGCACACACACACTCACACACCCTCTTCCAAACCACCCTGCCTTGTAATGAGATTTACACTAAGGCAGATAAAAGAAACAAATTTTCCAAACAGCATTTGCCCATACTTGGTTGCAATCTTTAGAGAATTATGTATAGATTTGCCTATAGTCTTTATCCAGGGCACCCTAGAGAAGGGTGAGCTCCTATTTGGGTTGGGGAGACAAAGTCATGCCTGCATGGGGCACCCCAAAATAGTCTCAGGTTAGTATTATGTCTCAGGAGAGAATTAAGTCTCCTCTTAACTGGAATCTGGTAAGTTTCTCACCTTCTCTGAGGTTCCCTTCTTTCCTTTGTGATCCATTCAATAGTCATTCAATCAGCCTTGTGTATTTACTATGATCCAGTCTGTGTAATATTTGCTAAAAACATAAAACTAAATGAGATGTTGTGGTGTTCAGCTAGGGAGAATTTCAGAAGTATTTTGATCATTTAAGATAAGTGCTTCTGTCATTTAAAAATAGGGGGGTGGAGGGAGACCCAGATATAACACTATATTAATTAATATAAAGTATTCCTTTATAAAACAAAGATTTACATTTTTCTGTTATTCCAGATACACCTACAGGTATTTTTTTATCATTAACTTTATTGCCATCCTTAAATAGCATGCTTATCAAAACTCCTAAGTAGTTTCGTGGTATAGGGCACATAGATACTAAAATACATTTGTTTACTGACCTTGGGTATTTTGTATATTTCTTTTCCTCTCTCTTGCCTTTAAGAAATCCATTGTCCACCTGTCTAAAAATAATGCATTAATACTTAGAGCTTAGAAAACAGGGTTCTCTAAGGATTTTGGGTCTAGTATGTGTCTTGCATTTTATACTACATAATATAAGACTTTCTTGACTCCAGGCATTTTGGAAAACTAATATAGAATATAATTCAACTTTAAAAGGGAAAGTGCCACAATATATTTACAGGAAAGTTTCTTGCTCAGAAACTAGGGTGTGCATGTGTGTGTGTTGCGGGGGGAGAAATATGTCCTATCTGAATCATCTTAGCAGAAGCAGTGGTAGTCCCACTTGTGGCATATCAGCCAGGACCTACTTATAAGGAATTAGACTGCTCATTCCCTGTCACAGACAACTGCCTCTTAAGTTTTCCCAGCCATGGGGCTTGTTTTGCTCTGATCTATTGAGCAGTTTCTTCTGCTCCGCCAGCTGCTTTCTAACCACTTTCTCTCCCCCTTGCTTCTTGGGATTCAGTTTGCTGAATAATTCATAGTGTTGGTTGACAGATAAAATGATAAGATGTATATGCCTTTGGCCTTGGTGATAAATTAATTAAATCGGTTTCTTCTTTTCTCTCTCCTACAGATGCATTGTTTTTCTTCTCTAAAAATTGCTGGCAAGTGGTGGGTATGGAGATTAACATGTTCTTAGTGAACCAGCATAGGAAGTTTGTAATGTTGTAGGGTAAATTTCTTTAGGACTTTCAACACAGATCATTGGTTGGGGTGAAGTTGAGGGATGCCATATCATAGGGAGAGGAAATGAGATCATTGGAACAATACTTTTTGGGGTCCGGAGAACCTTTGCCAAACTGATTGCTGGCTGGAATTCCATAGCAAGGATTTTATTCCTTTTTTGTTAGATTTTTTAATCTGGAAGGAGTAACACATTTCATTTTACATTTTAGTGAATGAATTTATCAGATCTCAGAAAGCTTGTCTCGCTGGACCTTGAGTCATATGGGAGGGAAGAAAATGTTTGAACACAAACCATTAACTCATTCATATTTCCATCCCTGTATTAATTTGTTAGGGCTGCCTTAAATAAAATCATAGCCTGGGTGGCTTAAACCACAGAAACTTATTTTCTCACAGCTCTGAAGGCTAGGAGTTCAAGATGATGGTGTCCGTAGATTTGGTTTCTTCTGAACTCTCTCTCCTTCGCTTGTAGAGTGATACCTTCTCATTGTGTTCTCACATGGCCTTTCATCTGTTTTCATGCGTCCCTGATATTTTCCTGTATGTTCATATTTTCTTATCTTATAAGGACACTTGTATGATTGGTGAAGGCTCACCCAAATGTCTCATTTTAATTTAATCAACTCTTTAAAGACACTATCTCCAAATATAGTCACAATCTGAAGCATTGGGGATTAGCGCTCCAATGAATAATTTTTTTTGAGGGGGCATAAATTAGCCCATACTACTTTTTCTCCTACCCCTTCCCCCCAGACTCTGTCATTGGGAAAGAAGTAAAATTATACCATTCTGTGAATCTCTATTGAACTCAAATTTCCATAGAATAAAACCTCCAGGAACCATGGTAGCAATTTACAAACTTGGTAAGGCGGTGCCTCAAGAGGAAACATTCTATTGATGTACAATCTATATGGAGAACATAGTACCAGCAGCTTCAGTTAATACGTGTGTTTGCTTTCCTTCTCGTTGATCTTGTGTGACAGAGTCTGCACTTTGGTGTGCTTGTATACCAGTTCTGACTATAGCCATATGCTCTGCAGACAGATTCCAATGTCCACATTCTAAATAAAGCTCTCTCTTCTTGACATGCTGCCATCCCAGGCCAGGGACATTCCTGCCCTTGCAGGGTCTTCCTTTACAAACTACAGTTGCTCAATATTTTCTTTTCCTAGACACACACCACCAACTCCTTTCACATCTCATCTTTCATTGAGTAAGAGCAGGTTAAATAAGTAGAAATAACTATGTTTTTGGCAGCCGAAAAAATATGTATCAGCTTCATTTTTTTTTCTGTTTGATTTTTTATATTGTGGAAGCTCATTTTAAACTATAAATATGCAAAAACACGTCTCCTTTTTGACATGGTTATGAGGCTTGGATGAGATGATTGAAGAAATGTCTTGTAATTGTAATGTCCTTGCAGTTATAAATCCCAAGCAAGGTACTTAACTCTTTGGGGAAAGGAAACAGATCATTTTGTTTGTTTCTGTATTCAGATAGTTCTGAAAAATGATTTTAAGAATATATGCTTCTTAAGATATTTATTATGATAAAGAGTTCTAATGGGCAGTGTAGTGTTAGGTGGGGTGGGAGCCATCACTCACAGGATTGGTTGGAGGAAATAGGTCCCAATCTTATTTCTATCACTTAGGAATGTTGTGAACCTGGATAAGTCACAAGACTTGACTAAAACTCAATGCATTAATTTTTACATGGATATTGGCAATAATAACACCATACATATGTCTCAGAATTGTGTGGGAAGTTGAGCAAGTATGTTGTAAAACACTGTGTAGAGATTAAATACTTTAAAAGTAATATTTCAATGAGGATGTTCATTCAGTTGCTTATACAAATTTGAGCTTCAGAGTTGAATGTTTGCTAATTGGTAGTTTGAGCTAAAAGGACACAAATATACTAATCTTCATTTCCTTACCTGAATAACACTTTTGCCTTCTATGGGTTACTTCATTTACTCACTACTTCTTTAGGGAAATGTAAAGGAGAAAGCCTTAACTTGCATTTCCTTGTTTATGGCATTTAAGAGAAACTTGTATATGTGATCAGCTTTTGCTTTTTGATAGCATGTAGAAATCAATGCCAGGGAAATGGTAGTCTACAATAACAAATTATAACAAACTGATTAGAAACTGAGCAATCTGGTGAAGTGAAAAGGGCGTGAGGACTCCAAGAAACATTCTGAGATCGATTTGGATATATTAAGAATCGGATCTTGTTTCTAGTAAACTTGTATAGAATTTAAACATTCCTATATGATGCCTAGTAGCCATTTAAAAAAACACACCTAAAAGTCATAATCTAGTTTATATTAGGAAAAGACAAGTCTTTGAGGGCTATCATTTTCAGATCTGAAAATGGAGAACTCCTTATATGACATTTCTGATACTTTAACTTACTAGGACTGAAGAGTTACAGGGGAAGTGAAAGCACATTATGCTGCTGGAACCCTTAGAGTTGACTTTGTGGAGTCCAAATGTAAAATCAGCATTCTTATGAAGAAGACATTATGCTGGAACATAGATTTTACTCCTAGTTTTCTCCCTGACTAACCCTGTGACTTTATATATGAAATTATTTTTAATTGTATTACTCTTTTACATGTAGACATTATGTGGGCTATATTGATCTCTCAACCTATTCTTTTTCTTTTACATGTAGTTTTCTGTGTGGTGCATGCTTTAATTAGCACATTAAGCTGGAGAAAACTATCTTTTTAATTTTTGTCTCATTTCTGCAATAAGAGGGTTGAGTTAGATGATCTTTCCAAATGGCTCTCAGCACTCAGTCTGCATGATTTTCCAAACTGTATGTCTTTAAAGACACCACTGTGTATCTTAAACCTGAGACCACAGTTCTTCCAGTACTTTACAGTCTGTTTTCTTGGCTGTCATAATAAGTTATGCCAAAGCCACAAGCCACGCTTTTCTCTTTTCCGCTCCAATAGAAGCAGCATGATGTACAAGAATGACACACTGTGATGTTCTAAAGCCCACAATCCAACTTCACTGCAGAGTCACACCAAGAGGGGGAGAACGTGGCTTTCATTTAAACACACCTTATTAATACTAGAAAGGAGATCTGTGTTGTGTTTAAGCAGCTCTGCTGTGTTTAGCCCTATTGGAGCCCAGGGCAGAATAGCAAATGCATTTATTTATAAAGACCAAGTGAATTTACATTTGGAGTTTTGAGAGGCTTGCCTGGATCACACACCAACATATTATCACACCTAACTGTGCACCCAGCTCCCTTCCAGGACTTTACATGTATGATTTTATTTAATCCCCACACACCTTTGGCATTAATAAGGTTACTGCCATTTCATAAATGAAAGCAGTGAGACTCAGGCAACTTAAGTGGCTTGACTTATGTAATGTAGTGGTAGAGCCAGGATTCAGACCTGTTCTGACCACAAGGCTCTTGTTCTGTCTGCTATACCACCCACCCATTATCCCAAGAAACAGGCAGAAAACAAACAAACCCAGCAAGCTCTTTCATCAGGGATACAGTGGACGGATTAATGAAGCATTCTGATTACTGTGTTTGACACACCTTTCCAAAATGTCTAAGAGAGTGTCCCATTCATAATAAATATTTGAATGTCTGTCAGTTTGCCTGAACCCATTCTGACCCAAGGAGATACTAATTAAAAAGAGCAGGTATCAAACAGTCACACCCAATAGATGTTTTTTTTGAATAAATGAGTTAATGATTGACTGAGGTGCCACAGGATTGATTCCCATTTACCAGGATAGTAAGGGATGGTAGTTTATTGATGAGTCAAAGAGTAGGAAACAGCCTGGATCCCTCAAAGCACACCAACTTGGTACGTCAGGGATAATAGAGACCTGAGGGATTATCTGACCACCTGATATTTCAGATGGGCGATATGGGGACTTGGCCTAAGACATCTAGTCAGTGTTGGATTCGGTTGGGAACTGGGAAGTCTCTCTCCAAGTCCATCACCCTTCTTTTACTCTATCGCCCAAAGGCCCACTGCTCACCTCTTCAAAGCCCCATTTCCACCAGTGACCTGGTCTCCCACCTCTCTTTCTGCAGAGTGCTCCTTAACCAGATCAAGTCCCACAGAAATGGATTCCACCAGTGTTGGACTCGTCTGGACTTTTGCAAAGATTAACTTTTCATGTGTATTCTCCTAGTAGGTGCCTGGCTTTGAGCCAAGAGGCAGGGCTTCTTTATCTTTAGGTGTTCTATGTTCTGAGGATTCCTCTGTGTGAAAAACAAAAAGCTCAGGATTGGATTTCTGTGCAGGGAGATGCTGCCTGTCCTGGCCGGGACTCACTTTTGAAAAAGGAGGGAAAATGGCCTGTGTCACCACCTGTCTCAATTTCCCATTTGGATGCCACAACTAGTTATTGCTCAAAACCTGTTCTCTGCTCCAGTCCCCACCCCTTGCTTATCAGCTTTTGAGTGGCTATTTAAACATGAAACCCTTAGGAGCCAAGGAACCACATTTTCTGAGATACTGTTCTCACCCTCCTTTGTCTTGCTGTTTTGAAATATTCCTGCCACCCTCCCACATTAAAACATAACAGTGTAATACTCTTGAGTGATTTTCCCCTAAACTATGAATTTCAACTATTTCTAAGGCAGTCTTCCAGAATTTGAATATAATTACACACTTTAGGTGCAAATTGTGGTTTTTGCTATGTAGCAAACTAATGGAAATGATCTGCCTGTTCCTGTAGTTTACAGATTATATGCTTCAGGACTGGGGGTATATATTTAGGCTGCTTTTCCGTGTGGCACATGGAAATGAAAATGAACTCAGGGTGAGCCACCACGGTTGCTAGGCAGTAGAGAGGCTTGATGGAGCACAGCGTTTAACTGAACATGGCGATGTTTTACTTAACATTTATTTGCCTTGCACCTGTTGTCACTTGTATTGTCATAGAAGGGAAAGAGGCAGGGTCTGGCTGTCTGCAGACACACAAACAAGGAGGTAGAAAGAGAGAGATGAGCACTTCATAAAATTTGAAATTGCTGCACTGAGAATGGAAAGCTTGTGAGACTTGTCATAGTGCACAGTGGTGGCTCACAGGTTCGTGGATAGACATTTGGGCAGGCAGCTATCTTCAGAATGAGGGCAATGACAAGCAAAGAACTGGCTCCTCCCAGGCATGTCCTTGCCTCAGGGGCTCTAGATAAAAGGCCCCGCTCTGGTTGGAAATATCAAATGTGCTTCCACCATTAGTTCATTTAATTCCTGGTCTGCAATCCTAGACTTCTCATGAGCTAGCAGCGATGGACACAAAGGCTTTGGGGCTTCTTTGTGAGTGGTAGCTATCTCAGCCACTTCAGTTGCTTTGAACCCCTGATTTTCATAAAACCCGAAAGGCCCTCATGAAAAAATTATATCACAGATAAAGCAAAGCAAGGCCTTCTTGGATTCTTGTGGCCCATTTTAGCCGCATTCTGATTGATTAAAAGTTTGAGAGGATGATTAAAGAGTTAAATCTCAGCTCTTGTTGGGAAAATGTAGCCTCCTGAATAAATTGGGAGAAGGGAGAGTTCTGTGGTTCAGGTATTGTATGTCTTTGCCCTTGAACTGATTATTTTAAGCTTCTTCTCATGAACCACCATTTCTGCATATGTGGGTGGGTATTGTTGAGTGTTTATTTATGGCAATTCAATCTTTTAAAAATAAACCAAGAAAGAAGACCTCTGTACATTTACAAGAATGACAGTATCTCATTTACTCTAAATAATAATAATTATAATAATAAATCATTTTTTAGTTCTTTCAATATGGTTGACATTATACTAAAAGTCTTACTTTATTTACATCTCCTGAATTAGTTACAATTGTTTTCCCATTTTATGAATGCAAACACTGATGAACAGAATGTTTGATTTAATTGTCTAAAGTCATAACGGTAATATAATGGCAGAAGCAAGTTGGATATATAAGCAGTTTAAATTCAGATCTATGTTTTTGACATTTAAATATTTATGCAATATTATTTGGGGTGGTGGGGAAATTCTCAAAGTAGTATTTACAAGTGCAATACCTGGCCCTTTATATATATATAATTGATCTTTTACAGAGAGGAAGAGAAAGGGAGAGAGAGCTAAAAACATCAATGAGATCAGCTGCCTCCTGCACACCCCACACTTGGGATGTGTCCGCAACCAAGGCACATGCCCTTGACTGGAATCAAACCTGGGACCTTTCAGTCCGCAGGCCGACACTCTATCCACTGAGCCAAACCTGTTTCACCTACCTGGCCCTTTTTAAAGGACTTTTATATTCCACCTAGAGCCAATATTAATCATGGGGACAATCAGTGTTTTCTAAACATATCAGTATGCACTTACTTTGGGTCAGGTACTGACCTTAATGTTTTAGTTTACCTCTTTTAATCTTTAACAACCATTCTTCAAATAAGGTACTAATATTTTCATTAATTTACAAGAAAATAAATTGAGCCTCAGAGGGTTAGGCAGTTCACTTGAGTTCTTCTGCCTCTTAAGCAGTTAATTTCTTGAAATTATTGAAGTTTTAGGTCAGGTAATCTGTGCAGAGGTAAAATATATTCTCTGATGAGGCTACTTTGCTACATTCACAAGGCCCTATTTTATCATTATAGGCAATTATTTGTACTTTCTGAAATGCCTTTAGAGACACATAGAAGTCCCAGGGTGAGCTGGTGGAGATTGCTTACATATTCAGTCAAGGATCCAGGACTGAGGGACTCCCTCCGTTGATGAGGGAGCCTGTTAGTGACTCACCCACCTCATTCTGATTCACCGTAAGAAACTAATTTATCAGAAAATTTGGTTTCCAACAGTTACTATAGGCTTTTGCCTCACATTATAATTCTAGGCAAACCTCCAAACCTTCCTGGTTTTAGCTCTCCACTGCAAAATGAAAGGATTATAATTAATGATCTTAAAGTGGACTGACCACTTTGTCATTGCAAATTTGATATTCATCTTTCTGTCACCACCAATAGGCAAAATTTATACCTCTTCACTCCTACTAAATCACCTTTGAATCTACTTTTATTCTTGGCTCTTCATATATATGGTGAAAAGATCATTAATTTTGAGGGTAAAACTAATGAAATAAATCTTTCCAGAATGGCAGTGGTTTTCAATTTGGGTGAATGTGTGTGTCCGTGCACATGTGGGTGAATGTATGAGTCATAAAAAAATAATGTAGCATAAAGGCCCTGAGAGCAAACTGATTAACTCCTGACCTGGAATGTAAAGATTAGACATGAGAACTCAGCCTGCTGTGCATTACAGATGTTGGGATGCTTCAGTCCCTGCTTCTTACTGCTCTGATGCCATTTATCAGTGCATTGTTTCATGGGAGCTCAGGTTAACATGTCAGTGATAATCTGAGAGAGGGGCAGCTTTAATGTGAGTTAGGGATATAAACCCAGAGCTCTGGTCCTCTGTAGCCAATTCCTCTCTTTTAAATGTTTTCTATTTCTTTGTTTTCTTTGCCAGTGGGTCAAGTTATGTGTATGTACTGTGTACTCATCATCTTTCAGTTATTAAAAACTTATTAGATTGCTTATCGTGTAAGAAAGAATACTCTGACAATTTTGAGATAATGGCCCTTCATTTCTCTGTGCAAGGTACCTCAATAACAGTAACTCAGAGGTAGACATCCCAACTGAACACCAAGTTCCTCAGGCTCTGAGAGAGGATGCCAGTAAAAATGTCTGATGAAAGACCTTTATTGGATTAAAAACTGCATTTATTGTTATTATTAAACTCTGGGCTTGAAAGAGGTATTGAGGGGGCTTTTCCAGTCAAATTATTTTTCATGCAAAGAAACTAATAGCCTGGGGAGTTAGTTGATGGATGGTTCCCAAATCATACTTTCCAAGTTAGAGACAAGTTAAGGCTAAAACCTATGTTTCTGGATGTTCTGTTTAGTCCTCTTTTTGCTATACCACATGAATGCTTAAGCTTCCCAGATGCCACTTGGCTTGGCTGAGGACAAGGAGGCTGAGAGAGTATAGTTTCCGGAGTAATATATCAGCACAGAAGGAACAGAGAGCGACAGCTGAGTTACTCCAGGCCCACCCACCATTTCCCTTAACTGCCATCACAGAACACAGAGCCCATGCCATCCAAGGCCTGGCACTCCTTCCCAGGGTGCCCTGCCCTCTCTCTACCCCAGCAGCCTTGATGAGAGCTTCAGTGTGCCACAGTTCAATCATACCATTTGATGAGTGTTTTTGAGCCTAATTACATGGAAGTTTTCATCCAGTGAAAGGAAAGAGGAAAGAGAACGGGAGAAATTAAATTGAAGTGCAAATCAGTCAAGGGCTTAGATCCCGCACTTTATTTCTTTTTAATCAAGAGTAAAATGAGAGGAGAGTGTTAAGGATCATCACAAGATACCATTAACTACCCAAGGAGCTCGTGACTAAAGATGGTTTGTCATGAAAAGAAAAGCTCTGATTTGTCCAAAAAAGAAGTATTCGAAGGTTGTGCTTTGGTTTAGGAGGATGACACTGAGGATCATCATCCAGTTTAGGACCAGAAAGTTTGTTTTTCTGTGACTATTTCCTCTTTAATTACCCTAGCACATAAGGTTCTCAAGATGTTTTCAATTCATTCACAATTAAACACTACACTTGAAATTAGTATTCAAAGTTTTGTCCAATTTCTCCTTGTAGTTGACACAGTTTTGGTATATTTCTCTAAAATTGCGTGGTATTTGTAAAATAATGTTTCACAGTGTTGCTGAGAAAATTCAGGATCTCTTTTGATCCTCACACAACTTTTCTGTAGCAGCAGAATAAGTTATATGATTGTTAGCCTCAGCAATTTTAAAGCTGATGTAATCAGAACTAAAGAGGCATAAATGACTTGACTGAAGTCATTCAAGTATTACATGACAGAGCAGAAACTGCCACCTAGCTTCTGTGCACTTCACTTTGCATGACTTAGAAATTCTGAGCTTTTCAGTAGAAGAAGAAAGGGAGGAGAACCAAGAAAAGAGTGTGTGCAGAAGAATGTTTATGACAGAGAAGTCGTGGTACATCATTATACTTCACACTTAATTATTGAGATCTTACAATGAACAATGCAAGCCCTGGGCTAGGACCTGCAGTGGATAATTGATTTAAACATGCACCCCTTTACTTAAAGGCTTACAAGGGGGTTACAAATCCTTTAAAGTGATGCTTAGATCTATCCTTTTCATCCTCATAGCAAGCTTAACTATGTCATCTGGAAAGTTGTAACAGCCTCACTAATAGACCTTCCTAAGCTCCTATTGCCCTTCCTGTCCATGCTCTGCTCACTACTGGAGTCATCCATATGAAGTACCAATTGAATCATGCCATTTATTTATGGACTTCTTCTGGCCTACAGGATAGAGTCCAATCAGATTACTTACTCTCTCTGTACTAGAACAAAAGCTAATTGCTTGCCTTCTTCTTCTTTTTTTAAATATATATATATATATATATATATATATATATATATATATATATTATTGATTTTTTACAAAGAGGAAGGGATAGAGATAGAGAGTTAGAAACATTGATGAGAGAAAATCATCAATCAGCTGCCTCCTGCTGAAGGAGGCTGCTGATTGATGATTACACATCCCTAGTGAAGATATGCCCACAACCAAGGTACATGCCCTTGTCTGGAATTGAACCTGGGACCCTTCAGTCTGCAGTCTGACACTCTATCCACTGGCTTTGTTGTTTTTTTGGTTCATCGAGCCAGTCTTGTTCTTACCATAGGGGCTTCTATTTGAAATATATATATATATATATATATATATATATATATATATATATATATTAAATTTTCATTCA
The DNA here is from genome assembly GCA_963924515.1 of Vespertilio murinus. Classification (NCBI taxonomy): domain Eukaryota; kingdom Metazoa; phylum Chordata; class Mammalia; order Chiroptera; family Vespertilionidae; genus Vespertilio; species Vespertilio murinus. The sequence continues at coordinate 200,931,334 of OZ004704.1, forward strand.
GATTGCTACATGGTCATTCCTTCTTCTTATAACACCAGGCTTCAACTTCATTTCATCTCCTCAAGAGCCCCTCCTAATGACCCAAGCTAAAATGCACTCCTTCAAATCCCTCCCCAGCATAACATCTTGTTTTCTGTTTATTATAGCACAGATACCTCAACAAAATTCCATTTTGTGTGTATATACTGTAAGCTCTAAGAACAGAGACATTGACAACCTTGTTCATGGTCATATATCTGGTGCTTTAAAAAAGTGACTATCAATGAGTGAGTTTCCATAAACATTTGATGAATGAATGAATGAGTAGATAAATAATTGACAGAGATTTCCTTTACATGTGGCTCCCACTCAGTGTTTTAGCCTCAGTCCTCATTAGCCCCTTTCAAAACTTCATGACTTTTAATATTCCCCTGATTAGGAATCTCTTTTATTTGGTAAATTTTTACTCATTTCTCACCAGTCAGTTCACTCCATATTATCTGATCTGCAAAGTCTTCATACCTCCCCTCTACACAGCCTTTCTAGGCACTGACCTGTGTGCCAGATACTTCACTGTGGCTATGATTTAGGCCCTGTGGGAAGTTTATACCTTTTTAGAAGAGCTCACTCTCATTTTATTAAACATACTAGTGTCTCATTGCATGGATTTGTGCACATTGAAAGGAAATTAATTAAAAGAAATATGTTAATATCACTATTCACCCTTTCTCAATAATAGAAGTATCAAACAAATTCATGAAAGACAAAGACAGATTGAAACACACATGCAATTGGTGCCAGCAAGAGCTTTAAATGTATTGTACATGTTTTTTATATATATATAGAATACACTTGCTTAATTAGATCTGCTTTCTGATTTATCTAAGCTTTTTCCAGTCCAGAGAAACACCCCAAATTCTCTTTCAGGTAATTGTCAGCAACACAGCAGTAAATATCAACATGAGTCAGATTTTTATTATAGATCACACAGGGAGAACAAATGATAAAATATTTACCTGTAGCAGTGTTTGACTATATTCTGCATAGTGAGAAAACCTGAAGTCATTTTCAAGGTCCTCCATTTCTTACTTATTTTCAGTTGAGTCAAATTTCTAAACGCTTTAAATCTCCATTTTCCAGCTAATGAAAATAGGATTCCATTGAGTCTCTTATCTACCTACTCCAGGACTTCTGTAAGGATCAAAAGAAAACACTTCACAAACATTTGGTTAAATTGTAAAATGTTTATACCTGGCTGTAAAGCAAGTCGTGTTTCTGGGCTGAAGAAACTCCAAGGAGGCTAGTTGCTAGGAAGAGGAAGCTGGAAGTTGCTATGTGATGTCATTACCCAGCACCCACAGCAACCATTTCCAGGCTGGATTGGGCAGTGGGCCACCTTTTGCACCATGGGGTCTTGGCAGTGTTGGCTGTGATTTGGTGGGTGTTGCTATTGAGAGTGATGGTAGAACCTCTGTCTCACTTGGGGGAAGCTGAGTGTTTGTTTATGGGTGGCAGGTCCCAGGTTTCTTTGTAAATGGCCAGTGTGTATCACCACAGCTCCTGCGTTGAGTGTCTACCCCCTGGGGGTCAGTATACATCATAGCTACAAGTCAGATGGATGGACACTTAGCCATATATATATATATATATATATATATATATATATATATAATTGAGTTGCTATTATTTATTAATGGTGATTGTTTTTCTCACTAGACTCTAACTTCTATAAGGGTAATGGGTGAGTTATTTGAATGACGAACATATTTATTTTATAAAAGGTGCTAAAGAATAAAGTAAGCAGATTTAGAGGTAAGAACATAAAATATTTTAATGCATTTGCTATTATGATAAACTTCCTTATATAGGTAATTATGCATTAAGAAGCTCTTGGTGGTGGCCTGGCCGAGGTAGCTATGTGGTTAAGTGTCAACTTATGAACCAGGAGGTCGTGGTTCGATTCCTGGTCAGGCCACATTCCTGGGTTGCAGGCTCAATCTCCAGTGGAGGAGCATAAAGAATGCACCCAATCAATAATTCTATCTCATCATTGTTGCCTCTCTCTCTCTCTCTCTCTCTCTCTCTCTCTCTCTCTCTCTCTCTCCCTTCCTTTTTGAAATCCATAAAATATATATCTTTTAAAAGAAGAAGCTCTTGGTGGAAAGCTAAATGCTCCACCATTTTATAAAGAATTATTTCTATAGGCATCCAGGAAAGAGGGTGCAATTCATTTAGGGAAAAAAAATTAAATGATCAGGGATCAGTGGCCCAATTTGCTGAGTGATGAAAATGAAGAGGAATGTTGAGAGAAGGGTTGGCAAAGGAAATTGAGACTTTTTGTTGAGAGATTGAAAAATATTAATATTAGCAATTGGCCCTTTTTAGCATTTATAGTTTGCAATCCAGTATTGTGAGCATTATCTGATTTTTGTTCTTTCAATTATTTGGCAATGCTTTTTATGATTACCACCTTTAGGAAGCCCCCTCAAACTCCCCTGAGAAATTCAGTTCTCTGAATATAGGTTCTCATAACAACCTTCTGGAACTCTCCCCTATTGCCCGTTTCACAGTTGCTGCTCTACATTTAGTTGTGAGAATATATGATTAATATCTATTTCTCTAAGTAGATTGTAAATTTCATAGGGGTCTGATATAATTGAGTTAGCAAATTAAAATGTAAGACATCCCATTGATATTCAGATAAATGTATTTTTCTTTCTCCCCTTTCCTTACATATTTCATTCCTTTTTTAAGTAAAAATATTTCCCATGCAATATGTGGAGCATATTTATATTATTTTTTTTCTGAATTTCAAAATTAACTGGGTGTCCTATATTTTATCTGGCAACCTTAGTAAGAAACATCTGGTTTTGCATATAGCACAATAATGGGAGAGGAGGGGTTAAAACAAATGGGTAGTCATGCAACATTTGATGAATAAATGAAATGAATTTAAAAAATAAACTTGTGGCAGTACCCGTAGGGTGAACTGGTATGGCAAAAGATTGAATTTAGAAAGAGAACTTAGCAAAAAGTTGCAATCATTAAAGGTAATAGACCCAAATAGATGGTGGATTTGAGACTGGAAAGATGGAGAAGTGGAGGAGGAGTATTTCCAGCAGGGATCAGAATTTGCATAGGTATGACTATATAGCAAAACAACACCTCAAACTGTAGAAGAAAGGATCATTCTGAAATCCTAGTGATCAGGATAAAAAGCAATGATAAAGATAAAATAAATATAACCCCTCTCACTCCACATCTTTTTGTTCTATGTTCTATAGCTGGCCCTTTGTGGGAGAGCTTTGTTTCGGGGAGCAGGGGGGAGGCCAATTAATGATCAATTTTCTTTAAAAATGCAATTAAATTTCCCAATAATATAGTTTGTCATTTCTGTGTATTTATAACAAATTCCTGTTACTTAAGTTCTATCTTGCTCAGAGCTGAATGTTTTATTTCTGAAGCATTAGATAATTTTGTATCATGCATAACAAACTTCAGATGCATTTGTATTACCTAGCTGACTTTTTTTTTAATTGGTATCCATCAGATTTTCTAAAAATGAGCTGTAACTGGCCTATAATGAGATGATCAGCCAGAGGCTAATTTCTGTGATATTTCTTCCTGATGCCAGAAGAGGTGGAGGTTGACAACTCACAAGTCCCACTTCAGATAATAAAGATGTAATTCTACTCATTCAAGTTTGTGTTGAAAGCCAATCTTTTCATCCCTTATTTTTAAGTTAGTGCTAAGTGTAGCTTCATGGCCTATAGCTACTGGAGGCCAGGTGATGGAGCACCCTTAACTAGGTGGGTGAACAGACAATGTTGACATTTCCTTGGCTGCTCTTACGAAGGTCTTGAACAATTTTCCTCAGCACACACTTGACTGTGAGCAGCTATTTGAAAGATTAAGTGAATGGAATAAAAATAAAAAGGACAGAATAGCTTAATGGAAATAACTAACATTATGTACCTGAATGTGACTGATCACTCTCTCAGTGAGCTGATTATTCTAAGACCAACAAAAGTGAAATTTCCCTGTAGGGACCCAGACAGTAGACATTTTTGTTTTTGGCTTTGCAGGTCATATAGTTTCTACTTTCACCCCAGCTACTTAATTCTATCAGAGTAGTGTGAAAGCAGCCACAGACAATATGTAAACGAATGAGCATGGCTATATTAGAGTATAACTTTACCAAACCAGGCAGGCCAGGTTTTCTGACTTCTGCCCTAGGCTTAAACTTCCAGAACTGAAAATGGCAATACAAAATGTATGTTATAAGAATATGCGCTTAACAATTTCTCCATATACGAAGAACCTAGAACAGAATATGACACATACACAAGTGTCAAGGAAGTGCTAACCAGTATTATGATTCTAATACATAAATGTTAAGGCTGCAAGGAATCAGAGTGTTCACAGGCAATGTTTTCTTTTTAAAAGATGCCCAAGTGGAGGACCCAAGGGGTGTAGGGGCTCAACCAAGATGCTGCAGTCTGCTTTCCCCTACTTCTGGGCATAATTCTGTTCACATTACTACATTCAGAATTCCCAGAAAATATGGCAGCATGGACCCAAGCTGCTTGAACATTGATTGATTATACAAAGATTGGCTATCAACCATCTATGAGATACTACAGCATTAAAAAATATATTTCTTTATTGATTTCAGAGAGGAAGGGAGAGGGAGAGAGAGAGAAACATCAATGATTAGAGAGAAACATTGACTGGCTGCATCCTGCATGCTTCACCCCCTCCCCCGACTGGGGATCGAGCCCACAACCCAGGCATGTGCTATTGGCTGAAATCAAACCTGAGACTCTTCATTCCACAGGCCAGCGCTCTATCCACTAAGCCAAACCAGCTATGGCATACTACAGCATTTTCTAACTAATTCAACAATCAACTAGTTCTTGCCCTTAGAGATCTAACATAATTTATTTATCCAAATCACTATAATGAGGTGGGAAGTGGCAGTATCAAAAGAGTAATATTCTTTTGTATTCCAAGCCCTATGCTTAGGTGCTTATATGTGTTAGCTCAGATGAACCCCTCAACAGTTTAATTTTCAGCATTTTATCCTAGAATCCACTTGCTCAAAAGTTAAGTAATCAGCTTGAAATCAAGAGCTAGTGCTGAAGCAAGTGCTGAAGCAAGATTTTGAACTTTTTTTTCTCTATTTACACAGTATGCTTTTCCCCAGCTATTAGAGAAAACCTCATGGAGAACATGTGGGTCAGCCAGCTGTTGCTGCATAACAAATGACAGGCACACCTATGCAATATTGCAGGTTTGGTTCCAGACTATCACAATAAAGCGAATATTGCAATATAGTTAATTACTTAAATTTTGGGATTTCCCAGGGCATATAAAAGTTATGTTTACACTACACTAATAAGTCTATAATAGCATTATGCCTAAAAATGTACTTATCTAAATTAAAAAATACTATGCTGCTGAAAGATGTTAAACATCATCTGAGTCTGTTGGGGAAAAAATGGCACCAATTGACTTGCTCAATATAGCGTTTCTATAAAACTTCAATTTGTGTAAAACACAGTAAGTGAGGAACACTATAATGAGGTAGGTCTGTACTCTACAACTTTGTGTTTAAAATAATCATGCTATTTGAGTGTGATTCGGTGGGCCATCAAATTAGCTTGGACTCAAGTAGGTAGTTTTGAAGGTGTCATGTGGCTGTGGTCACCTGGCAAATGGAACTGGGGCTCATCCTCTAAAAAGCTCTTATTCATAAATCTGGCCATTGGTTCTGGCTATTAATTGTGAGGATCTTAGGGGGTAAGGCTATCTTTGCTCCACATGACTTCCCATCCCTTGCTTGGCTAGCATAGGTTTCTTCACATGGTGGTCTCAGGGCTGCATTCTAAGGGAGTGATGACAGAGCATCAAGAATGCTGGAGAGCTTGAAAGTCACACAACAATAGCACTTTCACTGCATCTTATGGTTAAAGTAGATTTCAGGGTCAGATTCAATGGATGGGGAAATAGGGTCCACCCCTGGATGGGAGGAGCAGCAAAAAGATGTGCATGCAGAGATGACAGGAATTCTTGCTTTTTTATTTTTTGCAAATAATCTATCACAAAATGGTTAATTGAGTTATGAGTTGAGTTTTAACAAAATTAGAAAGATCTGGCAAGTGTTGACTTTGCTGGAGCATGGGTTATAAAAAAAAGTATTAATTATTAGCTGAGAATGGGGCCATACCCTTGTACTAGACAGTTTAGGGTAAAAGTAGGTTTACAGTTGTATGTGAAACCCAGAGTTTATTCTTATATTATTATTTATTAATTATTATATTATTTCCAGACCCATAACTGTGAGCCCCACCCTATATTATCTAAGAAATGTACTCCTGCCTTTGCTTTAACAAAGACATTGCCATTACTCTATGTAGAGATATAATATAAAAGTGGTTTCCATATATATATATATATATATATATATATATATATATATATATATAACTTTTTAGAGGATTTTCACTTTGATTATATCACATTAAATATCCTATTTAGTTTTGTTGCATTTCAGTACTCAGAGAAAAGGGGCAAAGCTACTCCTCCCCTTTTTCTCTCTGCCATTTGGTGTCATCTTTTCAGCAAAGCAGACTCCCAGCTCACTTTCCAAAGACAATCGTGACCTGTCTTTTGTGATTGACTGTGCCCGACTGTTTGCCCCAGCAGCTGTTTTGTTGTGAAGATGAAAGTTTGATGTACATTAAGATGGAAAGGAAGGAATCTCTTCCAGGAGAGATTTGATTGCCTCGCCAGCTGTCTTACTCATCTTCATTAAGGTGGGCTGTGGACACTGGAAGGCCTTTTTGAACCAGTGGTCATAAAACTAATAGGCACCACTCAACCTAGGCAGCTCATATTGCTGCCTGCGATCTGTCATCTCCACAGCTATTGCAGAAGGAGAAAGAATTTCCTATAGGGAACACAACGGTCGCTGTGTGACAGAAGTGAAACTGAAAGAAATAGATTTTTTATTAGCTGCAAATCAAACTCTTACACATCATCCCTGCAGGTGACAACACCTGATTCTCTAAGGCAAGGTTCAAGCACATTGTTTGGGCTTCCAGAAGACAATATTGGATTAATATCCAAGGGCATGTGATGAGAAACTGTGACCCCTCATTTGAAGCCTTGGATTTGACTAAGTGATGGATCTATGCACTGGAGTTTGGAGTAGGGGAGCTGAGACATAATGTGAAGAGGAAAGGAGGGGAGAGGATCCAGTTCTGATTAGGGGGATCTTGAAATCAGTCCATTGGATTTCTAGCTCTGAATTCTTTCCCTCCAGAAAAGTTTGCTGATTGGAGAAAAAAAAAATTCTTTTTTCCCATGATAATCAAGCATCTCAAATGGCAGCCAACCATGGGTATTTTCTCTCCACTATTGTGGTTCCTTTGTATTTTTATACATTATATCACACCCTGTGGGTTGTAAAATAATGGGAGCAGTTACCATTTGTTGAATCTTTGTCATGTGCCATGTACTTTACATATATAACTAAGGCTGTGATCCATCAAAATAATCTCCCTGCTTCTTATACCCTTTTCCCTCTACAAAGTTACACATCTCTTGTGACATAATTTACTTTCTTTAGGTGCCCTATCAAGGAATAAGATAAAAGTCAATCACTTTAAACAAATACATTTATATTTCAGAGAGAGGAAAGAAGAAGGAGAGAAAAATAGAAATACCAATGATGAAAGAGAATCATTGATCAGCTGCTTTCTGCATGATCCCTACTGGGGATGGAGCCCACAACCTGGGCATGTGCCCTGACCAGGAATCTAACTGTGACCTCCTGGTCATAGGCCAATGCTCAACCACTGAGCAGCACAAGCCAGGCAAAACCACTCCTTTTGAACAACTTGGTCCAGGAGTTGGCAAACCTTTTCTGTAAAAGATCAGATAGTGATTATGTACAGCTTTTCAGGCCTAAAGGATCTCTGTTGCAACTACTCAATGCTGTTCTTATAGCTAGAGAGCAACCATATAGCAATGGATGGACATGGCTGCATTGAATCTATCTTTATTTATGAAACACAAAGAGGGATGGATTTGGCCTGTGAACCCTTGCCTTAAGCCATTAGAGGTGTAGCTGTCCTGGGGAAATGACAATCTCTACATTTGGGATTTATTCTCCCGTAGTAATAATATGTTCCATAGTAATAGGGTGGTGGTGATGGTAGTACTAACAGAAATAGGACCATCATCAGCTATAATGCCACCTATTTACATTGCTTCATGTCTTAAAATTTACAAAGTATTTTCACAAGTATCATCTCATGTAATTCTTTGTAACCTCTGCTCAAAAACTACATAAGCAACAGGGACTCACCAGCTGAGGAGTAAGGTACAATGAAAGAAGAATGAGATTGACAGCATTTCATGATTAGAATTGGGGTGTGGGAGAGATGCCTAGAGCTGCCTAGAGAGAAATATTGCATGCCTCCTGGTCAGTCCTATCACTTCATAGAGATTTGCATTTAACCGTGTCCAAAAAAAGAGAGGCTTGATCTAAGAGGTTGTGGTCTGAGGACAGCTGTTCATCTCTGTCTACTACCCTTTCAGATCTCAGTATGTTGGTGAGTAGCTCTGAAATGTGACTTGGTAACACCATTCCTTCAACAAACATTTACTTAACACTTAGAGGCATTTGGCTGGTGCTAAGAGCAAACAAGCACAAGTGCTGCACAAACACACCCCCTCAGGAATGAGATGAAGACCCTGGTCTGCACTCTGCAGCCAGCCAGAAGCACAGCAGCATTTGTTGGGTTCTGGAGGCAGATGTCTGGGACTAACTTCTGGTTCTGCCACTTGTTAGTTGTATAACCTTGGGCAAGTTCTTTATTCTCATATCTTTCTCATGTTTCTTCTCTGTAAAATGAGAATAATATCTTTTTTAACTCTGTACAGCAGGATTTAAGGGCTAATCCATTACTAAGGCCATATGCTTGGCCTTAGTAAGTGCTCAAATAAATGCCAACCATTAGTATTGTTATTGTTGTTATTGCAATTGCCAGTAAAATATAGTGCTAAAACTACCATGTGGTATGCCACACAAACCTTACTTTTTTCACTGTGGACTTCATACATTTAAAAAATCTGAGCCACTTGGTTCTTTGGACATTTTTTTCCCAGCAGTTAGGGGTTCCATAGCTTTTGAAACTTGTTGACAGACAAGTTAAATGAGGTGACCAGCATTTGTCTCCTGACATTTTACAGATGGAAGGAATCTTAGAGTTTATCTAGGCCTGAGACATAATCTAGAGATAAGAAGCTGAGGTAAATTATTTTGTCCAAGCAATACACATGAAGCATGATGAGATATAGAATTTGGTGATTAGATTTTTTTTTCCTCTGGAATTAATCCTCCCCTAGCCATTTCCTAGTTATTCCATTTCACCTAAGAACATCCTCATATTCACATTATTATTTTAAGGATCCCACCTTCTTCAAAAGATAAATTAACTAACCATGTAAGCTCATCAAGCTCAGTGATTTTACCTTGCATGCCCTCAGTTTTCTCATCTGTTTCTAGTGAGGGAAACTTTTTAAGAATACCTAAGGAGGCAGGCTTTCAGTTCAGATAACCATTTTAAGGAATAAAATGAGATTAGAGTAGAATGTTAATGAAATCGTGGTATCAGTGGGATTGGGATGTTACTCTCAATCAATGGAAAGTTAAAAAAACAAAACAAAACAAAAAAAGTCTTTTTTTCCCCCTTAACCTGTGTTTCAATGCGAAACAGCCAGCAGGCCGGACAAAATTGTGTTATGTGATTGCATCATTGAAATGATCTGCATTTACTGACCTAGAGATTGTGATATTTCCAGAGACCCTGAAAGAGCTGGGATGCTTTGTCAGCTGAAATCCTTTCCAGAGGGATTGGTATCCATTGGTCTTATTGTATTTAACCCATAGGTGATGGATCAAGAAGAAGACATATTTCCAATGAGGACAATGCAGTCATCCTTGCTGAAGCATCCTTATTTTGACAACTCTTCCTTTTTATTCTTTATTATCGTGCCTATTCCATGTTCTTTGCTCTCATTATTGGGCACTTGCTTCACACCCATCAACAACACTATATTTTTATATTTAAAGGCAAATTCCATTTTAATAAAATTCCTCCCCCCATTAATATACTCAACTATAAAGAGCTTTTGACTTTAACGATAAGGCTATATGCTTTGGTAGATATTCAGGCAGATAGATAAATAGGTGGATAGATAGATAATTTTAGTACAAGGTTATTTGTTTGATTGGATTTTTAATAGATATTCATTAACACCATGATCTTATCTGGAAAATTCATTTAATCTGCACAAAAGTTGGAGCCTGTTGTTCACATCCCCTACTGCCTGCTTTCCAAGGTCTCCAGCTGGCTGGTTTCTTGCTTTCCTCTCAGCCCTGACACTTAGTTCATCATCAGAGATAAGCGCCAGTTGTCTGCAAATTGCAATCTCCTCAGGTCTGCAAGATAGCATCTTGTTTGACTCTTCTCTGCACCTTCCATTAACACTTCAGGACTAGGGCTTGGGATGAGCCAGACCTCACCACAGTGGCAATTGTGGTTGATGAACAGATTCCGGTTTTCCCTATTATTGACTTCATTAAACTTGACAGCATGTTTAGTCTTCAGATAGGGTGAACCTATTTTCACTGACCTTTATTAAAAGCTGTCTCCTTAAGAAGGGTCACTTAGGAAGAGGTGTGTGTGTGTGGGGGGGGGGACGGAGGAGGCATTCGTTCTACTTCCAGAAAGTAGCTGATTTTGGTAAACAATCTTAGTTTAGTTTTTAGAGTTTTTGTTTTTTCCCCCCTCTCTAATTCTAATAGCCACTGTTTACTAAGTGCTTATAATTCACTAGGCCCTAGGAATTAGTTATTTCTCCTTATGCATTGGTATTATTATCTCTATTTTCTCACAAGGAAACTGAGTCTCAAAAAAATGATTTACTCTTAAGTTTCAAATCAATAAGGGGACAGAGCTGGGAATTGAATCCAATAAATCTGACATCAGAGCTTGAAGTTTTAAGCATCATATCTATTACTTCCACACTGTCTTTAGCTGCTTGATTATATTGTATGCTTGCCTCTTGATTATTACTCTTCAAAATCTTTGAGTCCATTCTGATTTTATCAGGTTTATTAGTTATCTATTACTTCTGAACAACTTACCCCAAAATATAGGAGATTAAAACAATTAATATTTATTAACTCATTCTATTCCTGTGTGTCAAGAATCCAGGAGCAGACTAGCTGGATGGTTCTGGCCCAGACCATCTCAAGATGTTATCATCAAGAAACTGGCTAGAGCTGAGACCGGTTTGGCTCAGTGGATAGAGCGTCGGCCTGCGGACTGACTGAAAGGTCCCGGGTTCGATTACAGTCAGGGGCACGTACCTTGGTTGCGGCCACATCCCCAGTGGGGGGTGTGCAAGAGGCAGCTGATCGATGATTCTCTCTCATCGATGTTTCTAACTCTCTATCCCTCTCTCTTCCTCTCTGTAAAAAATCAATAAAATATATTTAAAAAAAAAGAAACTGGCTAGAGCTGCAGTCTTCTGAAGGCTTGACTGAGGCTGGAAGATACATTTCCAAGGCTTCCTCCTACTTAGTGCTGATGGTAGGTAGGAAGCCTTAGTTCTTTAGCACCTTCTAGCAATGTCTGGTTCTAATTTTATTTTATCCATAGGCTAGTTCAGTCTTCAACTGAAGCTCAGCTCTTTTTTTCTAGCAATCTTTTTAGGCCATCTGTATTAGTTTGCTTGGGCTGCTATACCAAAGTACCACAGACTGAATGGAGAAGCCTGCCTCCAAATATAGTCACATCCTGTGGAACTGGAGGCTAGGACTTCAATATACACAGGGGTGGGCAAATGTAGGTCTATAGTTATGAGTACATGAAACAGAGTTTATGCTTATATTATTTATTTATTTATTTATTTATTTATTTATTTATTATTGTATTATTCATCATTAGTATTAACCTACTTTTGCCCATCTATGTAAATATTTTTGAGGGGGTGGGAACACTGTTAAGCCTATAATAGCATCTTTGGCCTTTGCCTTTCTTGGGGTTTCCCTTTTTTCTTACCTATAACTCAGGTTTGATTTCTCTGTCCTTAACCTCTTTTTACTTTATATCATCTCGGCCCATGGTTGGCAATCTGCGGCTCATGAGCCACATGCGGCTCTTTGGCCTCTTGAGTATGGTTCTTCCACCAAATACCACAGCCTGGGCAAGTCTATTTTGAAGAACTGGCATTAGAAGCAGTTTATGTTTAAAATTTGTCTCTCAAAAGAAATTTCAATAGTTGTACTATTGATATTTGGCTCTGTTGACTGATGAGTTTGATGACTACTGCTCTAGGCTATTGGCCAGTCATAACAGTTGGTTGCTTGCCTGTCATTATACTTGAAGGGCATAGGATGCTATACTGAAAAGTCTTTGCCATTTAGACTGGTCCTTAGGGCATCATATGAATTTTCTAGAAATTTTAAATTCATGTGTGGTGTGCTCCTAAAGGAACTGGGGCTATGGTCATACATGTCATATAAAGTACTATTTGAGCGTGTACTGAGTGCTGAAAAGAAGCTTTTTAATAATTTCAATAACAGGATCTACTCATCTTTCTTATCCTTTATCTTGGATGCTCTGCAAATGTTCCATGAAGAATTGGTGGCTTGTGGGATTGTCTGAAGTGAGAGCTAGATAGAGACTCTGTCTTTCACGAAATGATTTATTATCATTAAGAAGGAGGTAGAGCCAAAACCGGTTTGGCTCAATGAATAGAGCATCAGCCTGCGAACTGAAAGGTCTCAGGTTCGATTCCGGTCAAGGGCATGTACCTTGGTTGCAGGCACATCCCCAGTAGGGGGTGTGCAAGAGGCAGCTGATCGATGATTCTCTCTCATCCATGTTTCTAACTCTCTATCCCTCTCTCTTCCTCTCTGTAAAAAATCAATAAAATATATATTTTTTAAAAAAGAAGGAGGTAGAGCTGAAACCGATTTGGCTCAGTAGTAGAGCGTCAGCCTGTGGACTGAGGGTCCCAGTTTCGATTCTGGTCAAAGGCATGTACATTGGTTGCAGGCACATCCCTGGTGGGGGGTGTGCAGGAGGCAGCTGGTCGATGTTTCTCTCTCATTGATGTTTCTAGCTTCCTATCCTTCTCCCTTCCTCTCTGTAAAAAATCAATAAAAATATTAAAAGAAAGAAAAAAGAATAAAAGAAGGAGGTAGAGCACAAATTATCCAGATTATATACTCAATTATGTAATTACCAGTCTTTGTTCCTCATCAGCTCATGGAAGCCTTCTCATCTTTTGCCAGGATACCTGCTCATTTCATGTCTGTGCTCTGTCCAAATCCTCTGCTGCTACAGCACAGCCCAGTTTTCCTTTGAAATCTGGCAGCCCATGAGTTATGTTGGAACATCCAGCTGATCTTAATTTCCCTCACTGTACTTCTCTTATCCTGTAATGTGCTATTGATTCCAGTTGTCCAAACATGATGGGAAATAGCTAGAAATATTATAATAGAACCATTCAGTCCATTAAAGACTTAAAATATGCCTATTAAAAATAGGGAAAGCTTACAACTCTTCACAGCAACATGGTTATTAGTCTTTTTAAGTAAACTTTGCTAGGTGTTTGGGAATAATTCTTTTAAGACCTGCAGTCTGTGAAATATACTATAGATTATTTTAAATGCAGGAGCAAGGCTTCCTTCTATTACAAGAAAGAAAAGGAGTCTCCATGGGGAAACTACTTTAAAGATTCAAAGAGCCTTTCCTAAAATGTGACTTGGTGAGAAAGAAAAGGCAGCCACCATCTATTTTCAGAAGTAAAGTGATGAATAAATAAAAATAAAATGGACTATAAACAAAAATACTCTGATTATTAGACAAAACTTAAATGCCAAGGTGTTATTGGTCGAAGTGGAGTTTTTGGGGTTCCTCGAGGAAAATAATTTCCTGAGGCCCCCATAGGAGGATGGGATTTTGTAGAAAGCTTTATCAATGCTGTAAAATTAAGGGGGTCCTTCCTCCAAGGGCCCATCTCCCTCCTTCCCACCATTGAAAAAGCCCAACTGTGTCTCAGCAGGGCCAGAATTAAGGCCACTGCCCAGAATTTCTGTTCTATATTAAAGTCCAGTCCAGTCCAGCATCTGGCTAGCTTACCTTGGGTTCTCAGCTATAGTCCATTGCATATGGGGTCTGCATGGTTATGGGCCATGTGGCTGCTTAAAGCCACTTGGCTATGGAAAGAGAACATGCAAACACATGGGCAAATGTGGGTCATGGAGCAAGAGAGAAAAAAGCAAAACAAAGAAACAAACAAACAAACAAACAAACACAGGAGAATAAGAGCACAAGAGCAAACTCTTTGGGGATTTTAAACAAGAGCTTCAAATAGCCAATTAACTTTTTAAGATCTTGCATACTCCTGATGGGGTCCACTCCCTGACCAACCCATTGTTTCCCAGGCAAGCACTTTCCTACATCACCCTGACTTCACTATGCATACAGCCATTTTCTTTGTTGGATCCTTTACTCTAGTGATTTTCAGGGAATGGACTGTTGGTTCCCTGGGGAGCATGAAGCTGTAGCTTCTGGTGAACCTGCCTAGATGACCATGTTTACAATGTCTGACTCCCCCCTAGCTCTTTATCCTCTATCAATTCTAACTAGCTAATTACGACAATAACAAAAGTACACTTTGGAGAGCAATATTACAAGAAGTAAGCCAGGTTTTTCTCCAGAACAGTTATGTAATTTTCATAACTAATGAGGTTGTACATATTCCTGGTTTTAGTGTACTTTACTGTAAAATAGAATATATGAATTCAAACCTGAATCTATTCTTGTTAGCTCTATTCATTGTCTTAGCCCATCCAGAACGAGTTATAATAGAAGGAAGTTATGCCTTGGAAAACAATTTACTGAGTACATTTCAATGGTACATGAAGTTTTATTCCTTAATGTGAACTGTTATTTGTTACTAGAAAGTAGAGCTAGATATTGCCCTTTGGGGAGATGGTTAAATAAGAAATACATTTCCAGGTGATATCATATGTAAATAGCTCTCTGGAATCATAAGACATCAAAATTAATTAGGCTGAATCCATTGCTTTGTTAGGTATAAATCCCTAACCTTACTTTAATGCTGAGAAGAGTGCCTATTGCATCAGGTGTGTCACAGTCTCCTCAGGCTACTGTAAGAAAATCCCATAGACTGATAGCTTATAAACTCCAGACATTTATTCCTCACAGTTCTGGAGGTTGGGAACTCCGGGATCATTGTGCCCGCAGACTCAGTATTTGATAAGAGCCCGCTTTCAGGTTCATGGGTAGAGTGTTCTTGCTATGTCTTCACATTGTGGGAGAGACTGGAGAGTTCCTTTATAAGAACACTAACCCTGTTCATGAGGGCTTCATTTTCATAACTAAAGCACTTCCTGAAGTTCCACATCCTAACACCATCACATTGGAAGTTAGGGTTTCATCACATGTATTTTGGAAGGGTATAAACTTTCAGATCATAGCAAGGTGGAATGTGTGGTTCTTATTTCTTTTTACCTTCTATCCTCTGAGTTCTAAGGCAGGAGAAAAACAGAACCCTGGGAAAATATTATATTAATCCATATTGCAGTAATGCTAGGTGAACATTCCATGGCTTCTGACACCCTGCAAATTTCTCTCATCCTTGGCCCAAAAGGAGCATTTGGTGGTGATTCGGGGGTGGGGTGGGATTGCATAGAATGGAGATTCCATTATAACTCCCCAAATGGGTGGTCACAGTGGAGACATCTTGGCAAACAAGAAGCCCAATCTCTGTTATGCATATCTAGATGATATTAAAGTATTGGACAAACAATAGGACATGCAGTCAGTCATAATTGACTCTGGCTTGGGTCCCCTGCTGAGACAGACATTGACCTTTTTGTTGTTAAATTATGGAAAAAGAGAGAAGGGCCAGGATGATTGCTGTGTGTTGAAGCAATGGCGTTTTGGCATCTACTTCTGAAAGTATTTTAACAGGTTAATAATTGATATCACTATATGAGTGCACCTCAGTTGATTTTGGCCTTGCATGTCTAGTATAATATTAAGATGCAGACTTCACCAGGAGCTCCCAAGCTAACTCCGTTCTATTGTACTGGACTCTTGTCTTTATGTAATCTCTCTCCCTCTTCCTGTCTGCTTAGATTGCTATCTCTATTTATTGAATTAATGTGGGTGGGAAGTTTCAGTCTTGGTTGATATTTTATCTTCATCATCCATTGTTTGGATGGTATTAGGACATTTCTCTGTATTTATTAGGAAGTGTATTCCCAGGGATGCCATAACAAAGTACCACAAACTAGGTGGCTTAAAAGAACAAAACTTATTGCCTCACAGTTCTGGAGATTAAAAGTCCAAACTTAAAGTGTCAGGAGGTCTGTACTCCCTCTGAAACTCCAGGGCAGACTACTTCCTTGCCTCTTTTCAGCTTCTCTATCCTTGGCTTTCCTTGGTTTATAGCTGCAGGCACTTCAATCTCTGACCTCATTAGCACATGCATTTTCCTTTTGTGTGCCTGGATGTCTTTTGGGTATTCTCTTCTTGACACATCATCAGTCATATTGGGTTAAGGGCCCACCCTACTCCAGTATGACCTCATCTTAACTAATATGACTTCATCTTAACTAATTGCATCTGCCATGAATCTTATTTCCAAATAAGCTAATATTTTGAGGGTAGTAGGAGTTAGGACTTCAACTTATCTTTTTTAAAGAGAAACAGTTCGACCTATTACAGGATAAAACTTCTTTGGCAATAGAATTGTGTCATGCTGAGAATTCATTCTGTAGATCAGTCACTCCAAAGTGGGATACATATATTGACTGGGAGGAGTACAATGAAAGCTTTAAAACTTAGTTTATTCTATTATTTTACATTTCTATTATGGTATGCTTAATAATATGTTTTATGCATCAGTATAGTAGTACATGTCTACATGTTATAAGTAAAGATATGTGCATTGTGGGGGTGAGTGCTCAGAATCTTTATTATTATTATCATTATTATTATTGTTGTTGTTGTTGTTGCTGTTGTTGGGACAGCATGATGAAGAGGTTTTCAAGTCAATGTAATAGTATGAGGTATTAAAGACATAGTTACATAGTTTCAGAGATAATCTCTGTGAATTTTAACAGACCCAGTGTAAGTTAGATCAATGAGATCAACACAAAGAAAAATGAGAGAACCAAATTCTGCCACAGTTTAAAACCATCTTATTTCAAGGCAGAAGCGAAAGCACCAGATCATGCAAGGAAAAGTGAAAGAAAGCTCTGGAGTTGAACAACTGGAGAAGCAGCTATGAGAATGAGGGAAAATGTGGATGCCTGTCCCATCTCAGAAACAACACAGAGTGGGTCTATAACTTGCTTTGTCCTTATGTCCAATGCCAAGATGATGACTTTGTCTATCAGGGAAAGGGAGTCAGAATGTGCTATTATTCGAATGCCACTGAAATATTTCTTTCTCATTTAGCACTGTCACCATGCTTCTAGAACTAATTACCTCATATAGCACTGCCACCAGGTTTCTAGAACTAATGGTTTCCTTGAGCCATTCTTGACCTGTTGTCATGTTTCAGTGTTGCTGAATAATGCTGTATTTATTAAGAACATCTGATTAGGTAAATTCACCAGATTAGAGTGAGAGATCAACTTGAGTGCCTCTGCTTCATTTATGTTTGTGGAACATTTTTTGGGATCAATTTTGAATAATGATTGAATTATATCAATAGGAATCCAATAGTGCATTATTAGATTGCTATTGCTATTTATTCACAGTTCTGTTAATGCCCACCAGCGAAAATTTTCTTATATTCATATTATTTTTTTCTTAATTTTTTGCCTCATTACTCGCACATATGTTAGCACCAGCTCTGAACATTACCTTCCCTTTCTGTAGTTCCTTAATCATTCAATATTGAGGTTTTATTTCTTTGATTACTTTATTTTTGACCAACTTAAAATCACTTAGGAATATATGCTAGAACAAGGTTACCTGCAACTGCTAAAAGACATAAGATTATATATATTTTTCTTTTTTCCTCATCCATATTACTGTTCTGTTTCTGAAAGATCCTCTATTAGGACAGAATAAACTCTATTGCACCTTCAATCTATACCCCTTTGTTCAATTAAAACTATCACTACACTTTAGAATTTTATATTCCTTAGCATGATCCTTTCTCTGTGAAGACAAAGAGGGGGCAGATAATTCTGATTGGTCATTTCTCATGCTGGCAGGAGCTCTAATACTCTGTTTCTTCATTCTTTCTAATTACATTCTCATAGATACTAAACCACACACCCCTGAGCATCTATAAGGATTAAACACTGATCAAAGGCAGGTTTAGCCATATCCCCAGGACAAGCTGATTCAATGAAGAAAAGCTCGGGCTCTGAGAGAGCTTTTGGAAAGAGAAGTAAATTAACAATTAGCATTTTAATAGCAATAGAAACTGCTGAGTGGAAGACCTGATGTTGTATGGGAACTGGTATATTTGGAATAAAGATATGGGTAGGAAAAAATGTGTTCCAGTAAGTAGGACAGAGTATAAATGTATGAAATGTGGTCTTCTAGTCCATTCTGCTTGTGATATACAGCCTTTTTTTGAGACATATCTTAGCCCTTATCAATCTATCTATCTATCTATCTATCTATCTATCTATCTATCTATCATTTATCTATTTGTTTATTATTTTTAACAGTATTGCAGAAGTCCCCCAACCCCCTTTTGGCTTAGACCCTTTGAACAATCATTATCAATGTGATAATTTCATGTTTGGTGCTTTTAGGTAGGGTTATCATTGCAGCTCACACAAGTTATGAATTTTTATAAACCTCATTGCAACTGAGTATTAGCAGTGCTATTGCCCTTTCATGAATTTCATTCTCTCTTGACCAGTTCTGTTAATGGATGTCCTTTTTCATTAAACTGATTTTCTTATTTATATATATTTAAATATATTTTATTGATATTTTACAGAGAGGAAGGGAGAGAGAGAGAGAGAGAGAGAGAGAGAGAGAGAGAGAGAGAGATAGCTAGAAACATTGATGAGAGAGAAACATCAACCAGCTGCCTCTTGCACACCCCCCACTGGGATGTGCCCACAACCAATGTACATGCCCTTGACCGGAATCGAACCCGGGACCTTTCAGTCAGCAGACCAACGCTCTACCGTTGAGCCAAACCGGTTTTGGCTGATTTTCTTATTGACCTGGCAGGATTCTGTTTCATAAGAATATGACATTAAATGTTCAAGTGTAAATCACTCTTCCTTTAGCTTGCATAGTATATATTTTTCTGTACCTTGCTTAAAATCAAAGACAATTGTGATTAAAATTTAAAATTTTGGGTCTTTGACAAATATATGCAAAGTTGTTGTGCCCAAGAGGTCTAATTAAATACCGTAATTTATCAATTTCCCATGTTTAATTAGCCAATGAAATGCTATTTATGAAAGCATAAATCATTGGTCATTGGATATGCAAATACCCATGATAAAATATATAATGTACTCTTTCTTATAAGAAATACTATAAGTAGACTAAGTAAGCAGGGAGTATTCTACACTGAATGTTCAATTTACTCTACAGTTTGATCTTAAAAGGTTAGAACTGCCCAGAGCCTCCTGAGTTGCTGGTGAAGTCTTTGTATTGTTAATAAATAAACCAAGTTTAGGAGAAGTAAAATGATGTCCATAAGATGCTGCAGCTATTATAGCTATCACAGACCTTCTAAATTCTTCCTGTACAGCCAGAAACTTAATCAAAATGTGAGGAGTGACAATTTTGTAGAGGTTTCAGACTTTAGGGGACTATCAGAATAATATGTCATATGTGAATAAATATTGACATTAGTAGGGATTTTTCTTTCCTGTTCTTTATTTTATCTTGTTTACTTCTTTTCTTTTCTACTACATTTACTATGCTGGCTGCTTAATGTCAAGGATGACAGCACGATTAACTATTGAATGGTCCTGGCCCATCCTCTGTTGATGTACCCAGCTTATAGGAAGGCATTGAGCAAACACATCTTATATAATAAAACCTAATATGCTAAGTGTCTGGTCATCTGGTCAGCCATTCAACCAATCAAAGAGTAGTAGGCTAATGATATGCTACGGCCGCTCAACCATTCACTATAACATGCATTGACCACCAGCAGACAGACACTCCAACCAGTAGATTAGCTTGCTGCTGGGGTCTGTCTGATCGGGATTGAACGAGATAGGCTGGGCATGCCTGGAGCCCTCCCATTATCCCTCTTTGGATGGCCAACCTCCCTTGTCTCTCCCCAGCCCCAGTCGTGTACCAGTGAGGTTCCCTGGCCTGTCTTGTGCTCTCTTGAAATCTGGGACCCCTTGGGGGATATTGGAGAGCCTATTTCAGCCTGATCCCACAGGCCAGCCAGAGGAATCTCTCCAGCACATGAATTCATGCACTGGGCCTCTTAAGTTTAATAAGTTTACAGATGGCATAGATACCAGGTCAAAAAAGCTATTTGATAATATGGAACCATGAAGTGAAATTAATAGGAAACCAACATTTCCTTTTTTCTTTTTCAAAAAAAATATATTTTTATTGACTTTTTACAGAGAGGAAGAGAGAGGGATAGAGAGTTAGAAACATCAATGAGAGAGAATCATCTATCCTCTTATACACCCCCACTGGGGATGTGCCCACAACCAATGTACATGCCCATGACCGGGAATTGAACCTTTCAGTCCCCAGGCTGACGCTCTATCCACTGAGCCAAACCGGTTTCGGCGAATCCAACATTTTTTGATCACTTCTCTATGTCAGGCATTTTATATCTTTTAATTCTTTTATAGAAATTACATATGAGTTTTTTTTCTAGATATGAAAAATGAGTATAAAATGTAATCCATTAATTTCTTAAGATCATATAGCTGGAAAATATTGTTTCTGGAATACCATTTAGTTCTTTCCAAATCAGGTGTCCTTCTTCTTACATTAAAATAAATGAATGAATTAGCACACTTGGGTAAAGGGAGGCCTGTTTGACAGAAATTCATGCTAAGCAGGCCCAGGGATTTTAGCTGACTACGAACTCAATGGAGATCTTTGGCTGTTAAAAATAAACCTACACAGTAAGTAATTCTATAGTACATAGCCCAGGTCAGACCACATAACAGGTGATATTCACACACCTCACTGCATTCGAATTATTCAACCTAGAAAGAGATCTAAAGAAGGAAAGGGTCCTGAAGGTATGGGTCCTGGAATTATATCGTGTAGTTGTCAGAGGACTGTAGAAGGTTCAGGTGTGACTTAAGTGATGGCAGGGGATGGGTGAGAGTAAAACAAAACAAAACACAAAAAAAAACATCTGTTGCAATAAACTTGCTAAATGGTAGTATTGAAAGAGGAATTATTTATGATCAGTATAGCTTTAATGGAAAACAATGAAATCCATACTTAGAAGTAGAAATTATTCAATGCAAGGAAGCTCTTTTTTTTAAAAAAAACAACAATTTTAACTAAGACAGAGCTAACGAGGCATGGAATATTAGTCTAGAGCTAAGTAGCACTTCTCTTAGGAGGTTACGTTATCATTAATATTGTATTGCAATAATTCTAATAATGGCATACCCCACTTCCTTAAGAAATACTTGCATATTCAAGTGTTTGTTTCCCAGGATGAAGATAGAGTAATAGTGAAACATCTACATTATTTATGAATGGCTGGTTAATGTAAAAAAATATTTGTTAAGCACCAAAAACAGGGAGGTGTTTGATGGCTGCTGAGCTAAGGAATTAAAAAAAAAAATCAATCTAAGTCCAGGTGTGAGGTCCTTGCCTTGTTTGCCCTCAGAACTCTGCCAGGGATTTTGTTATCTTTAGCAGATCCACACAGACAGAATCAGGAAGAGTATGCTGCCAACGTTTAAGATTTGGTAACTGAGATGGAAGCTTTTTACTCTCTTTTGAAAAACCAGATAAAATACACTGAACTAAATACTTGCATATATGCACACCCAGATATTTTTTCTCTCAATTTCAGGGAAGCAAGAAGTGCTATCTAAAGAATTTCAAATACCACTGAGTCAGTAGGAGAAACAGATTTGCAGGAATACAATATGTTCGGTTAGATAAACAGCATTGGCCTAGAGTCTCAAGGTGTACCTGATGATATAGCATACATTTGTGGAGCAAATAAAGAGGTCTGGGATTTTCATTGGTGTTACTGGGCTTCTCTGGAATGGGAGCAGAGACAATTCTAGGAGGAACAACAGGTTTGGAGATGAGTAATGAGGTGTCAGGAGATTGGAGTGGGGAAACTACTGGAGATGATTTGGTGGGGCATATTTGAAGTGGTGAGCCATCGGGTTTGGGGCAAGATAAAGGAAATCAAGTCAGAACATCAACAAATATTCTTCTGTGGATTTCTGAGAACTTTCTATCATCTAATCTAATATTATTGTTTAATTCTTGGAACACATAAGCTTTCTGTGTCAGTATGTATTTGTATATCAGTTGTATGTGTGTGTTATATGGAGATGTGTCTACATGTGTGTGACTGATTTAAAAAAAAAAAAAAAAACACCAAAAAACTCCCCCTGAAGACTCTCCTAGGAGTTGTCTCAGGTCCTTGTCCTTCAAAAGCTGCAGGTGCACTCGTTGTCTGAAAAAGTCAGTGCAGTGGGAGTCCTGAATTATTCATGGTAACATAAGGCCTGTGTTTGTCTGTATACATTTCTCTCTGAGTTTTTATTTCTACCATCTCGGCCCCAGTACCTGGCTCTGTTTTCCTTCCATCTTTTCCTCCTTTTTGTTTTCTCTGGCTTTGGAGAAGAAACATTAGAATAAGCTACTTTATTGCTTTCTTCTCTCTTTGAACACATGGCATTTGCTTAACCTCTTGGAGAGCTGTGATTTCCTGGCCCTGGAGTTCTGATTCCAAAGAGAATGAGAAGCAGTGACCTAGGACACAGAAGCCAGGAAGCTATGAACAAACAGTGTGCCATGCAGGCTGTGACAAGGTGACAGAAGGCAGCCCTTGCCTCATGTATCACCTCCCTATTTTACACCCCAGTGTACTTTTGTTCTAGGAGTGACTACTGTTTCTCTTTTGGGGGGCCTGAGCATAATAATGGTAGATTGTAAAAAAATCATAGCAAATGGTGGTGGACAAGTGTCTATAATTGTGTTTAAACAGAAGCATAAAGGCTCAGATATTTAAATTACTTGCTGATCCCCGTGGTCTTGTGGTACCCGAATGACCATTTTCAATTTGCCTTGCTTTGTGTGGTGCTCTGCAAGTAGACAGTATAAAAGTAAATGTGTGTGTGTGTGTGTGTGTGTGTGTGTGTGTGTGTGTGTGTGTGTATGATTGATCCTGTGTTCATGCTAAAAAAGGTCTCCCTCTATTCTTGTCAAGACTGCATCTGTCAACCATTCCCCCCCAGGTGTTGCCAAGAATCAGCATGCAGGGCTGTAAGCTGCCTGCCACTGAGAGTGGCATCTTGCATATGTGCGTTGTTCACACTCTGACTGGCCTGTGTGCACAATGCTAACTTGCCTGGGAGAGGACAGGGCTGTTGTGAAATACAGCTTCCCTCTGAGATGCACCGTCGTCATCCCTCTCCCTCTGACAGAGGAAAAGAGCTACCCTGGCTGGTGTGGCAGCAAGAAGGGGCCGTGTGTGCATTTGACCACTGTGGCTTGACGTCTAAATCTTCAGGAGAGAATTGCTGCCGTGATGAGATAAAAGCAGCTGCCCTTCCAAGTGCTGTCCATTTGCATTGATATTTACATGCTCTGCCAAAGTGACATCATTACCATTTGCTTTGGGTTTGCACCACAGGGATGCGCTTTACATAATTTAAGACTTGGAAGTGATGGTAATGTACTTCAGATGGATAGCAGAGGCCACAGGGTGCTGGATCTCATTTTTTCTTCCTCAAAGACCCTGATGCATAAATGAGTCCCTGGTTCATATCCCTAAGTCACGTTAACAGTATTTGCTTAGAGGGTGCCAACAATGTGTCTGGCACGAGCCTAGATTCAGATTCTCTATGTTACTGTTTAACCCCCGAAGGCAAGATTATGAGTGTAGGTATTATATCCCCATTATACAGTAAGGAAACCAAGGGCTAGAGAAATTAATAACTTGTCCAAGTCTGAATTCAGAGACATCTGGCTCCTAAGGCTTTATCCTTACATGATGCCACAGTACCCCTCCTCTTACAGCTTATGTGTTCTTTCTGATTTAAGAAACAGAAATCCTTTCTTACTTTTTCATGACATAGCAGCTGGAACAAAGAGAATGACAGTGGACCTTGGTCCATTTCTGTCTCTTTCATTCCCACCCTACTTCAGGTGCCCAGAAACTCCTCTTTAAAATGAGTATAAAACAGCTATGTTTGCTTTGAGATAAAACTCTATGGTGATGTTAGAAGCAAGATTACAACACTCTGCCAGATGGCACTTGTTTACCTGAGTGTGTGTCACTTTAGTTGTTTTTTGTTTTGTTTTGTTTTTTGTTTTTTTGCATGGGGGCAGATATTTTAAAGAGAAAATTGAAAGAGCAGTTGTTTTTCATGCCCTGCATAGGTCTGATAAGTTTTGCATGATTTCCACCCAGGCTCTTTTTCTGACTTCCTTTCTCCTAAGCCCTCCCCAACTCCCCACCCCACCATTACTTCCCAGATTCCTATAATCTTCCATCACCCTGAAAATAGGAGACCTTCCCTTTTCACAAAACAGCAAAAGAGTGTTTAGTCTAATCTGGAAATGGAGTTAGAGGCAACTTGCCCTTGCTTTCCCTTCTTTCTCTCCCTACTTTCCTCCCTCCCTCCTTCCCTTCATCCATCTTTTCTTCCTCCCTCCCTTCCAGCATCCCAGAGTGACAGCTCAGGAAAAGTAGCAGCACTATGAGCTGAATAGCTGTTTCCTTGATGCTTCTCACAGGGCTCCTTATGTCCAGAGGATATATCGCTGCATTTGCAGCTCCCCCGGCAGAGCTGTAGTTTGGAAGAACCTATTACTCTGCTTGGAACTCCTTGGCATGGACTCATAAATAGACTCTCATCTTTGCCCTGTAATGCCATATAGATTCTTCATTTAAGCTTCAGGAGAGAAGGGATGAGAATTCAAGCCTTCATAGATCCTGTTCCCCTTACTGACATCACAGGGTAGCCTATGCATGATCATCTGGAATTTTCATATCCATATACCCACACCCAGACTCCCACACTTTTGCATGTCCAGTTTTCTCCATTTACACTGTTCTTCTTCCCATATCACCACCTGAGCTTTAATTCACAATCTATCTGTTCCATGAAGTCTTCCTTACTCTGTCCCAGTTGAGACACTTTGATCTCCACAGCACTTTATCCTGTGCCTCTTATATTAATTCCATTGTCCTGTACTACTCTATTATGTGAACATGTTTGTGGCCCTCACATATTTGAGGGCAAGGGGCCTCCTGGGATTAATCTGTATGATCACCACAGACTAGATAGCACCGTGGCTGCCCAAATGATGAGTTCATGGATGTACAGATAAGAAAAACCTTTGTTTGCTGTACCTTTAATTTTGTTACAAGAGTAGAGAGACACAGCTTATTTTCTTTCTATATATGTCTCCTATTTATGGTTGCTATTCTCAAATGGCTTATAAATTAGTGACAGGAATAATCAGAAAAGATAAATAATTAAAAGTGTTTCTCTGGCTGGCGTCACTCAGTGGTTGGAGTGTCAGCCTGTACACCAAAGGGCCGTAGGTTTGTTTCCTGGTCTAGACACATTCCTGGGTTGCAGGTCCCCTCCCCACCCCTGGTCAGGGCACCGAGGGGTGGTGAGGGAGGCAACCAATTTAGGTGTATCACTCATATAAGTATTTCTCTATCTCTACGTCCCTCCCTTCCTCTTTTCTTTTCTCCCTCCCTCCCAATCTCTCTGAAACATCAATGGAAAAAATATCATCAGGTGAGGATTAACCAACAAATAAATAAACATGAAGTGTTTTTATTACATTCAGAAGGGACAATAGATATTGAGATGGGCATGCTTTATTTTTGAGTGAAATGCACAGATAAAACTTGTAAGAGACATTACTGCAATACCGCTGGCAGATGTAAAATTATTTCTAGAAGGATCTGAAGTTTGGCTTGAGACTTGAAAATGTGCACCTTCATGAGCAGAAAGGAGATGGTAAATCCTACCATGCAGGTAATCACATTAGGACCAGTGGCAAAGCATTTTCAGTAAAGGGCCAGATAACAAATTATTAGAGGCTTTCTCAGGGCTGGCTATTTAATTTGCAGACAGTGTGAAATGAAAATGTGGGCTCCTTATGCTAAAGTGACAAGATACCACTAAGGTGCAGACATATAAACCTTTACCTTTCTTCCTCACTCTTTATGTTCATCATGTTGTTTTCTATTTGCCATTTAATTACATTTTAAGTAGAGAGAATTTAAGTATTAAATTATTAGCATGGATTTTGCCATCCATTCTTAAATTGTGTGATGCCAATTTTACATGGAAGCAAACTAACTTTTAACTCATGATGCAGACTTATTGAAATAGGAAACAATTTATTTTTCATAACTCATGTGGCACATATTTATTTTGTTTTTACCAGAATAGTGAAAATATTACAGAAATCAGCTCAATGTTTTTATTTCACTTTTTGATACACACACACACATTCCATGAACATTCTCTATCTTCGGCTCAACAATAGGTAAGAAAAGACTAAAAAAATAAAGAATTGCTATCTTTCTTTCTCCCTCTTTGTCATAATTTTTATCTTAGGAGATTGATCAGTTCTCAGGAGTTATGTGAATAGGAAGGAATATGATAGGGTTCGTTGGTCATTAGTGCTTCTTAGAATGTCATTGTTTTCTTTCTGTGATTGAAGCAAATTTTGATTCCTAAAAACAGGGTCTCTGAGGCTGTCAGTTTTCTGGACTTTGTACTCTGAGTCTCATCAAAGATGCCTCGTCTGTCTGTCTATCAAAATCCTGTGTTTAAGGGCATTGCAAATGCCACCTGGGAATGGGATGGCAAGGAAGGATGATTATACATATCATGTGCCTTTTTTGTTCTTGCACATGCTTAATTGTCTCATTAGACTTTACTCTAAAATACAAGTTCAAAGATGAAATTATTTTGAAGAGTTTCAAGATGGGGGCAGGATCACAGTAAACCAAACACAGGTTATGTAGGGCATTTGTATAACAATATAGCCTGAAGACCCATGATGCTGGCCCTGGGCTTTGAAAGCCATATGGAGACTCATTTGGAGAACTAAACTTTGCTTTTGGCTAAGTATGGTATCCTGGTATTTTCCCAAAACATACACTCAGTTCTACCTCACCTAGTGTGGCTTGCTGATTGACTCTTCTCTTTAAGAATGCATTTTAGGGATGACAAAGACAATGCTGCAGATATTGAAATAACACAGATGTTATGAATGTCATAGATATTGAAGCCTTTATCTTGTGTTTCCTGTAACAGCTTAGATTGTTCGGTATTAAGCTGTATATTGGCAAATATTTTGCCTACCTAGGAAAATGTAAATGAGATTTCATTTTTAGAGTTATTGTCTATAGATGTGCTTTTAGAATGCAATGAGCCATAGCCCTATGCCTTTGCACAGGGTATTCCACTGTTTATATTCCTCACCTGTCCTTAGATCTGCTCAGACATGAACATCTGGCTCATCCTCCGCATTGAGTCCCCTCGTGGGTCTGGAATTTGCCTATAGAACAGGAATGAACTGCTGGGGTTCAGTAGCCCAGGTTGGCTGCTATTAGACTGAGAAAAATCTATAGTAAACCAGACCAGCCGAATTTGAAACATCTACCTCTGACTTTCTGTGGTTACTATCACAACCAATACTCTCAGATTTCAAATGGTATTGAAAATTTATTTCCAGGCAGAAAAACTCATGGTAGTTTTCAGAAGAGTTTCCTTTCATTTCCCACCATCCTTAAGATTTAGGAAGTGCTAACACTGTGATTTAAGTGCTTTTTGCAAGATTGATTTCTACACTATTGGAGTACTGGTCTATATCTCATGCCCTGCCCGGTTCTCTATTAAGGCATATCAAGGAACATGTGTTCCCTTGCTCAATGTGTAAAAAACATCACTATACATGTTTCCTTCTGTTGCTTTTTAAGACTTTTTGTTTGATTTGTGTGTGTGTGTGTGTGTGTGTGTGTGTGTGTGTGTGTGTGTGTGTGAGAGAGAGAGAGAGAGAGAGAGAGAGAGAGAGAGAGAGACCACAATATATTTGTTTTGCTATTGTTAGCTTTGAGACATTTTGACAGATTCTTATACAGAATCCTATGCTTATGGGACATTGCAAATGCCACTTGGGAATTGGATGGCAAGGAAGGGTGATTATGCATATTGTGTGTGTGCCATTTATTTATTTATTTATTTATTTATTTATTTATTTATTTGCTCTTGTGCATGCTTAATAGTCTCATTAGACTTTAAAATACAAGTTCAAAGATGAAGTTATTTTGAAAATTTCAAGATGGGGATTCTTATACAACTTTACATTCCCAGACAAGGAGATGTTATGGTTAGGTGAGAGAACCTGTGTATATTTTATAGTGACACATGGTCTTAGTTTTGTTACCTGTTTGAATGGCTGCCTTCCACTGCCTTCCACTCCACATGGTGAGCATGCGTTAACAATGTCAGAATCATCAGCTCCTGAATTGCCTTGCTGAAGGTGACCTCAATTCTAGTGCTCATTGGTTTGTATCTCTTCTCTAATGAGAAGCTTCTAACTGGTTTGCTTGTCTTTGATTTTAGTTTCTTTGGGGTCTTGGTTATACCAAATTTCTGCCTAGAAGTTGGTGTGGTCTTTAATTTACCAGCCTTATTCCCTGCCACTCATCAGTTTGCATTGCAGCCCACACCCAGCTCTCCCTGGCCCCTGAGCAAGCCCTACACTACCTGGGATACACACCTTCATATATTCCATTCCCTCTGCTGAGCTTGTCTGGTGAACGAACATCTATTCCTCCTTTAAGACCACACACCAATGGCACCTCTCCTATTATAAATGAGTTGGTTGATCTGTTATTTTATTAATTCTCCCGTTTCAGAGACATTATGTGAATGCCTGCTATGTTCTGAGAAACTTTCTCTAAACAGACACAAATATTCTGCCCTCTGGGTTTTCTCACTACTTGTTACTCACAGTGGTTTCTAATCCACACAGGCTTCTAGCTATTTGGGCTGTCTCCCTTGATAGAGTCTGAGGTCCTTGTGAGTGCAGAGCTGGTTTCTTACTGATTTCCAGGCTGGCACATAGTAGGGGCTCACCCACTGCTTGATTAGGGGCATTTTTTTTTGTTTGTTTGTTTTCCAAGAGGCCTTCATGGGAGGTCTAAGTAGGACACCTTTATTGCATGTATAAAAACCCACCTTTCTTCTGTTCTTTAACATAGCATCCCAAAATATAGACTAGTGTTAGCTTTACCAGCCATCCTTCTCTCTCCCCCTACTTGCTTTCAGGCACTAGCCTGTACCCTCCTGCTGTGTGCAAAGCTCCAATCCTGGGGAAACACCATGCAGTGTTTTCATCCTAAAGGGGTGCAATTGAAAGCATTTCTCTGGTAATTTAAACACACAGCACTATCTTTGCAAAAGTCTGGTTGCTAAATTATTCCCTCAGTGACTCGTTTTCTTTTCTTTTACCTTTTTTTGCCATAGGGAAAGGAAAGGGGAAAAAAAAGCAACACTAGGAGGAGGAAAGAAACTCTAGCAAGAAAATACATTTTTTTGGGGGGGGGGGAGAGACGGGGGTGGGGGAGCCGGTGTTAGCCTTATTTCTCTCCACACCTCTCCATTCAGCAACAGTAAGGATCCTGTTGAGGCACGTTCTGCTAGTCATAGTTTTCCTTTTAACGTTTTAAATGCCACCAATGCCTGTCATAAACCACCTCCTTAACTATGTAGAAGCGGAGCTAGATGTTTAGTTAGCAGCACTATTGCAATTACTGCACTTTTTCAGGTCTGCTGCTGTTTTATGTGACGCTGTTTTCTAAGTTGCTGATTAAGATGATGTAGTGGGTGGAGTCCTTCTCTCTACCATTGGTGAGAAGCCTCAGAAGGCTGGATAATGAGTCCTCAAGGCAGTAGTTTATGGACTAGCAAGAATTAAGGAGGGGAATCAAGGAGGGGGTAGAGGAGAAATTCTTCTTCTTACAAAAAAGGCCCTCTGGTCTTTTCCAGCTCTCTCCTGTCTATTCTTGATGCTGGAATTGTTAGAGAAATATCCAGGATGGCTCTTAGGGAGAAGTCCTAATATCCCAGAATCAAAGAAATGACTGGGGGAAAGGAGCCTCAAAGATGTCAGACCATGTACTGAACCTTGGGTAAGAATAAAAAAATAACTGTTCAACAGTTTTATGAACCTATGAATAATGAAAAGGAGATGTCATTGCTCCCCCACCACAAAACAAACAAACAAAACAAACAAACAAACAAACAAAAACCCAGGACACTAGTGAGCCTAAATAGGTTTCCAATGCAAGATAAACACACTTTGATGTCTTGTCCATAGTTGGAACTCTCTATACGTATAGTGGCAGTGATGGTATAATGATGGCATTGATGATGAGAAGGAAGAAGAGTTTTAAATGATCCTGCTTTTCTGAGGAAATAATCACAAATGTTCTTGCAGTCAGAATGGCAAACAAGTGGTATGCCCTGCCAACATCTCGTGTTAATATTAGACTGGCCAGCCTTCCTTTTGGATATTTAGGTTTCAGCAATGGTCTTTTAAAGGCCACAGCAATCAACAGTATGATGCGATATAAAACAGGTGCTGTTTTCACTGAATAAGATTGCATGAGCTGGAAACAAGGACACCTAATTGAATCGCCTGTGCTATGTCCCTTCAGCCCTGGAGGCGTAATTGAAGCATTATCTTAGGTGTCACTTTGCGACTTTCATTCTCATATTTTTGCTTTACGGTAGCTGGATTATGAACAATCCCAAGGACAGCCTGGTGCGGAAACCCAGCATCTTACATACTTTACTATCCATAGGACACATCCTGATCACAAATATTCGTACAGCATTTCCCTCCATCATTACAGTTTTATTTTTTCCCTTATAACCTTGGCCACATACTTTACATTCATTGGGAAAAATATGTTGCCATTAGAAAACCTTCACCCATTTTGTGAAAAGAAATGACAGGCTAAATATATTTTTCCAGTTCTGTCATATAGTTTCTATTCCCTAGTATAAATGGCCTGGACTTAAGCTGCCTCTATAGTTAGCAGAAACATTATTTTAAGAACAATTTGAATTGGACCTCGTTGTGAAACTGGCTACTGAATCTGAGTCCGGGACCTACTTCTGGAGGGAGGTAATTAAGTATTCCTCATTGATGCTATTTTAAATGTGTTGAATGAAAGGAGTTAATTATATAGCAGGGAACATGGCAGACTTCTGACTAATAATAAGCTCTATGTTTAATGTCTTCATCTTTGTTAGAATCATTAAAGTTGTTCCGACCAATCAGATGGCATGAAGTGAATGTAAACTATTAACGAACCAAGTACAAATGGAAGTCCCTCACAGATACAGGGGCTCATATCTCTAATGATGACTTCAGGGAAGGGATACAGATATATCGCTTTGTTCTGGGTGGTACAATCTGTTTCAATTGGCCTTCTATTGTGATTATGGGGAGAAAAGAAATGTGAGCACGTTGTTATGAGAGAGTGCATCTGTTAAAATGGATTGATGTGTGTGCCTGAAAATTATAAAAGAGTAAGTGATTTATTTACCTCAAATCTTTCTATGGCCAATTTCTTCAGACTGCTATAACATGAAAATCTCTGTTCTGCTCAATCCTCACCAGACATGTGTTAATGCTGCATCTTGGGATACATAGGAATCAGTAGAGGACCAAGTGTGGTCTGAAGAATGCATCCATTTGGAGAGATGCAGTCTCTTAAGATCAAGTTTTCCATATTCTATTAGTGGTTTCTTCTGTGTCTTTCAACAAATTTTGTAAACTCTCAGATATTTAAGATACTTCATCTTCAATTTCTCCTCCCTTCTGATTGTCTCTTGGAACAGCATGTGGCTTTGTGTTTATTTATAGGACTTCTAGTGTTCTCTTCTGTCCTTTCTATGTTGGAGGTTGTGGCATTGACCTTTTCACGCCCAGAAGATCAAAGAAAATTTATTTTTCCACTCCTTATATTGATTCTTCAAGGGAGTCCTTTCACCTACCTATGGGCAGTATTAACAATGATTGACTGTGAAATTAGTGAGCCTATCATTGATTTTCACATGTAGGATTGGGAGACTTTCAGGAATAAGCAGAGTTGAATTATCACATTCTCACATGGGCCCAGGCAGCTGGTGTGTGTGTGTGTGTGTGTGTGTGTGTGTGTGTGTGTGTGTTATTGGTCGGAGGTCAATACTAGGATAGCACAATAGTCCTCAGAGGAAAGGAAAAAGACAGATTGGGATTAAAATCTTAGCTCTGACTGTTACTAGCTGTATGACTTTGGGCGACTATGTATCCTCTCTGAGCCCAACATATATTTATTAAAATAGGGATAAACTAGTGCCTGCTTTGCTGTGCTGCTGTCAGGTCTCCATGAGATAATTTGGGTAAAACACTTAGTTCTGTGCTCAGTTATCACTTACTATTAAAAACATGATCATTGCAGATTGTTTTTATTTAAATAAATCCAATTAAAATCTTTACTTTTTCATTTATTGGAGTCTCCCAAGCACTATAATTTTCCTCTGAGTCTTAATGTTCATCCCAACTGGAGTTCTAAGATAACTGTCTTCTTTGTATTTGTTAATTATTTGACATGTTTCTCCTCAAATTAAGGGAAAATGCTTATTTCTTAGTTACTCTTTAGAATGGAAATGTGAGACTAAGGAATTTCTTTTTGCAAAGCACAGTAGAATAGGAAAGAAAAATGGCTTTGGCATATTGTAGGGGGGTTCTTTTGAGAAAGATATATTTCTACCAGTTTTAGAGAGGGAGGGTTAATGAGGTCAATGTCAGCTAACCCTTCCTCTCACACCCCAAGGACTCTTTGTGGAACCACACATCACAGCTTGTGATAAACAACCACTGCAATGCAAAGAAATAATGTTACCTTCATAGCCTCAGTTGTTTTTTTCCTGGCCAGGACACTTTTTAACTAAAGATGTGTTGATGTAGGAAAACAAGAGGAAATCACATTTACTCAGCTAAAAAATATTCCAGATTTTTGTTATCTATCTATCTATCTATCTATCTATCTATCTATCTATCTATCATCTATCTATAATAACCAGTTTCATCTGAAAAATTGGAGTGATCATACAAAGTTGTTGTGAAGACTAAACATGATAATATATGGAAAGTGCAGACATATGTATTAATAGTGTGAAATGATGTGTGTGTAATCTGTCCTGTGAAACCACTGAAAACAGCTGTTAGAAAGAGGTATTTGAAATTCTCTCTGAAGTGTTTCCCTCTGCCCTATTTTGAGAGCAGTTGTTTTCACAGCATAGCATTCAGTTATCCTCACTGTGTTATTTTGTCTGTGAATCAGCTGTAGAGATATGGAATGAAGTTTGCCATATCACAGCCTCTTTCCTTGACCTCTGAATTTGAGGTGTGTGTGTGTCTGAAATAGATATAGAGAAAGAGAAAGAGATAGAGATAGGGTGTTTTTTTTTGTTTTTATTTTTTTGCAGGTGGTATGGTAGAGAACACCTAGGGTGTTTCCTTTCTTCTGTAATAATAGAGTGTGCTACGTATTTTAAAAGATAAAATTAGATTTGTATTATTTGACATCTGTTAGTAGGTTCTAACCTCACTGAGGTGTTATGAAAATGAAGGTTAGGTCAGTTAATAAAGTGTGTTGAGAACAATGCATGATGCTATATAAAATTGGGTGTTTGACATTATTTAATTTTCAAAAGTACATCCCTAGTGATATTTTCTTTTTTCTCTAATCAACTACAATTCTAGTATTTTGGCAGTTGTGAGTTGTCTTTGCCCTCTCAGTGACCTCATCAATTGAGAAAAAGCCTATTTCTTTCAGTATTTTATATTCTCAAAGCTCAGAAATTTCAAAGTCGTGCTTGGTAAAAATATAATGGCTGCTGCAAGGAAAATAGGTTAAAATGAGAACTGTGCTAATGCAATTTAAGACAGTCAGTGGGATCCTTAGCTTCTGGGTTGCACTGTAGATCACTGTGTAGGTGCATGAGGGACCTGGATGTTGTTCAGCTTGGGGAGGTGGATTTTTCTCTAAAATTGTTGGCTCCTATACGAATAGGTCCCTTAGGAGCAGTCATTATAGATGCACATTTTATGCTCTACCTGCATTTTTTTTTTTTGTGCATTTACAGGTAGGACAGTGGAGTACTCCATTGCTTAGCTAGCATCCAGGGTAATGTCCATCAACAGTAACTGCAAGTCACCAAGTTCTTTAAAAAAAAAAAATATATATATATATATATATATATATATATATATATATATATAATTGATTTTTTTACAGAGAGGAAGGGAGAGGGATAGAGAGCTAGAAACATTGATTGGAGAGAAACATCGAACAGCTGCCTCCTGCACACCTCCTACCGGGGATGTGCCCGCAACCAAGGTACATCAAGGTACATGCCCTCAACCGGAATCGAACCTGGGACCTTTCAGTCTGCAGACTGACGCTCTCTCCACTGAGCCATACCGGTTTTGGCAGTCACCAAGATCTTAATGAATATCTCCCGCTGGTCCCCCTAAAATGAGGGTATGTGTGGGGGGAAGGCAAATTGTAAGTCCTTACACTACAGAGGTAGCAAATCCTTTAAGCACTTGCTACTCAAGGTGTGGTCTGCAGGACCAGCAGTAGCTCATTACTGGGGAGCTTGCTAGAAATGCAGAGTCTCAGGTTTCTCTTGAGACTCACTGAACCAGAATCTGCAGTTTAATAAGATCGTCAGGTAATTCATATGCATGGCGAAATTTGAAGATCACTGCTTTGAGCAATAATTCTTCTATGGATAGAAAATTTTGTGATTGGGCCTGGCCAGTATGGCTCAGTGGTTGAGCATTGACCCATGAACCAGGAGGTCCTTAGTTCAGTTCTGGGTTGTGAGCTCAATCTCCAGTGTGGGGCGTGTAGGAGGCAGCCAATCAATGATTCTCTCTCATCATTGGCATTACTATCCCTCTCCCTTCCTCTTTCTGCAATCAATAAAAACATATTCTTTTAAAAGGAAACTTTGGTAATTGGTAATAGTCACTATAGTAGTTGCAGGCCCAAAGGAACTTGTGGTGTGAGTTCAATTACCAACTTGATCATTGTCAAGAGTATGGATCATCTAAGAAAGTCTGGTTAAGCTTTGTAAATCTCTCTGGCTAATTTGACTAGACCCCAAAGGTTAAAATAAAACAAACAGGAAAGGACAATGCCATAACAAATTGGAAGGCAGAGCTAAGGTAAAAATAAAAAAGATATGAGGTTTTTTAATATAATGATAATGGAAATCTGATGTCAACATTAATGAGGCTCCACACTATTTGCAGACTATTTTTAGAAGCTAAAATGAAAAGGATACAGTCTAAAGCTAGTGCATCTTCCTATTTAAGCTAAAGGAAAAACTTTCTCCCTATAACGTAGTGGCCTATCCTGGTGGTTCTATGGGGTTCTGTGGAGTTCTATGGGGTGAGCAGTTTCATCCCCAAAGCATATTTTCCAGCAGTTTTTAAAAGCAATTGGTTTATGTGACTCTTGTTCCTTGTCTGATATAAAGACTTTAGAGGAGCAATGCAAGAGTAAGGGCTGGCCTGTGCAATACTGGGTTGACATGTTTAGTCTCTCTGATGCCCACAGATGTACACCTTTTCCCACCTACCAGCATCACAAGCTGTCCCTAGGCCTAATCTTTGCATATCAAGATCCGGCCACTCTTTTGAACCAAATATACTATATTGCTGTGAAAAAATGAATGCTATGATCCAGAAGGCGTTGAGAGGCACTGTGAGTTCCCAGAAATAATAGGCAAAATTTGTATATGTGCCTAAGCACTACACAGTTTTACTTCCCAAGAAGAGGACCTATCATTTATATCAGGTCATCAGGACAGCTAGGATCTAAAAGTTGAAGAACCAAAGGACTACAGAATTGTTACTCCTTTTCCCAGAGGAATATTTTGGAATTCTGTCTTCTTTGAGCTATATTATCCCCCAGGTTTCTATAACTGGTGTAGTCAGGATGCCTTGGAGCGTAAATAGCGGAAAATTGGACTAAATGGCCTCAATCAGTAAAACCAAGTCAGTGGATCATGTAACAGAAAAGAATGTCATGGTCCCTTCAGGAGAGACTCAATCCAGGGTTCAAAGATGTCATCTAGAGCACTCTTTCTTTCTTTTTTTTTTCTCCTCTGCCTTTTCTCACATTGACTTTGTACCAAGGGTTGATACTCACATGGTTCTCAGATGGTGGCCAGGAACTCTAATGCTCCCTGCTTTCCCATTCATTTCAAGTTAGAGAAAAGGAGAATCTTTGTGTCTTAAATCTTAGGAGAATATGTTGAGATTTATTGTGACCAGGCTGACATGGAGCCTTGGAAACATTACTTTTGCCAGTGGGATAGCCAATTTAGTTAGATCATGTGTTCTGTCCCTGGAGTTGGGGCAGCTTTCCTCCAACCTCATGGTTCCCCAAAAAGAAATTAGGAAAACTAAATTCTGGGGCAGAAAGTAAAAAATGTATAACAACCTAATTTTCCTGAGTACCTGATCCCTTTGGGGCTTTACTCACAATAATTTCAATGCCCCATGTCAACAGCTTGTGGCAGTTATTATTAACTCTATTCCATAAATGAAATGTCTGGGTTTTTGGCACTGGTCAATTTATTATGTTGGAATCCCGGTTTATGGAGAGGTTACCCAGCTGGGATTTTGGGAAAGGGGTAAGTGGGGCAAGAGCCAAACTCATTCTTCCTTCAGTGTGGTCAGTATGACCTACACACTTATATGCTTAAGGCCTGTTTTCACCAAACCATGTTTGTCTATTGTTCTATAGGAAAAGCAGAACCACTCCTAACATGATTCAATTACTTTAATTAAAAAAAATGTTGCCATAAATTGTTTATATAAAAGAGCTAAAATAATAGATTAAAACATTTTCTCCCTCAGTTATTTTATTCTTACATTAAATTTTATGCCATAAAAATGGATTTGAGACCAATTAAAATGATTATGTATTGATTTTGCAGTTGCTAAATTAAGTTATGTAGATGTAGTAAAAATAAGAAACTGATTCAAATTGGAAAAATAAGCTATGTTTCAACAATTAATTTTTAATTTAAAATACATCTGGAAAATTTCTTCTTTGAAACTGAAACATCCCCCTTACTAAAAGGTTGATAATAGAACATTTTGCAACACAAGGTGCATCAAGAAAATCTTTGAGAAAATAGATGAAAGAAAATCTGACAGAACACATAAGTCACCTTAATTCCATAATTCAGCCTAAGTGAGCTAAGCTCAGAGACAGATATCTGGAGACATATTTTATAGAGAAGTAAATCATATTATTACACCTTATCCTGAATATAATCTCTATGCAATAATAGATTCTCATGGGCTTCATCCAATA
Organism: Vespertilio murinus; assembly: GCA_963924515.1. Taxonomy (NCBI): domain Eukaryota; kingdom Metazoa; phylum Chordata; class Mammalia; order Chiroptera; family Vespertilionidae; genus Vespertilio; species Vespertilio murinus. The sequence goes on from OZ004704.1 coordinate 200,969,059, forward strand.
TGACTTTACTATATATATATATATATATATATATATATATATATATATATACTCTCTACCCACCAGGAAGATAAGAAAACAACATGTCTAATATAACTGCATTTTTTGCTCTTTTTATTAAATTACTCTACTGGATGAGTATTTGAACATTCAAACTACCCAGAGGATTATTGGTGGGAATATTTGCCTGGTGATCTCTCTGGTATTTAAGAGAAGGGGAAAAAACTGAATGTTAATAGCAATTCTGTATGGCTTGCCTGATAGAGATTAAATTCCATTTCGTGTTTCAGATATTACTAGAAAATACTGAGATTTAAAAGGTAGATAACAAAACTTACTCTACTTTGACAAAAGACAGCTTACATTACTTGCCTTAGGAGAGTAAGAGCAAGAATGTGTGCCAAACTGATTCTGTCCTCAGCACCAGCCTTCATGATATGGGGTCACAGGAAACATGTGACATAGCTCCTTGTCCTCAGGTAGACTCCGACAGGGTTTTGAGATTTTTATGTGATCCATCACAAGACTTGACTGTTCTACCTACAAAATAAATCTCACATTTGATCACTCCTAATTCTGCCACTGTCCCACTAGTGTAGGCCAAAGTCATTTCTCACGTACACTATGATTATGCCCCCATCTGATCTCCCTACTTGCAATCCTTCCCTCATACAAATTTATTCTTCATAGAGCAACACAGCCAACATTATTACTTGAAACATAAGGCACATCATAGAACCCTTCCTTGTGAAAAAAAGAAAGAAAGGAGGAAGAAAGGAAGGAAGGAAGGAAGGAAGGAAGGAAGGAAGGAAGGAAGAAAGAAAGAAAGAAAGAAAGAAAGAAAGAAAGAAAGAAAGAAAGAAAGAAAGAAAGAAAAGTTCCAATGACATCCCAATGCACATACCATAAAAATCCAAACTCCTTTCTACTGTCTGGGAATCTTTACATGATCTTAGCTCTGCTGGAGTTTCAAATTGCATGTGCCATCAAGCTGTCCTTTGGGGTTACTACCTTCTGGCCACATTAGCCTTCCTATTCTCTGAAATTGTTATAGAACTTCCCAAAGTTCTGTATGAAATATGCTTTTCTTATATGCTTAGGTGAATGACTCATTCTCATTATTTAAATTTCACTTACATGTCAACTCTGTGAATACATTTTGCTTGAATCCCCTATCTGAAAACACTCTATTTGTTGATTTATTTATGTGGACATCACCTGTATTCCTCAATTTCAATGGAAAACTCCATGAGGTCTGTGTTTCTGTCTGTGTTGTTCATCACTCTATCCCCATCAACTTAAAAAAACACCACTGAAGTGACATAAGATGACCCTAAGTTAGTGTATTGGAAATCCTGCAGGAAATTTTGGCAAATGTAAAAGCATTCAGGCCTAGATTATTTAGTAAACATTTTGAGGAGTTGTATAAATTGAAGTCAGAACCAATCAATATTTTAATTGATTCTGAGAGGGAAGGAGAAAGTATCCATGATTGTTTCCAATGCCTTTACCTCTACTTTAGTAAGAAAATACAGGATAGATTTCTTTGGAATAAAAACAAAACAAAACAAAACAAAACAAAAATCAACAATCCAAAGTGCTTGCAATTATTTTTAAAGTTTCTGAATTTTTTTAAATTTTTAACTTAAAGTTTTTTAAAATATAAAAGTAGAAAGAATTAGTACTTAATGTTTTAACGTATTAATTTGATGGAGTTTTAGAAAAGACCTCATTAAACTGCGTGATAAAGTGATTACTCAGTGTCACTTTCATTGGGTGTTCAGCAATTATCTGGAACAAGTTTTAGAGTGAGGCAACATTTCCCTTCACAGTAGCACCTGAAACCTTCTTGATATTCACACCAAGTACTGACAGGAAAAGGTGATGAACAAAGGGCTGCGAATCTTGGTTCATACTTACTAAAAATATCACATCCACCTCAAGAAGGTTTAAAAAGATGTCAAAGACATTTTTGAGCATTTCCCCCCATTAAAACTACACACAAATAAGCTTTTGAGAGTGAATTAATGATGAAATTTATCTCACTCAAGTCCTAGCCAATTTCTGAGCATATCATTTGGTTTAAACATTTATATATAATTTTCTAATTAGATTATTCTCCTTTCATGAGCTTTTATATTTACATAATCTTTGTACTTTCTTGTTTCATTAATACTTCAAATGCCGCCAAGACTGGTTTGTCTCAGTGGTTAGAATGTTGGCCTGCAGATTGAAAGGTCCCAGGTTCGATTCCTGTCAAGGGCATGTACCTTGGTTGCGGGCACATCCCCAGTGGTGGGTGTGCAAGAGGCAGCTAATCAATGTTTCTCTCTCATCGATGTTTCTAACTCTCTATCCCTCTACCTTCCTCTCTGTAATAAAATCTATAAAATATACTTTTTACAATATACTTCAAATGCCAACATTATACCAAGAGGGGATTCACTGTAATATTTCCATCATTGTCATACAAGATCCTTCTAGTATGTTTCCCATCCATGAGAAAACACTGTCCTGGATTTGTCATTATTAGTTGACTATTATTCAATACTGTGATGAAAATATAATTTTATCCTCTAATACTTTATTACCAGTTAAAGCACAGACAGGTCTTTTATTTTAATTTAGATAAAGAGTAGATAATAAAGAGCTGGAATTTCCCAAATCAGCTACATTTTTGGTAGTTAGTTCTATAGTTAATCTTTTTAATTTATTGCTTAGAATAGGCCAATTACCACAATATGGAAATTATCTAGGATTACTCTAGCACTAAGAAGTGATTTTAAGTTTAGTTATGAACCAAGGAAATATTTTGCATTGCTTAAACTTCTGCATTATCAATTACTGTAGTTTTATGTTGTGGTCCCATATGTACTGTATCACATTTCAAAAGTTGATTTCTCCGACCTCTTATCAGACAACCTTAAGATAAATGTTCTTTTATTATTGGTAGAGTTGACTATTGCTGCTTTTAATTTAATTAAAAATAGTTAATCAGTAAGTTAAACTTTTATCGGTTAATTTCTATCATTTGATGTAGCAAATCATTAGTTATAATTATCTAAGTTAGTATGCATTTTCATGAAAAGAGAAGGGGTGAAATTGCTTTATGGATATTTGAGAGCTTTGTACACACATACTTTTTCTTAGCATGCTTACTCTTCAGCAGTTACTTTATGTAGGTTTCAATTTCTATTCTGCAATTTCTCCAGCAATTTAGGAATATCTGTGCAGACAGGACGTGTTGAAAGGATCGAGTTTTAGAGAGTACAAAAAAAGTGAGGTCTCTGGAATCATTAAAAAGAATAAAAAAGAAAAAAAAAACAAGTTATTATAAACAGAATTTCAGGGAACTCAATATAAGGGTATATCAGTGAGCTGCTTTAGGGAGAAGTGGACCTGTTTTCAGAAAACAGACAGAACTTCAGAGAGAAACATAAAAAGTTAAAGTATAACGAAAGGAATGCAAATACCTCTTAGTCTCTTATTTTGAAGACCTAAGTTATGGGGTGAATTGTATCATCTGCATCTTCTCCCCCCAACCCCTGCCAAAAATATTCACAAGTAGACATCTTAACCTCTATTATCTCAGAATGAGGCCTTATTTGTAGATAGGGTTTTACAAGCCTATTCGAGTTAAAATGAGGTCATTAGGGTAAACTGAACCAAAGAGGACAGGTGTTCTTATGCGAGGAAGAAATTGAATATGGATGTGCAGAACAGGAAGAAGACAGGTGCCTACAGGGCAAAGAGATATTCCTGGAACACATTTGTCCACTATAGTCTTGAGAAGGACCCAACCCTGCCAACACCTTGGCTTTGGACTCTGTCCTCTAGAACTTTTAGATGATATATTTCTGTTATCTAGAACTTTTAGATGATACATTTCTGTTGTTTAAGCCACTAAATTTGTGTAACTTTCTTCTGGCAGCCCTATCAAATGAATGCAGCCCATAAATTATAACTAACATTGCATAGTAAATACAGAAGCTTCCCCAAACATGAAGATACTCAAACCAATAGGACTTCCTTTCCCTGAACTTGGGAATGTAGACTAGAAAGAACTTTAGAATACAAGCAGGGTTATATCAAAGGATTTTATAGTCAAAGATTCAAATGTTCACTGATTGACTTGTATTCTACAGTCATCATATATGTCCTTAAAAAAGAATATTATTTCATTGTAGTGATGAGAATAAGGCACAAAACATGTTAAGCCTGATTCTGAATGTTAGGTAACCTAGAGATGAGGAGGCAAAATTTATGGGAAGTTAGTCAAATGGTATCTGTTGTACTTTGGGATTCTGGCATACTATCTAATAAAGTGAGAATATGCTAATTGACCATCACTCCATCACAAGAAGGCTTCACCCATAGCTGAGACCAAGTTCCCATAAGGAGCTTTAACAAGCAATCATCAGGGATCTGAGGCTGTCCCCCCTGCTTGGTGGGCTTGACAGGGGACCTCAGGCAGCACTCCCCACCCAGCAGGGCTTGATGGGGGACTTCAAGGTGCACACCCAGTGCTGGGTCAGGGGAACTCAGACTGCACCCCCCACCTAGAAGGGCTTTATGGGGGATGTGAAGCTGCACCCTCCATACACATGGAGGGGCTTAATGAAGTACCTCAGGCCATGCCCTACACCCAGCAGGGCTTGACAGGGCACCTCAAGGCACACGCCTGCCCTGGTATAGGCTAGGGGATCTCAGGTGATGCCCCCTGTCCTGGCGCCTGGCCAAAGGACCTGAGGCTACTTCCCCTGCCTGATGGGGCTTGAAAAGGGTGGGACTGGTGGGTCTGGATCTAGCCCAATGGGAGGGGGGTGGCCAGATCTAGGTCTCATACAATTTTGAGGCGCATGTGGGTTGGGGGAACTTGACTCCGGTGCACCCTATACTCTGACAGGAGGAAGGTTTTCATATACATTTTAATAATTTTCTTCTATATCTGCACTTCTATTATAGTGAAAGGGCAAATAGCAATATTAAATTATTTCCTCTAATACCTTTTTAATGTGCATGATTTCGTGCACCAGGCCACTAGTCTAATAGATTGTATTACACATGTCTAGCAAAACGTCTGGAACAGGGCAAGTGCTCATTAGCTATAGCTATCATAACATGCTCAACACTGGTGTGGCCAGTTCTATTATTATCTCTCCAGAGAAATCAGAGTATTCTCCAGGGTTAAAGGAAAAGCACCCATCATGACTACATTTTTTTTATGAAGGCATTTTATGTAGAGTGCATCTTTTAACTTTGTATTTGATAGTCATCAGTATCTTACAAAAAGCTGGGCAGTGTTTATATCAAGCTGTATATCACCCATATGTTCACTTATGCATGCAGACTCACCCCCTGCCAAACTGTGAGAACAGTAGACACTTTAACAGTCAGAAGTAAGAAGGATATTAGATCCATGAATCTTTATTTTAAATTACGTTTCTGTGTTAGAGGTGTCAAAATGGTAGGACAAGTTAAGCGAGATTATAGTCCCCACTAGGGCTATTGATGTTGGTTACAAACAGATTGCTGGTGCAGGTAATGATAGCAAAGTCCATGCCATCTTTTATTTAGTAAAGTTTTTCTCTTAACAGCTCCTTTTGCACGCTTTCCTTTCCTGTTTCACATAAGTTGTTTTTGACATATTGCCCAATGTCAAGATTAAAACGAAAATGCAGAATCCAGTTAATCCATCAGCCAGATGTTTGGCCTCACACTGAGTGAAACATCTGGATCTGTAACTAAATGTTACATTCCTTCTTCCACTTATTCTGTGTTGTATTATTAGACAGAGCTAAACAATAAACCCCAGAAATCTTTCTTCTATTGAGTCCCAGGGTCAAGGCCTAGCTCTTCCTCTTACTAGTTGCACAGCCTTGGGAAGAATTAGGATCAAATGAGATAAGGTGTATTGTATAGATTCTATAAGCTCCTGTTGTTAAAAGAATTTTAGTTCCTTAGCCATTCAGTGTCCAAGCAATTAGTACCTCCTGAAAAGAAAGTTAAAAATGAATAAAGATAAATAGTCTTCTGAACACCAAGTTTCAAAATAAGACTGGTAATGAAAATAGTCAAGAGATACATCAAGTGCTATGAGTCATAAATTCTTCTAAGTGGTTTACATGGATTTAAATTTAAAACAATCTTATGAAATGGACAGTATTTATTTATCCCATTTTCCAGACAACATAACTAAGGAGGAGGGATGAGAGTAAACAACTACCGCAAGATCAGAAGGTTAAGAATTGAATTCAATCTGATTCTAGAGTCTGTTTCCCTAACCTATAAAATTCTCTTTATATCAGTACTCAGACCAAAGTATTTAGTCCCCTTCCAGCGCCATAACTTACTAGCCTTAGTTTTGTCATCTCCAAAAGGGGGATAGCATTATCTACATTAAAAATATTATTATGAAGATTAATTGAGATAATGCATGTAGAGTGTTTAACAATGGTTTGTGGTAAGTTCTAATTACAATTTAGCTAATTTTACTGATTAGATTATGTAAGATATGCTATCAAATATCTCAACTCTGGTTTAATTTGGAATATTAAGTTCTAAAAACATTGCTTCCTGAGAGCCCATCCAGGAGATGTTGTTTTGGAAGACAATTCTTAGAAGGTTAATTCTGGATCTGGACTAGTACTTGCAATAATTTAAAGCTCTCAAGTTAGTATATGTTTCTGCTTCATTTCAATAGAAAAACATGTTTCAAATATGGATGGTTCTATTCATTTTTTCTTCTTCAAAGCTCAGCAAATGTTTATTTAGTACTTATTAATGAATGTTCTGGGCTCTCTCCTGCCTTTTCTTTCCTCTCCCTTCTTTGCCTATCTTAGCATTTTCATATTACAGTTTTATAAGTAGATGTGTGTGTGTGTGTGTGTGTGTGTGTGTGTAGTTTATGCATGATAAGCAATATATTAACTCATTTTAGGACTGAGGCTCAATGTTTTATTCAACAAAACATGAAATATGGCTGTTATTAGTAAGTATAATGATGAAAGCTACCATGTCTTAGGTACTTACAATAGGCCACATATGTTGCTATATACTTTGCATGCATTTTCAAATTTAATTATTACAAGTTCTTGTGAGTGTCACCATTTTATCTCATTATCTGAGGTCTTTAGTAGTTTTCATTGCTTTTGTTCAAAGGGACTTTTACTTGGTTGATTTGCTTCTCAGAATTCTCCGTTTCTCATGTTGTGAGGAGCATGAGTTTATAATTAAGGAGTAAATTTGATTGGCCTATGGACAAAGCTGACACGTTTTAAAGAGACTTTTCAGGGTGTGCCAGCTTTGTGTTGGGCTGTTTATATAAGAGCTAAAACATCTATTTTGTAAACACTCAGCCTGATGAAATTGGACACTTATGATGTTTTCAGACCCAAAATGAGAGCAACACATTCTTATTATTTTAGTGCCCTCATAAAAGTCAAATCTTTAATCTCAGGAGGAAATTTAGAAGATGAAAGTAAAACCTTAATGAGATGCAACTAAATAATAGAAGTCCTTTTCCATGAAGTGACTTAAGATGAGATTTCTTTCAGGAAATAAACTATATAAACAAACATTTCAGAAATTTAAAATCACTGGTAAACATTGCACTTTAAAAATATAGATTAATTAGATTAAACTGTCAATTATATTAAACAGTAAAGAGGCAGGATTAGACAATTAGTATTCACATAAATATGATTTTTCCCAAAACAATATAAATGCATTGCCCTAAATCTCATTAAAAACAAATATTGTAAAAAATTCACACTCTATACTATCTGAGAAGCTACTGGGCCACAACAAAAAAAAGAGGATTATTTCTTATCCTTAATCTAGCCTTTTGTGTAATTGCATTTCCTGTTTCACATGCCTGTACATATGTGTACATGAACACAATATGCCAGTCACCATTCCCTGCAATGCTTGTTAAACGGAAGGCACTCAATAAATGGCAGCTATCCTCACTAATTATACTCATATAATTATTATTTAAATGCAAATGATAGAGAGAAAGAACAAACTTGTGTTGTTAAAATACCACTGGGAAAGCTCTAAAATGTTTAGATCATCTCATTTTATTTTTCTGATTACCCCAAGGTGTCCACATTATTGGTTTAGAAATAATGTAACAACGCAAAATTGAGTTGTGTCTCCAAAGAGCATTTTTCTAAGTTTGCTAGTTGTATTTGAGATTGTAGTTAAGTGCTGACACAATGGGGTGTGTGAAAGACAAATGGTGTTATTTGGCTTCTGCTCCCCAAGTACAGATTTTGCCAAAAATTTAGATTATGGCTTTTGGTTTATGATTAAATTTGCAGAATCAGGTCAATTGGCATAGACACATAATTGTATGGATGGTTTTTATGAATCTTGCTTTAGAAATTTAAATCAGGGTTTTTTGTTTGTTTGTTTGCTTTTGCCAAAGGAGAGTGTCATGGGTTGGTTATTGGGAAAAAGAAAAATATCAAATTGACTTAGTTTTGGTACTGATTTTGAATGCCATGAGTAGTTAATTATAACTAGTCATCTTGTTCTGCCAAGTTTGTGGGTGGAATGGATAATCCTTTCCATTCTTGGGTTCTTCTTTTCTTCTTCCTTTCTTCCTGTCCTTCCTTCCTTCCTTCCTTCCTTCCTTCCTTCCTTCCTTCCTTCCTTCCTTCCTTCCTTCCTTTTTTCCTACCTATTTTTTCTTTGCATTTTCCAACCCTACCAATCAACTTCTTTTCCACTGTAGGCTACATTTACCCTCTGTCTAGTTATAACCCTAGTTATAGTTATAGCACTAGTCAAAATAAATGAGAAACCCATAAAAAGGGGAGTATGAAAGCTCAACATTGTTCCTGGACTTCTAATCACCTAGATGTCTTCAACAAACTAAGGCAAAGTTTCACAATTGAGCTCCTTAGAATTGAATGATAGGACCTATTAATACCATTCCACCATCTGATATTAACACAGACATCTGTGTGCTAGTCAGGGCTCTGTGGTTCACTTCTCAGTCAAGCTTTTCTGCTTCCTGACACTAACAAGTGCTCCCACACTTAAATGGGAGGCAATATAACTATTATTGGGAAGTCTTCAGGTATAGTGGGATTAGATTGGTCAATTCCATACCTTATTCAGCCACATGCTGCTCTGTGTAACCATGAGCAGTCACTTAAGATAGGCAGGCCTCTTTTGTGCCACCTAAAATATGGATGAGGTGATGTCAGTACATGTTTCTATCTTCCAGAGATGTTGGGAATATTAGATGAGGTGATGCACATAGAAACCCAGTTTTCCAGGCTGTGGGGCTTTCATGCTAAAACTCAAACAGTCTCAGGCAACCTGGGACAGGTGAGTGCTCCCTCTGTGCTGCACACAGTGCTAAGCATTTTGTGTTCATTGCCCATTTGATCCTTGCAATGGCCCAATGGCACTGTCCAGTTTTAATACTGAAATTTCTATATTCTGAGAAACACTGAATCCTGGTCAAAGTGGGACAGTTGGCCATTCTAGCATTCAATAATTACAATCATTATTCTGGTTATAATATGTCTTACCATAGTGCCAAAGGGAAAAAAATCCTCAATAAATATTGGTTGCATTTTCTTTAGATCTATATAATTGTTATGATACCTGTAAATTTTCTGATATCTTCTTCTCTTTTATCCTCCTTTCTTAAGTAACTCATTTTCATTCTGTTTATTTAAGGCTCATATGACTCTACATTATACCATATACATGTCTTTCCTATTTTTTTTCTTTTGACTGGAGCTAGAAATTTATATAGCCACTGAAATCTCTCATGCAAACCTAAGTAAAGGAAGTGAGATCAAAGATAGTAATGTCAATGAAAGTCTTTTCTTTTTTATATATATAATTTATAGTATATGTGCTATGCAATATGAAATTGAAATGAGAATCGGGAAGCTATGGAGTATGATCAGATTATTATTTGTGATATGTTTTGGTTATGTTTTCTTTCTTATTAGTCAAAATATGCCCTCCCCCATCCCCTCCCTCCCTATCCCCACAGCATACTCTAACAATGAGGAAGAGTGTGTTTTAAAAGACTAAGTTGGTGAAATCTGTCTCTTTTATTAAATTATCCTAATCTAAAACTAGGTAGCCTGATTAAAACCAGCTTTTTTTTTGCTGCTTCCTGTAATTTCAAGAAAAAGGTCACCTTAACACTTAATTTCTCTTGCCATCTTTTGTTTGGTGTATGTGTGTGGGGAGGTGTTATTCAAGCAGGCACAGTCCCTCATTATGGAAACAATGAGAGCCCAAATTGTTATTGTATTTTAACGCTGCCAGCTGTGTTGTCCAAATGCTCTAGCTTTCCCAGGAATTGGAATGTCGTGCCCCCCCCCTCCCCCCGTTTCCTGGTCCAGGATTCAGTGTCACCTCTTCTTGATGCAACATTCTCATACCTTTGAAATTGGGTTCAAAAGAAAATTGGTGTTTAAAATCCATTGGCAATCTCACTACTTAAAAACAATTGCAGGTGGTAGAACATTGAAAGGGAAAAGATCTGTTCACATCTCTGTTGTTTATCTTTTGCACAGAGCTGTTTTCTGTTGTTGGATTATAACCTTTGTCTATTGTGGTGATCTTTATTACCTACTCCAATTCAACTGAAGCTCCTGGTGTGTGATGTGTTCAATTTGACAAGTGAATGTGTTGGAAGATATCATAGAAAGAGTTAATCCTTAATTGTATGTGGGTGTGATGTGTCATGTGGTAGATTCTGAAAGACTTGAGGACCTGGGCTGTTGTTGAAAATCTGAAATAGTAAACAGTGTGTCTTAATACCATTGACTTTTGTAGAACACTGAGGATGGAACATTATGCATATTTCTATTAAATAATATGAAGGACTTTTCTCAAAAAGTCTTGCAATCTATACTTCCTGTTATCATCTCTTCTGTATAGCAAATGGCTGAGTGAAAACAGTCACTAAAAATATGGGTGTCTTTTTATTCCAAGTATTCACGCCGACTTGTTGTAAAGTTCTTTTAAAATTTTGTAAGGAAATATTAATTTCCACTCCCTTACAAAGAAAGGCAAAAAACAAACAAACAAATAAACAGAAACGCAGACATAAACTGATGCCATTTGAGTTGAGTTTGGTTTGGCCAATCTTAGGATGACTAGTCATCCCAGTTTTCCTAGGATGTCCCAATGTTAGCACCAAAAGTTCCATGTCTTAGGAAAATACTCATTTGGGAGACAAATGGGACAGTAATTCACTCTAATTTTATTGTAATGATTACCATGTAATACAGGAGCAAAGATCAAAGAGATATGCATATCTCCTTTTAATCTGATGCTAACTTTCAAAGACTATGTATATAGTTCAACTTGTCTTTTTGAAACTGATTTGTGGATGGGCAAGCAAATGGCTGCTGGAGAGATGAGTAGGGCATTTGTTGAATTGTATTGTTCTTCCTCTGTCTTTTTCTTTTTTGCCTTTTTGTGTGTGGTTCTAATACTTATGGAATCTGCTGGCCCTTTCATTTAGTATTTACTGTTGACTCCTAGGACTTCCTCAGGGAGGCCATTTAATGAAATGGTTGGGTACCTGGAGGCTTCCTGAGGCTCTGGCTGAAGAGCACTATTCCCTAAGGCCATTCGATCAGGCCCAATTTTCTAGGCTTGCTATTTCTGAGAATCCTACTTCCTTCACTTTTATGATTGAATGAAAAGACTGACAGTTTATTTCCCTAAATAATGAATCTTTAAAATTATATTAGAGAGCAAAATTAGAGAGTCAATTTTAACCTAATGGGTCACTGTAGATGTGAATGTCACCATATAATCGGCATGTTATATTTTTAACATTGCATCCTCTGCATTAGGATTTTCTTGTTTTGGTTGTTTGTTAGAAAAGAGGGAATTTTATCTCTTTCACTCTGTTTCTTGTTCTCTGTCCCTTGCTCAGTTTATATGGGCACATTTCTGCCACACTGAGAGGGGCTAGAGGTTAGTGACTTGGAGCCATGGGTTTTGAAGTTATTTTGAGACTTGGTTTTAAAGTATCTATGTAGATCTCAGACAAGGTACTATATGATAGTTATTCTGTCACTAACTACTCACCATCAGTTATTCTTAAAATGAGCAAAGCCCCTTGGGAGATGCACCCTAGTACTTTCATTGCTTGCCAGGCAAGCTTTGGCATTTTCTTTAAATTAAACAAAAATGATAGGAAATGTCCCTGGATGCTCAAATTAGGCTTTGAACAAAAAGCCCAAGGCTGGTGGAAGATACTATACTAAAAAAAGAGACATTAGCTTTGGGGAATTTTTGGTGTCAAATAAATTATGTCTATTCTGTGTTTTTCTTTTTTTGTTTTGTTTTGTTTTGTCTTTTGCTAAGATTCTTTTTAATGAACCCCCTCCCTGAAACCTCCTATCATTTTTCTTTCTAAACTGTGTGACCATCACCTCCTGCTTTGTCTCTGGGAATGCCACCCATTACACTCCTCCCTTCTTTATCATCACATCCTTGAGGATATGATTTAAAAGATTATATATATATATATATATATATATATATATATATATATATAGTTATTTTCCTCAAATAGGGCAAAAGGAAAGAAAGTCATTTTGATGCAGAAGTTAATGGGAGATGGGAGGAGGCTACAATTACAATTCCCTTAATATACTAATGTATATTAACATACCACCTTGATTAGTGGCCTCACGTTAAATAACTAGACATGTTTAGAGCACCATTCTTTTCATAATCATGTTAGCAATTGAAAAATGCCAAATGACTATTTTCATTTACCAAGTGTTTTGGTTTTAGACAGCAAAAACACAACTCTTCTGATATATAACTGTTCTCCTTAATTCTAGTTGCTCTATAAAGAAATTAAGTATTTGTCTATGTTTCTGTTTTGTGGAAGTCACCTTCAGAGTTATGGTAGGGGTGACTGTCTTGCAAGTTTTTAAGTAACTGGTTTGTGAGTGTGATTCCCTACAGGGTTCTTTATGTGCAGTGTCCTTCTGGGTAGAAACTATGGGGAAAATGCAATATATTTTAAAGTAGAAATTTGCTCTGCCTATTGATGCCTACTCGTAGTTATCAACATACAATGTATATATAATGTAGAGATATATAGAGTGCATCTAATGTAGATGTCTAGACTTATTATATATATATATATATATATATATATATATATATATATATGATTTCTGGACTTGAGTTAAAGAAAGTGATTCTTTTTTTAAAAATATGTTTTTATTGGTTTGAGAGAATGAAAGCAAGGGGAGCAAAAGATAGACATAGTGATAAAAACAAACAAACAAACAAAAAAAACCTTTAACAGACTGCCTCTTGCATGTCCCCTACTGGGAATCAAGCATGAAACCCAGGCATGTACCCTGACCAGTAATTGAACTGGCAATCTTTTGGTGCATGGGTCAATGCCCAGCTAACTGAGCCATGGAGGCCACAAATGGGAGTTATTCTTTTATCAGAGTAAACATCTCTAACATCCATAGAGCATTGCCTTTTTCCTGTCCCTGAAGATTGTTCCAGTATCCATTCATTTATCACATACTTATTAAGCGCCTATTGTTTGCCAATGTTACAGAGAGAGAAGTATAACCTGGGTTCTAAAATACACTTTGGAAATTTATGTTAAAAAGTGGATTTCCCCTAAGTAACTTATATAGTTTAAGAAACAGCTGATCAAACCTCAAAGGTAAAGTATTTTATGAAATTTTTAATTCGCCTTTCAAAATAATCACCTAAATTTTAGGAAAACAATCTGCACACAGCAAAACATGTTGTTGTTGTTGTTATTTTTCTAGATAAATGGAGGAGCCATGGAATTCAATGGGTGAGAGGAACATAAGGCTCTACTCTTACCAAGTGAACGGGCCTTGGCAAATTTATCTAATCTCTTTGTATCTTAGTGTCTTTAGCTATAAAATGGGTTCAATCCCTGTATCATGAGGCTGTTGTGAAGATTAGGATCATTTATGGAAAATCTGAGGCATAATAGTTGCTCAGTAAATGGTAGTGATTATCACAGGTATTTAGAATATGGTAGGATGTTTCAACGATGATCATGCAAATTCTAGTCTTTTAAATATGAATAAGAAAATATGAATGAGGAAGAGAAATCACCTGTATATGTATGATTAGAGTGGATAGTTATGATCAAACTCTGAAGAGCATGGTTTTCCTCTGGGGAGTAATTTGATTGCAGAGAGTAATGTTGCTTTGCTGAGGTAACATGCTAACTGAAATCATCAGTGCCCTGTGTGAGTTAACAAGGCTCTGGGAAAGGAGCCATTTACTTTCTTTACACCCCTAAGAGCATAATGCACATGTGTATAGAATCAACTGAGAGCTGATGTTGGTTGACTATGGCACCCATAAGCCATCCTCAACCCAATTTTCTTTTTTCCTCAGATTTTCATTTCTAGTCCCCCAAGGTTTATAAGAATCAGTTGAGTCCAGCTGACTACCTTGCTTGCTGCACATAGAATGCTTTCTTCCTCCCTACTCCCCACCTCCCGATAAAACTGATAAGAAGGAAGCCTAGCCGGTACTGTTCCAAACAAGCTAAATTGGATGACACAGGAACACGGCATGAAGTCAGGCGCTGATTAATGGCTTCAAGAGCAACGATCAAATCTAAGAGAATGGTACCTTATCACTTCGATTGTAGATATCAAGATTCCAAGAGTCCAGGAGAGTGGAGTAATAGGACCAAAGACACTACACATTATGGCTGAAATCTAAGGCTTTCATTCTTACATTGATTTAATTTTTTAAAGATGCTCAAGGCAAGAAGTGTAGCTTTTATACTATTAGCTCTACTTTAAAGAAATTCAATACAACAACAATAACAACAATCTATTGTGGACATATATTCCTCTTTTGGGGTCATTCATCTCTTCTTCAACTTAGCCTATTGGGAACAGGACATGTTGATATCAATAGTGGAATAAATTTGCCAATTTTATTTGACCACCAACCATGCTAATGGCATAAAGAAAGTGTTTAAATGCTGGTGGAGGGGAGGGGGGGGTCGGTATATTTACTCTAAACAAAATTTGGAGAAAAGGGTCAAATAGATGTAGATAGCATGAACAAAGTTTTACCAAATAACTTAATCTCAAACCGAAAATGAAACCTATATTTCATAGAAAAAAATACCTTGGAGGTGTTGAGAAAAGGCAAGAGAAAGGGAAAGCGATGTGAGTAAACTGCTAAGAAATCAGGCCCAGGCCCCATACACAAAGACAGAAGCAGTGTGGAGCCCATTAGTACATCACTGCTCTAAAACTGGGCTTTATGCAAAACAACTTAACACAGAATTAGCAGCCAGGTTAACTTTATAATCACTAAATAACTGAGTTAAAGGGCTTCTGCCTTTATTTTAGAAAGATGCAGAATGACATTTCCATTTAAAGAGTTTTTGCATAACCAGGTTTGGGTTAGGGCAAGAGAATAAAAACTTAGAGCGGGTATTTTTAGATGTATATGATGTATGGAAGTGGTGAGGGACCATTTAGGATAGTCTTTTATAGTATTTCCTAGAGCAATCTGACTCATTTAGATTGTAATATCTGTCTTACGTATGCCCATTAAAATGTTTCTCCATATTCCTCCTCATCTTCCCCCTCCCATCCTGATAGCTCTAATTAGTATTATTATGCTTTCTTGTGAGGGCAGAAGACCAATGGCGATAACAGCCATGCATTCTGCAACAGCTCAGTCAAAGCAGCTTCTCATTTGCCTTAAGTGCTGTCTACATTTCCCCCTCCTCCTTTCTTAAAAAAAAATCCAAACAAGAGAGAAAACTGTGAAGACCAGTTATTTCTTTAAAAGCATCATTTTACCTCATTTCAATGGAATACTTGTTATCACATCAACCCAAACAGATTGGGAAAAAATGATATTTTGATTCCATCTCCTGCATACAATATCTTAGTGCTGTTCAGTTGCTTTAGGGAACGTGTGACTATAAAATTCTATTAACTCTAACACCATTTTGAACTCTTCCTGGCCCATATTCTGATAAGCAATGTATCCTGGCGCAGGTTTATCTCTGTTGATAATGGGCTGCAAGGCTATAGGGAAATGTTGATACAGTGAGCTAACATCTATCATTTTGACACCTACTCTTTAGCAGATGAAGAGAATAATGAGTGCTTGGGGTGCAGCCCTGCAGAACAGTGTCAGCTGTCATTGTGCATGGACCCGGTGACGGGTGTCTCTGTATTTGTGCTGAAACCTTATATCTGTGGCTATCATTCTTTCTTTCTCTTTTCATTTCTTTTCATTTTCCTTCGACAGCCTGCCATTTGTTACTTCACTTCATTTCATTTCTCCCCATTTCATGCTCTTTTTGCTGTCTGCCATAATTTTGCATAAAATTATGAAGTGCCCCGAAACCTCCTTCTTTCTGTCTTTGATTGCTTTCAATAGCTCTAATGACCCTGTTGGAAAGTGGATGATTAGGCTCTGAGAGGGGACAGAAGTAGAAACCTTATGTTAACCCTTCATGAGGGTGATAGAAAAATATGATTACTTATGAGCATGTTTAAACATTTAGTTTTTCTTTATTTTAAATATATTTTTATTGATTTCAGAGAGGAAAGGAGAAGGAGAGAGAAATAAAAGATCAATGATGAGAGAGAATCGTCGATTGGCTGCCTCTTGCACACCACACACTGGGGATCAAGCCTGTATCCTGGGCATGTGCCCTGACTGGAACCGTGACCTTCTGGTTCATAGACTCAACCACTGAACCACGTCAGCTGGGCACAAAAGTGTAATTTTTCTTAATCCAATTCCAGGTATGGAGTTGAAATTAGTTGTATCATTCATAATTTAAAAGGCATATAATTTTATGCTTTGTTCTTTATAATGGAAAATTCTATAATGCAAAAGTACAGGAGTATGAAATCAATAAAATCTAGGAAATTAAATGCAATACGTTTGTATTAAACCAAAGAGGGAAAATAATAACTAGGCAGTATTTTTATAAATACATAATACTGTTCTGTTTTTAATGACTCAATTAGGTGAAATTGAAATAATAAGTGCAAAGAGAGTTTTCAGGGGAAAAAAAATGTATCCCTTCACATACATTTATGTTACCAGTTGAACCGTTCATTAGAATGATGTTATTTTATATTAATTTCTCTCTCCAAGACTACATAGATCTGACAGTGCTAAATGGAGGGTTCTTTAGCTATTGAAAATGCAACTTCCTTAGGCAAATTAGTGGATGCCCTTTTACTTTACAACTGAATATAAGTCACCCCTAAGTGCTATTTAGAAATTCTAAACCCCAGTATTCCTATAACCATAGTATATGGGAAGAGATCACATGTTTCATTGACCTTCAATAGTAGACATTTTGTTTAAATAAAGTACCAAACAGGCTACACTCCATCAGATACTCTTGCTTTCTCCTCCTAAATAATAAGCTAAAGGTTCAATAGGAAAGGGAAATATTAGAATATCGCATTTTCCTTGGTGGGTTTAGTTTGTGGGTTCCCTCTCACAACTGTGGTTGAATTGGGTAGCAGGGCAACATGAGGCCTGTAGAACAGGAACATTGATTTCTTGATACTTCTTTGGCATCTCCATTTCTGGCAGTGACACCACTGCAGCGTAAAAGTGAAGAACAGGGAAGGAGGAAAAGTACAGCATTTCTACTTGGTCCAGCTAATGGGAAAGTGCACTGAGACAAGGGTTTGCCTTTGAAAGGTGCTGATGTTTCATTTTTTTCTTACCCCACACATATTTATCTGCTGAGTCATTAAAGAGAACAAGTTTTGTTTATCTTCCTTGTGTTGTTTTCTTGCCATAGAAGAGTTTTAGCTATTATAACATATTGAATAGATACTCTGCTTTGTCACACATAGCACTAACTTGACTTTATATTCTGTTTTTTTTAAATAAGGTGCCTTCAAATTTATTTGTGTGTGTGTATATATATATGATATAAATAATATATATAATTTTATAAAATATTTTCATGAGAACTTAAGACCAGCCTACTTTTTGGTAACATATAAAATTTAGTTTAGTTTAATAAATGTTTATTAAACATGTATTATATGACAAGAACTACACTAGGGTCTTATAAAAATGGTTTTAAAAAATCAGACAAGGTCCCTTCTCCTTAGGCAGCTTCAGACTAAGCATAAAAAGACACAGAGTACCATGATTAACACCGACAGAGCTTAGTCCTGGGATTTGGAGATGAGAATAAGTACACTGGTAAATTACTTGTGGTATATTCTGATTTGGACCCCTCTCCTCTGTCCTCCCTCTTTTCCAGGTCAGTAATTTTCGGTATCTGCTTTCATTTCCATCATCTTTTTGCTCTTTATTCATTGTTTATTAAAATATATATTCCACCAAGAAACCCAAAGGAACTGTAATTTTAACATCATTATTCCAAGTTCAGAGAAAAAGCATGTGCAGGACATGAGGAAAACTTTGGGAATTAATGCATGTCTGTCTCTATGCATTCTCCCATGGAGATTTGACAAGATCCATGTTTGTAATTTAAAATTTAAAAGTAGCAATATTCAAAACATTAAGCTAAACAGCTTCTTAGTAACAGAACACATTATCCATTTACAAATCTAAATCCCAATTAATTAAAATTAAATAAAACATAAAACTCAGTTTCTCAGTCCTAGTTGCCACATTTTATCTGCTCAGAATATAGCCACTGATTGATCACTGTACTGGATAATTGGAGGACTGGATATTCTTACACATCACGTTTTATTAAGTCCTAATTTATTAGAATGCTTGTTTACTTGTTTGTTTACCTATGAAAGGGAAGAGAGATATGATAGAAAGAATTCTCAGGACCAGATCAAGAACTCGGATTCCCCAGATCCTGGTTCAGTACCCCACTCTCTAGTGCCACATTGGAGAAAGGATAGTGTGGGGAAAGAGAAAAATAATGACTGCTATCATTGATTGTGTACTTAATTCATGTCAGCTACAGTGCCAAGAATTTTATTTGTTTTACTTTAACTTATTCCTTATAAATTACCCAGCATATATTCTATGTTCTTCATTTTGCAGATGATGAAAATGAGAATCAGATAAATGTAATAACATCACCAATTTAATTGAACTATGGAGTGGTAGTCCTAGGATTTGAGAAAGATTGGAGTGATGCTAGGTTTAATGGTTTAAACACCACTATGGGAAGAGAATCCAAGATAGGAACCCTGAGAACCTCACTTTGGTTGGTTGTGGTTCAGTTAGTTGAACATTATCCTCTGCATTGAAAGGTTTCTGGGTAGAAAGGTTACTGGTACAATTATGCTCTCACATCGATGTTTCTCTCTTTTCTCTTACTTTGTCTCCAAAATACACATTGAAAAAAATAGAATGGAGATCGCTATGTTTCTGCTTCTTCTAATGTTTTTACATTTATGTACTAAAGTGAGGTATCAAGTTGACTTTGGGTATCCTGACACAACTATTGTATATACTATAGTGAAAAAAATAGGGCTCATTAAAGTTTCCATCATTACATAGAACATTATTATCCCAACTCTTAAGGGACTTTGTTAAATGCAGACCTTGGAAATCAAGGAACATGTCAGTAGCAGAGTTCCTATGGGGCTAGGAAAAGGGGATATATCCAATTTTTAAAATACCCCAGTTTATAAATTTAATGATGATATACTAGGGATGGATGTAAGAAATTAAAAGGATTGAGGCAGACTTCTTTATGGGTAGTCCTTGAAATAAATTTATATTAAGTTCACAACCATATATTAAGCTCCTCTTTGACAGAGTTGGTGGTAAATGTTGAGGCTGTAAATGCATATGAATTATATATTATAATAAGCACAATATATTCAAAGAAAGATTTCTCACCCTAATTTTTGCTGTAAGAGACTTTAATCACTTTCTATAAATAATATTATTTTGACCAAGCATGCTTTTCTAGGTTCAGTGTTTTCTTGGTTTATACTGAATCAATAATCTGCATAGCATCATTGCAATGTTTGATTGAACAATGGGTAATGATTTAATTTGTGGACTGTCTACCTTTGCTTTGGACCATTCCCTGGATGTTTGCATCTCTATCAGAAGATATACAGAAAAATAAAAGCAGCAAATAACCACATAATTTCCATCCTACTTATTAGTCCCCATGAGAATTTGGGTTGGAAATAAATAGCCTTATTTTAAAAAATTATATCATGTGATTCCAACCATTCATTTCATTTAATTCCCATCTTCCATTAGTGAATTTTCTCAGATTAAATTTTTGTAGATTACATTTCCTAGAATGAAATGAAAATAATTATATCAAAAGCCACGCAAAACAGCCAAATTTTATGCCAGTAAATTAATTCTGTACAGTCACCCTCAGACCAAATTATATGAAAAATATCTTGCAGCATTGGATAATGCGGTTGAAATAACAGATAATAGTGAGGTAAAAAATCAAAAATATATACAAGCAAAGGGAAGATTAGTTGTTTTGAAAATGCTATTTCAAAAGAGATATACTAATGATGAGCTAGTGGATACTGGAGGAAGGTTTGGAAATAGGTAGAGGGTATAAACAAGACTGAACACTTAAAACAACCCGATGAAAGGACAGACCAATTATAAAGAGGTTGATTTGTAGGCATAAATAGTACGGACTTTAGAGTACTTGATAGATCCTTTAGCCCATTATATTTTGGCTTATGTGTCAAGGAGGATGCCAGTTATTCATTGCCTAGTTTTATAGGAAAGGTGGTTGGTAGTAGTGTCAATATTATGAAGAACTTAGCAATGTCCATGGTATGTAACAAATCTTTTATTATGAGTCCTATCTGGAATTATATACTTAAAAAAGAAGAATCTTTTGAAACACATTTATGAAAGGCAGCAGTTTCATGAGCCATTGGTTTTAGTGAGACTTAGACATTAAGAAACTATACAAGTCACAAAGTGAGTCAAAATCTTATAAGAACTTTCTTTGGAGAGAGAACAGGTTTCTTTTTGCAGATCATCAGGGGAAGCCTATGGAGAAAGAGATTTCTCAAATATGAGGGTTCTATTTCTGGCTTGACCACTATGAATGACTTCCTATTTGCCTTTATCAGCTCACTTAACTTATACGAGCCTTGAGACTTTTTTCACTTCAATTATCAAGATTAATGTGACATATTACAGCATAAAAATTCACAAAGTTGGGTTAAAAGAACTTTGTATAGAATAAAACTTGAAGATGTCCTCTCCTGCATCCTACTACCTCTGTTCTAAATTGACGCAAGGCTCAAAGCTTTGATTATACAAGTGTATTCCTAATATCCCACTTAAGTTATGTAGTGATTGTGCTCATGTCTTTTTTTGATGCTCATGGTGACACCAGCAGTTGAGTCAGCATCAATTTAATAAAAGCTTGTCATAAAAAAAATCATAGATCCTACAATTTTCTATTGTCCAATTATTTATGAGTCTTCTCACTTTAAGAAGCTTGATAATCTCTGTGTTCAGTTTAATTTCTCCAGGCTTTTGAACAATGTGAAAACTTGAGCCAGACAAAAGCATTTCAGCAAGAACATGACTAATCTTGAAGACAGAGAGGGTGGCTGATAGTTGCATGCGAGTGTCTGTTATGAAATACTGATACTGCATTGCTGACTCACAACCAGCTAATGGTTCATTATGTCCACCCCAACCCCATTTAGAGTTCAGGACACTTTCCATATATTGAGCCTATTTATTGGTTTACATCTAGAAAGTTTTTCGGTCCCATTGGCCTTTACAAACTGCTCAGTTAATTTACTTAATGGTATTATTCCAACAGATAAAACAAATGAGTAGAGATGTGGAGTAAGAATAGTCTATCTTTGCTGGCCTTCTTCCCCTACTATATGATGAAGGAGAATAGTTCCAATTTATTAACTTACTATGGGCCCTACACTATTTACTAGTAAGTGTTTTATGTATATTATTGCATGGAATCCTATTGGAATGAGGTAACTATTATATTTGTTTTGTGGAAGAAGAAACTTTGGTGAGATAACTTGTCTTGAGGCTTTGGTGAGATAACTTGTCCAGGAAGATTTGCTTAGACATTTGATTCCAAATGCATAGTTTTTCATATGCCTTTCAGCATAACTATTATTGCTTGTCTCATTTTTGACTCTTATAAGTATATTTCCAGTAGGACTTGATCTCACTCATCTAGGGGAAATGGTGAACAACATATACTGATGAACAAAAACAGACCCAGAGATAAGAAGCCATGGGTCAGACTGTTGGAACTCAAAGGGAGAGTGGGAATAAAAGGGAGAAATCAACCAAAGGACTTATGTGCACACATATGAGCCTAATCAGTGGCCAAGGACAATATGGGGTGGTGGCATAGGGGGGATTGGAATGGGGGGCTGAAAAAAACACACACAAATGCATAATTTTCACCACAATGGCTGACTGCCAGCTTGAGGCAACCTTTTAACCTCCATTAGAATCTCACGTGAATCCTTTCCTCACAGATAATTTTCCTCTCTTCAATCACAAATATGTTGCCAGAAAATGACTTAAGTTCCCACAGTTAGCTATAAGTTAATTATAATATGAATTGCTAACTTTTATTAAAAGTCTAATATGTTCTAAGTCCTAGGTCAGATACTTTCCATGCATTGTGGTTAATACTTTTATTAAACCTGCAAAGTAGGCATTATACTGTTTAATAGACCAAATCCCAAAACTCTGAGAATTTAAGTAACTTCCCCAAAGTCATACAGGGAGGTAAAACTTGTAACTAATGATGCCTGGTGGTATTTGTATAACATAATGTGAGAAAAATATCAGCATTACATAGATGTTTTCTAACTGCTTCAGATTACCATCATATACTAAAGAGATTGTAGTAGTCCATTTCTGAAAAAAATACATAATTATGTCTACTCATGGAGTTATCATTGTTTACATGTTTTATTATTCTTTAATTGATTTTTTAAGAGAGAGGAAGAGGGAGGGAGAGAGAGGGAGAAACATTGATTTGTTGTTCCACTTATTTTTTTAAAATATATTTTTCTTGATTTTAGCCTTAGCTGGTTTTCTAAGTGGTTAGAGCATCAGCCCATAGACTGATGGGTTGTGAGTTTGAGTCCAGTAAAGGGAATGTACCTCAATTGCAGGCTCGACCCCCTAAACTCCCTACCTCCCTGGGGCAGGTGCAGAAGGCAACCAGATGTGTTTCTCCCCCTTCTTTCCACTCTCTCTAAATATCAATGGAAAGGTATTGCTGGGTGAGGATTGACACAATAAATAATTGAGAGGAGAGAGAGAGAGAGAGAGAGAGAGAGAGAGAGAGAGAGAGAGAGATGGCATTATTGGGATGATGCTCCAATTGAGCTACCTGGTCAAGGTTTTCTTCCTCTATTTTTTTTAGTCAGATGTTTATAAGAAATAAATTGCTTAAATGCAACATGCTATTTAAAAATATGGAATAAAAGCTCACCTAAAATGAGTGTGATAGATCGTATGATGATTCACCTTTGTGCCTCCTGGAAGACAATAGATCTATAGGAATGGATGCTTGTATAAAAATACTTTTTAATCCAGCAATAGTCCTACTAACATGCTTATTGCTCATTGAAGTGACCGTGAAATTTTATATCTGATGTGTCTAATCCAAATAAATGTCATTGTTTTTTGAGAGATGGTAGAAGAATGAAATGTAAGTTCTTCCTAGGTTATAGTTGTATCTAATCTAGCGGCAAACACACTCACCTGGTTCTATCAGGTTTGATATCTGATAGTTCAAAGTAGTGAAATTGACTTCCCCACTCACAGGCACCAGGAGTTCTCTCTGAATGGCAAATGAGCTATTAATAATTATAATGGATTATTGGATAGCAGTGAGAGTATTCATTTTATGGAGAAGAGTGTTATCTGCCATCATAGTAATGATATTGCCTATTCATTTTGGGGAAAACACAAACATGTGCACAGGTCCACACACCACAATCTTATCTTTATCATAGGTATATGTTTGATTCCTCTTAAATTGCACAAGACATATTAATTGAACTTTAAATGGAATGTTTATAAGTGAATAAATTAAATAAGTTAAAGTTAGCTAAAATGATTGAATATTTAGGGTCAGTGTGCTAATCATGTTTTGTTTTGCTTTTTTAATCTTCATCCAATGATATTTCTCCATTGAGTTTTAGAAAGAATGGAAGAGAGAGGGAAAGACAGAGAGAAATATTGATGTGAGAGAAACACATTGATTGGTTGCCTCCTGCACACACCTGACCAGGGCCTGGGCCAGGAAGGAGCCTGCAACCCAGGTACTTGCCCTTAACTAGAATCAATCCCAGGACACTTTGGTCCACAGGCTGATGCTCTGTCCACTAAGCCAAACTGGCTAGGGCTGCTAAACACATTTTAAAATTTTTGTTTTACTCTTTTGCATAATAATATGCTAATATAAATGTCCATTTTAGCAATATTTACGTAATTACATTTATGCCAAACCTTCATATGCATGCCTAAAATCCAGGAGAATGGGGGGGGGCTCATTCACAATTGTAAAGAATAAAACTTGAACTATGTGAGTTTCTATATTTTGGAAACAGATTCTGAAAGTCCTTTAAAGGATTCTCAGAGATGGATTAGAATTATAAATCCTGGTATGCAGTGTCTCTATTCTTACAGTTTTCACCTCAGTAGCTTATTCGTCTATATAATACATTTCTTTGTTATTCTTTCTTTCTTAAAAATAATTTCTATCTTACAGTAGGTTTTCCCTAAGGAGATGCATGCATATTCTTAATTTATGATAATTCATAATAATCTTTTATAGGAAACCTCAGGGCAGATTAAAAGAAAACAGAGAAGGTGCTTAATATACTTTGGGCCATTTTCTACCATTGGCTCTTTATAAAAAGAATGGGTATACTCTTCTCCTGATTGTACATCTTATTGATCATACAATTTTTAATTCTAAGTTATTTTCATGTTTTATGTTAGCCAAGCTGCACTTGGATATGTGAATGACTTTAATATTAATTTAACATATTTTCCTGAGGATGAATATTCTGAAATCTCTATTTTCTTTTTCTTCCTATTTCCTCCCAATAATGTCCACATACTTATTTTAAACAAAATATAGACTAATTGTTACCATTCATTTTGTTATCTGCTGATCCTTATTAGCAGATAAAATTGAGCACTAAGGATGACCTAATTCTGGAAAAGCATATCTTTTTCTGGTATCCCTTAAGATATAACACCCGTGAATTATAAAAAGAGACCTTGAGAAAACTCAAGGGTTGAATGAATAAACGGAATTCTTCCCTAATTCTATGAATCTGACACTCTCATCAACACCCAAATTGCTCTCAGCAAATCCCAAACCATCTAATGATGAATGAGATACCCTTATTGAAGCTGACTGGGCATGCACATTGTCATACCTAAAATACCTAGACTCTCCTAAATGTAGCTGTTATTGCTGAGCCTTGAACCTTCTAAGCAAAGACACAAATTCTTATAGCTGAAGTAATACCAGTGAAGTATATATTATTGCCTTCATTGTACAAAATGCTAATGGAAAACACTCTATCAATTCCAAATATGTTCTAGGAAAAGGAAAAAAAAAAGTGAATGAAAAGCAAATCCAGAATATTTGATTGAGTTTGTTACAGCTACTGAACAAATATGTAATTGTAAAAAGTGTGGCAAAAAGAATAAAAATAAACTGAGTATTTGTTCAAGAAATGAAAACATGGCAATAAAAGATGCCAGAAAGCAATTTCGCTTTCTATATTACTTCTCCATCACTTGGTTATTTTACTGTTTCATTTCTGTTTACATACCCAGTTGATTCTTTTGCATCTTGGTTTTGCACAATTCTTTCAATAACATATGGTTCAGTGGCTATAATTACAGGATTGTTAAAGTTCACATTTTACTATTCAGCTTGTTATCTCTGGTAATGGAAGGTTGGAATAAATGCACATAATTACACAGTTGGTCCTAAATTATTTTTATATTGCTCTTGCTAGGATACACTTGAAAAGCAGCATTTATTCTGTAAGATTTATTTTTGGTGATAGTGAGTCCTAGAAAAATAAAAGTAATAAACACATAAATGGACTAGTCGCCTGATCTTACTATCTATAGGTTTTTGATGTTTTATTTTTTCCAAGTTAATTCATCTCTCTGAGAATGCTAGGGAGAAAATGCGTGGAATCTATTGAAATAAACACATCAGGTATCATCAGAATTTTGATAACAGAAAAATTTCCGCAATGGTATATTCAATCACTTCATCTGTCATTCTACCTATCCATAGCATACTAGCTCAGCAGGGCCCACATACTACAAGAGGCATTTCAATAAGTGTGACTTTGATGTAAAGCAACACCATGTGCTGCAAAAGAAAAGTAACTGTTCTTATTTGAATTATGCTAGAAATAGTTCATAACACCACATTTATAGTACTAAAGTATTTTATAGATATATTAGTGGCATCCAAGTGACCTAAATTATTCATTTTGAGTTGTTTATTGAGTGCCTACTATGTGCCATGTATTGGGTTACATACCAAAAGCAGTCTTATCAGACACCATGTAGTCTTTGCAAGTTGGGTATGAGCTCATTTTACCTTTAGATTATAGATAGAGAATGAATTTAGCTGCATCCACTCAACTAGTCAAGAAAAAGGTGATTAAAACCTACTTCTTCCAATTATATTATAATTCAGTGTTCTTACTATGAACCAGTACTTTCATGTTTATCTCCTTCCCTCTAAACACATCCCTTCTTAAAGTGTTTTTAATTTTCATAGGAAAAAAAATGGGAGGAAATGGCCTTTAAAAGAACATATTGTGTTGAGTCTTCTGTGAAATGACATAGAAAAGAAGGTTGAGGAAAGCATCCAGACATTCTGTGTGGTCCTGTCCTCATCATGTGTCACAAGTGTCCTTGGTTTGTGGTTTGAGACATAAGAGTTAAAAAGAACAGTGCTTTCTGGAGGAATAAGTGTCTATTTCCGCAGTGGGATATGCACTGTTACACATCAGAGAGCCGAAATCTGTCTGCTAGCTCATCTTTCTCTTCAGGGTGGCTGTGTTCTTCAGATGAATAGCTTGCCCTGGAGATAAATACTGCCTAAATATTAAGATTAGATTAGTTTTCACACTACCCCATTTAACCACTAAATTTAAATCCCTCAGCAATCTACTATCCATTCTTCCCCAGGCATAACATTCAGTTTAATAAATGTTTTGTATGCCATTATTTCTTATCAATATGTAAAAATGAAAAGGAATTTTAAAAATCTATACTTGTTGGCTGACATTTAAAATGTGGTCTGATGAGAAAAGTATATTCTTAGAAGTGTTTTTAATTTTCAATGAAGTCATTATTGCTCTTATTAATATGAAGGAATATATATATATATATATATATATATATATATATATATATAGAATAGCTAGAATATTATGATATCTGCATAATAATCTGGCCACTCAGTGTATATCCTATATAATAAAAGGATAAAAGGCTAATATACAAATTGTCCCCTTAATCAGGAATTCAACCAGCAGGCAGGCCAGCCAACTGTCCATGTTCCCTCCACCTGACCAGGCTGACTGGACTGCACCCATGCACAAATTCATGCACCGGAGAAGAGATCATAATAATCTGCCCCCTCTCACAGTCCTGGAGCCCTCAGGGGTGAGAGGTGACCTCAGTGATCAGAGGAAGGTGTTGCCCGATCACACCTCTGCTGCTGCCACTGCCTGCGGTGCAAGCCTCAGCTGACCCTGGTTACCTGAGCCTCAGGTGGCCCTGGGTGGCTAGATAGCTGCTGTCCAAGGCTTGCCTGTACTTCAGTCTGGCCCTGGGTAGCTATGGGGTCTGAGGGTGGGTCTGGCTGCACTGTGTGCCAGCCACCTCCTGGCAGTATTGAAAGGATTGGGGGACTCCAGCGGAGGTGAGGGGATTGGGTGTCGCCATTTTGGGGCTATGGGTACCACCATCTTTTCGATGTTTGCATATCCCCTCTTTATTAGATAGGATTTTCAAAATGTAGAAGGGCCGTTGAAAGAAAGAACCGTTAACTACATATCTATAATAATATATGATAATAAAGCATAACATGCTAATTAGACCAACATTCTTCAGATGAACTTCCAGACAAAGCAGGGGCTTTGAGGGAAGCCTGAGTTCTGAGTGCCAGATGGAAGCTGGTGCCGATAGCCAAGGGAAGGAAGGTGTACTGCATGAATTTTGTGCATCGGGCCTCTAATATATATATAATTTTTCTACTAATTATTTGTCACTTCCTTTAGCCATTATTTGTCACTTCCTTTAGCCATTATTTGTCACTTTCTTTACCCATTACTTCCTTAAACAATAACATGTAAATATCAAACAATGATTTTTTTTCTTGGTACAATTGTATTTGTTCACATGGAAATAAGTATTCCATTGCTCCCTTCAAATCCTCCACATCCAACCAATTGACTGTAACTAACTGCATTTGTGCTTAATCTCAGAGGGAAGGGGGGAAAAAGGGAAGGAAGATATTAACCAAAAAATCTTATATACATATATGTAGAACCCATCTACACAGACAATAATGTGGTAGGCTTGGGGTTGTGGTGAGGGAATCAACAGGGAGAAAAAGGGGGGCATTTGTAATACTTTCAACAATAAAGGTAAATTAATAAATAAAAACACTGGAGAGGAAGAATTGGGAAGCAAGCTCTCACCTCATTACATGTAATAAAATAGCTTTCTTTGAAATTAAACTAGTTCCTGAAGTAGATGGTGTGACATCTAAGATTGCAAATTTAAGAACAATAATACAAGGGTGGGTTCCTTATTTTTCATTTCTTTTTTTTTTAATTATCAAGTTTACATTTTTAGTACCTATTTTGAAGACTTCAAAATGTGTTGGATAAAATTCATATTTTTTTAGGATGGTGCTATGTTTCATATTTGCTGTGTATGTGAATACTATGAATATGGATGGGTGAATCTGAAAGTGTTTCATTCTAAGTGCACTGTTGCCAGTGTAAATTTATAGCCAAGAAGCCAAGATGTTGATAGCATGCAATCCTATTAATCTAGGATATTGCTTTTGTAGATTAGAGATACTCAGACTCTACCTTTTACTTCTAGTTACTTTAAATCTCTATACTGAGCTATCAAGTTTCCTTTCATGATATAAAAATGCTAAGTGAAAGATATTTGAATGTTCCATCAACTGACTGACACTTTACTAGACACTTACTCTGCTCCAAATGTTACCTGGGAAAATGGGCTTTCACAGTGACATGAGAAAGGAATTTCAGGGTCACACATGGGAGAAGTTTAAGGGTAGTGACAAGATTCATTTGGGTGACAAATAATATGCCTCAGACAGTATTAATAGACAGCTGGCAGGCTCCAGTAACAACAATCCTAAGATTCTTGCTAATCCTCCATGTATTTTCTTGGTTTGGGTAACATGCAGGATGTCTTTTTTTTTTTTTTGTCTAAAGTTTTACATATGTCACCTTTTCCCCCAATTGAACCCCCCCCCACTGCAGTCATTCCCACCCCGGGCAAACCCCCACTGCCCCAGTGTCTGTGTTCATTGGTTATGCTAATATGTATGCACACAAGTCCTTTGGTTGCTCTCTAACTTCTCCTCCTCCCCTACCATTTGTCTCTGGATCTATTCTTGTTTATCAAATTATGTTGATCATTAAATCCCACATATGAGTGGCTTATTTCACTTAACATAATGCTCTCCAGGTCCACCCATGCTGCTGCAAATGGTAAAAGTTATTTTTATAACAGCACTAGAGATCTGGTACATGAAACTTGTACACGGGGGGGGGGGGGGGGGGCGTCCCCTCAGCCCAGCCTGTACCCTCTCCATTCTGGGACCCCTTGGGGGATGTCTGACTGCCAGTTCAGGCCCAGTCCCTGGAATTGGGCTTAAATCAGCAAACAGACATCCCCCTCACAATCCTGGAACCCTGGCTCTTAATAGTTCACCTGCCTGCCTACCAGGTCGCCCCTAAGTGCACCCCCTGCCAACCTGATTGCTCCCCACTGCCTCTGTGTGCCAGTTATGTCACCCCCAACTTCCCCCTCCCTGCTGGCCTGGTCGCCCCTCAATGCCCCCTGTCAGCCTAATCATCCCCAACTGCCCCCCTGCCAGCCTGGTTTCCCCCAACTGAAGCCACTCATTGGCCTGGTCACCCCTAATTGCATCCCCATCCTAGTCACCTCTTACTGCCCCCCCTACTGGCCTGGTCACCCCCAACTGCCCTCATTCTGCCAACCTGATCACCCCATGCAGCCTGCTATTCAGTTGTTTGGTTGTCTCTCACTAACCCCCTTATTATCCCGGTGGCAGGCAGCCATCTTGTGAGGGTGTGAGGGTTAATTTGCATATTACATCTTTATTATATAGGACTAAAGGCCCAGTGCATGAAATTTGGGAACAGGGGTGTGTCCCTCAGCCCAGCCTGCACTCTCTCTAATGTGGAACCCCTTGAGGTATGCCTGACTGCCTGTTTAGACCTGATCCCAGTGGGCAGTCCTACATCCCTCTCACAATCAGTACTGCTGGCTCCCAACTGCTCACCTGCCTCTTTCCTGATTGCCTCTAACTGCTTCTTTCTGGCTGCTTGATCACCCTCTAACCACTCCTCTGCCAGCCTGATTAATGCCAAACTACTCCCCTGCCAGCCTTCTTGCTCCTAACTGCCCTCCCTTGCAGGCCTAATACTTCCCAACTGCCTTCTCCTACTGGCTATCTTGTGGTGGCCATCCTGTGTCCACATGGGGGCAGCCATCTTTGACTACATGGGGGCAGCCACATTGTGTATTGGAATTATGGTCAATTTTCATATTACTCTTTTACTAGATAGGATAGTATTTCATTGTGTAGATGTACCATGTGTTTTTTTTTTTTAATCCACTCATCAAGCAGGCTATAGTTTTTTAAATGATCCAATCTCTTCCCTCATTCTTCTTGGGCCTGTGCGTGGCCCATTCCCTAACCAATCTTTTTCCTCGATCTTCTGGGTTTCCCAGCTCTTATTCTATTGGATCCTTTCCTCAGATTTACCCAGGTTAGACTCCTCCCCTTTACAGTAGGCATTTGGTTTACGCTGAGCATGTCTCAAAGTTCTGCTTTGTTGTAGGCTTCTACTGTCCATGTGTCTATCAAAGGAATGTCCCTACTGTTTTATTCCCCCTCCCCAAGAGGCCAGTTATCCCCAGGGTAATTGGAAGGTTAGTCTTTCTCCCCTGACTGGGGACTAAATCTCTTTGATGGAGGATACAGCTGTCCCCTGGGCATCTGAGAAACTGTTCCTTTCTAGTTTATTATGCTTAATGTCTGATGCCATTTATTCTCTTCCTTTATTAATAACTAACTAGTGACTGTAAGGCAAACACAATGATAAGCATTGTCTGAAATAGTGTGGAATCTTAACACAGTCTTTCTGGCTCCAGAAACAAAGTGTTTATTTGAGGAGAGATAAGAACACATGTGAAAATATGAAGCTTCATATAATACCTTAAGATTCCCAGCTTAATACTTTTGTGCTGGGGTTTCCCCTCCAAAAGCGTTTCATACACTATGTTCAGCATAGCTTTTCATTGTGCATATAATTACACGAGGAAGAAAATTTTAAAAAATGCAATTTTGGTAATGACTCTGAAACTTCCAAAATGCTAATTTACATGTCGTTATAATTCAGGCTTTCCAGCGTGAGAGACTCATGTGGAGTAGCTTTTTGTGAGATATCCATTATTCAGGGTTATATATCAAGAGAAATATGTCTCAGTAGTACAAGAGTCACTCTGTGGTCTCTTATTAACATTCAGTAAGTAAGTATCTGATAAATTAATTAGTGAAAGAATGAGAGAATGGATTCTATGAAATAAAGATGAGTCATAAGGACATGAGGACTATAAAGAACAGATTTGGTTGTGAATATCTGGTGTACAATTTGAAGTGTGGTAAAATAAGCTGTTAGTTACACTCTCAAAAGTTGTCTTTGACTGGGTGAGGGGTAGGAGAGGTGGCTTTAGGTACTTATTACCCAATGTAACTCATCCAGATACATTTAACTTCTTTTTAAAAAAATATATTTTATTGATTTTTTACAGAGAGAAAGGGAGAGGGATAGAGAGTTAGAAACATTGATAAGAGAAAAACATGATCAGCTGCCTCCTGCACAC
Source organism: Vespertilio murinus (assembly GCA_963924515.1). NCBI lineage: Eukaryota > Metazoa > Chordata > Mammalia > Chiroptera > Vespertilionidae > Vespertilio > Vespertilio murinus. Next base: position 201,001,288 of record OZ004704.1, read on the forward strand.
CCTCTACTGGGAATGTGCCTGCAACCAAGGTACATGCCCTTGATCAGAATTGAACCTGGGACCCTTGAGTCCGCAGGCTGATGCTCTACCCACTGAGACAAATCAGTTAGGGTGATAAATTTAACTTCTTATAGATTTTCTTCCTCTTAGTATTCCTATCTTACCCAGACTTTTCATTACTATTATGATTCTTCAATAGGAGTTTGTCCCTCCCTTTCCTTTATAGTATAACAGTTCTAAATTGGTATTTGGTGAATTTATATAATTACTGTTCAAATTAGTTTGGTATTTTTCTTTCATTATGCTGGAAGTCCTCTTAGGTGCAAAATCTAGCTTGATATCTTTTACTTGAAGCAATGCTTCTGGCAAATATTTCCTAGAAGTCTTTGCAAACCAGAAATTTCCAGACAGTCCTCCTTCCTCACCCCTTTTCCATTTGGTTTGGTTTATGTAATCATTTAAAAATTTTAATAAGTGGTGGTTGAAAAGAATGTACATAGGAAAATATAAATTATTTGTCCTCAAAGGGCTTTCAGTACACACTGGATGGGTATTGGAGTACACAGAGACAAAGAGGAAAGGAGAAACAGATGTTTGAACAAAATCACATTACACCATGTATTGCTTGCTATACCTGGTATATCTAAGGTGTAATGGGATCACAGGATAAGGAGTCTCTTAACATTTGCTGAGAGTTGAGGATGAAGGTTTGTTTTTTTTCCCCTTAGTAATCTATAAACTGAAGTCCACCTTAGGATCACTGATTTAGCAGTGTCCTTTCAAATGAGAAAACAGAGAAAAAATAAACTAAATTTGATTCATGAATCAGGAACTCTCCTAACTCAACCATCTTACCCAAGCAGAGTTGAAAAAAAAAAAAAACATTCTCAAGTTATTAGTATGTTAACCTGGTGTTTTGGCCTAATGTGGGGATGGGAGGGCACCTACATCTTTTAGAACACAGGCATGTCTCCTGACTTTGTAATTGTGGAGATAATTAGGAACTGAGAGATTTTTATAGGCTTCAGAGCCTGAATTTCTTTTTTTAAAATATATTTTATTGATATTTTACAGAGAGAGGAAGGGAGAGAGATAGAGAGCTAGAAATGTCAATGAGAGAAAAACATCCACCAGCTGCCTCTTGCACACCCCCTACCGGGGATGTGCCTGCAACCAATGTACATGCCCTTAACTGGAATGGAACCTGAGACCTTTCAGTCCACAGACAGATGCTCTACCACTGAGCCAAACCGGTTTCGACCGGAGCCTGAATTTCTTATATTTCAGCTCTCACCTAAACAATGTAATTTTGACTGAATTATTTCATCTTACTGAGGCCACTTCTTCATCTATAAAATTAGGCTAATCATAATGCAACTTCATAGAATTGTTCAAATGATTTTTAGTTAATTAAATAATGCAATGCATGTAAAGTTCTTGGCACAATATTTGGCATATGATAAACCTTCATGATTTTAGCCTCTGCTATCATTTCTGTTGTCATTGCTTGGTTAGCACTTCTCACCTTTTTCTAGGAAGTTTTCTACCTCCATTTCTCGTGTAGCTTTTAAGACTAGTTATAATACTTAGATGATGATATAAGTAGTATCCGTCTGAAGCAGCAAGCTCTGCTTTTTGTTTATTTGTTTGAAAGCTCTGCTTTTAAAATATATGCTATATTTTGCTTCTACTGTTTATAGGTGATTTATAGGTATGTCTTGCCTATTCAGCCATAGGGAGCTTAGTCTGTGAGAAACTCCTCCTGGGTGTGGGATTCCTTCTCTTTTCCTTAGGAAACCATGACAGTACCCTTTGTCAGATAATTTCCATTGTTCCAACTCCCCATGGTGTTTTGTGTAACACAGTGACAGTTCATGACAGAGAGGCCCACAGCCCTAAACTCAGTACGGGACCTGGGCTTATTCTTCAACAAAGGCCATCACTTCATCAGGCCTACCTCCATACAGACCTCTGCACTAGTCATGTTTGCACGGTTCCCAGACACTATAGAGGGAAAGGCAATTTACTCTTCTTTTGGAATATTCATGTTGAACAGTGTGGTATGTGATTATCAGAGTCACCAAGTGAAAAATTGAGTGACTTGCCATGGCTCCCCACTTCCCGCCCCCCTCTCCCATTGTGAGGCACTGATGCAAATAAGTCCATTAAAGCCTTCCCCAGAGACAGTCATAGGGACTGTGTGAATCAGGGCAAGATTATGGAGTAAGACCTGGGTTTGAGTCTTGGCTCGCTGCCTCTCAGCTGTGTCTTCCTTGGCAAGGTATCCAAGGTTTGTTTTTCTCATCTGTTAATGAGGGTAATAATAGCAACGACCTTGTGGAAGTGTTGTAAGAACCCAATTCTTCAAACATGGTAAGGAATCAATAATTGTGAGTTATTATATTGTCCTTTTGGTTTTACAAAAGGTCCCTTTGGTTATACAAACATGTTGCTTTTGTCTAAGAGTAGAAAATGAGGACTGGGACTTTATCCTTGGAAGACCCTGACAGATACTAGATTAATGAAAGATCTCTCTCTCTAAATAACCAAAAACTCTAAAAGGAAACAGTGAGTCAGGTTTAGACAATTCTGTGAATAATAGAATTAGACTTAAATGCAGGATAAGAATAAGGAAAGAAAAAATGATTCTAAGTTGAACTTTATTTACATTTGTTAACTGGAAAAGGGCCAGGAGGTAATCAATCAGCTCATGATGTTTAAAACAGTTGAGAAACATCATTGCAGACACAGGTAATTTTTCTTTTTTTTTTTGTAAAACATGTACATGAAACATTCCATATGTGACCTGTTCGTTATCCTTTACCATTCCCACCTTCCAACCTCAGTTCCTCCTCCTCCTTTCTCTTTCTGTTGCCACATTGTAAAGCAAATCGGATTTTCCAAAATATGCAAGTGAAAGTCAGAATTAAGGTAACTTATAATGTTTCAGTGGCTTTGGTTTAACTATTTCTGAACACTGGAAGATTCCCCAACATTCCTCCTAATTGTGCCTCCTCCCCAGTCTCATAAGTAGCTGTCCCTTCATCCAAATGCTGGCATGCCCCTAAATAAATCTTCAAATCAGGTGGTGAATATTTCTGAGACAATTAAAACTCCTTGGAACATTATATAATATTTATTAAGCCCATATGTATGTAGAAATGTATTTTTAATCACCCTTATTTACCTGAGTAAGTATAATGGACCAGGGTGACCTACATTAAAAAATGAATTAGAGGATTTTAGTATCCTGTTCCATAGTGAATCTTAGAACTGTTCAGATATTGGAGATTTTCCATCTGATGCATTCTGTGGATTCAATAAGATTTATTTTGAGAGGCAGCATTTAAATTGGACAGAATCCTTTTCTCAGGGCACATTAATTGGGTTCTACTCCCAGCTCTGCCATTAACTATTGGGGACTATAGGCAAGTTGTTTAGACCTTTTGGGACTCCATCTTCCTTATCCTCAAAATAAAGTATAAGATTTCCATCCTGTTCCAAATTGGCATAGATATGAGGCTCAAATAAAATAATGATTTTGAATACACCCAGAAGATTATAAGCCTTCTGCAAATATTATTACCTAACAAAATAAAGAAATGTATAGTGTCTTCAAAGGATGTCATAAATATCATAAAACCAAAATGTATGTCATTTCTTAACTTGGGAGATATTAGGATGAAAACCTATTATAATCAAATGTCCAAATACTAAAATATAGGGAGTCTCTGATGTTCCTTTTTCAATAGGAGGACATTGGAATTAATGAGAATTACAGATTCAAATCTTCTCTATGACCCTGTTGGTCATCCTATCTAATAGGGGGAATATGCTAATTAACCCTCATGCAATTGTAAAGATGGCAGCGCCCACAGCCCATAGAGGGGAACATGCTAATTGACTACCACACCCTCAAATATGGTGGCACCCAGTCCCCTCAGCCCTGCCGGGGTGGCAGGCCCGCCTGACTGCCTTCAATGGAGCCCCACAGTCCCTTCAGGCCCCAGCCACTCAGGACCAGCCCGAGGCATAGGCCAGCCTTGGATGGCAGCTCCCCATCTGCTCAGGGCTGCCCAAGGCTCAGGTAACTAGGGCTGGCCAAGGCTTGCGCTGCTGATAGCAGCAGAGGTGTGATGGGGCATTGCCTTCCCCTGATTGCCAAGTCTCCTTTTGCCCCTGAGGGCTCCTGGACTATGAGGGGGCAGACCAGGCTGAGGGAACCTCTCCCCCACCCCCCAGTGCATAAATTTTCATGCCTCTAGTGTCTAATAACATGCCATGAAATTCATTGGTTTCTATAAAGTGACTACATATGCTGCTTTCCCTTCTCATCTGAACATGTCATCAGCCATAAAACAAAACATTTGTCTACCTCAGCATTGCAGTTTTCAAAAAGGGTAAATACAGTTCTCCTTCTTCCTCTTCCTCTTCTTTCTTCTTCTTCTTTCTTCTTTCTTCTTTCTTCTTTCTTCTTCTTCTTCTTCTTCTTCTTCTTCTTCTTCTTCTTCTTCTTCTTCTTCTTCTCCGCCTCCACCTTTTTTTTTGCCAAAGGAAAGGGTTTTAAAACCTATGTCCTATATTTCCTCCTAGAGAAAGGGGGGTTTTCCTCAGTGCTCAGCAAGTAATATTTTTTATTGTCTAGTGATAAGGCACCTGAGTGGTAATTGTTATTCTAGGTAGTGTGAGAAGAGAGGCTTGCTTACACCATGCTGGCATATCCAGATAGAAGTAATTACAGAGAGCAAATTACCATACTCTGAAAGAGAACAACACAGAGAATAAGAAACACAGATAAGGAAAGCTCTGCCCCAGAAATGAGTAAGAGCACAAAAAATCAAAGCTGAATATTCCAGGGGCTGTTTACAGGAAGAAACAGGGACAGCAAAAATGGAAAGTCTTCCATAGAAGTGTAAGATAAGGAGATGGGAGAGATGAAATATACTCCCTCTAAGTAAAGGTTTATGTGTGTAATGGAGTCAATGAGATTGACTGCTTTTTAAAATAGTCTGTTATAAAAAAGGACAAACATAATAGGACTAATAAGAAGGAAAGGATATTAAAAAGCACATATTGATTAAAACAGAAGTTAAAATTTGGAATATTTATTGTATGCGAGTCAGCAAACAAAGCTGACCTAGATACAAGGGTATTACTGGAATTTGTTAGAGTACACATTGACTGAATTTTGCTATTTTTGTATCTATAATAATAAAAGTGTAATATGCAAATCGAATGAATGACCAAAAAGCAGACCATCTGGACGACCATGCTATGACACCCACTGGCACCAGGCCAGCCAAGGCAGGTGCAATGCATTTTGGTCAGGAACCCGGCCATCACCCCATGATCACGCTGCAGGGGGAGGCCCAGGCCATCAGCTGGTGGGGCAGTCCATTGGGGGACTCCATGATCACCCCCAAAGAGGGAGGGCCGGGTCACTGTCTGGCAGGTTGTGGTGGGTGGGTTTTCCTTCTATGGGGGCTATCATTGTGGAGCCCCAGCCAGGTGGGCAGGGCCTACCTCTTTGATGTGATGGATCACAGGGCTCCTGGACTGTGAGAGGGCACAGGCTGGGCTGAGGAACCCTCTCACTGTGAGTGCATGATTTTCATGCACCAGGCCTCTAGTAAAAAGTGAATAGATAGCAGACATTTTGACTAAAAATAATCCATTGTTGAGATTCATCACTTCATTATTTTAAATGATCATGAAATAATTTAGATGTGAATAGTTTGTAAATACAAATAGCAATATTAGGTAAAATTTACATTTTGAGTTATTTAGAGAAATCTAAAGATAAAAGATATTGTAATATTGTTTTAAAATTGTGTTGAAAGGCATCATTGTTTATGTTAATGTATTATTCAACTAAGATATACAGAGCCCTGGCCACTGGACTTAGCTCTGCGGTCACAGGGAAGTAGAGATAATAATAATGAGAAAATAGTTATTATTCATTGAATATATTTCATTGATCACCATGGTTAGCAATTTAGTTATCTCAATGGTTATTTTTAAAAATATATTTTATTGGTATTTTACAGAGAGGAAGGGAGCTAGAGAGCTAGAAATGTCGATGAGAGAGAAACATCGACCAGCTGCCTCTTGCACACCCCCTACTGGGGATGTGCCCGCAACCAATGTAAATGCCCTTGACCGGAATCAAACCCTGGACCTTTCAGTCTGCAGACCTACGCTCTACCACTGAGCCAAACCAGTTTCGCCTATCTCAATGGTTATTAACCCACGGTGCATATCAAACTCACTCAGGGAAGCATTTTTAAAACCCTGATATCCAGGACCCACACCAGCCTAATTAAATTAGAACCTCTGGGGATAGGAGACAGGGGTTGGCACCAGCATTTTTTAAATGTCAACATCAGTATATATAAATGTAATATCAATATCAGTATTTTTAAAAGCTTCCCAGGAGATTTTAACATGCAGTCAGGATTTTGAATCACTGTGCTTTTAATATTCAGTGTAAAATCTATACATTTGTATTACAGTATGCCTCTTTTTATTTATGAGGATCAATGGTGAAGGGACTTGCTCCATCAAGGTCACTTACCTGGTAAGTGGCAGAACTGGACTGTAAGTGCAATGAGTGCTGTCTGGCTCACGAGCCCACATTCTCCCAGATGCCTCAATGTCTAGCCATTTTAACTGGGACGATAAATTCTCCCATCTCTGCTATGTGGTGTTGATTGTAGAACTGAGCTTTAGCTTCAGTCTTGTTATAGTCACTATTGAATACACACAAATGGAGCCAGTTAACAGCATCTTTTGAACAGCCACTCTGAGAGGAGCATTGTACTACGTAATTGCTGTGGGGAAGCACAGGGATAGACAGTAAATGTTCCCTCATCAGAGAACTCCACCTTCCCACAAGGGTTCAATACCTGGGCTCCATGGCAGATAAAATCCCATCAGTCATCTGGGAAGGATCTTTCATTCTCGTTGGACTATAGCAGAGGTCTTGAACCCAAACCTTAAGATCTCATGCCTCTCTTGATAAACAGTGGGAGTGATTCCAGAATCAGAGGCACTTCTTTTCAAGTTACTTTCACAAACGCAAAACAATACCCTTTCATGGTGTTTTTGAGTTTGATAAAACCAATTATAGCTAAGTCTAGGGAAACCTATTATATAGGTGTTTTCTGTGTGTGAGATTTTAATAAAACGCAGGATGAGATATAAAACAATAGAACAAATTTCATTAGTAGCTCAGAAACCAGATCTGAACAAGGATTTTCTTGTTCCTAGCAATAAAACATTAGTGAGAAAAAAATGACTGAAAGTACAGTTTTGAATTTTTTTTTCATTTGCACATATACAGTATATGTGCAAGTAAATTCTCACATATGCATACATGATGCACACATACATACAGGGGGAAGCAAAGGTAGGTTTACAGTTATGAGCACATGAAACACAGTATATTCCTGTATTATTATTTGCTATTGTTTTCCATATGAACAATGGTAAACATTTTGTCCCTCTCTGTATATACTGTATGCGTGCATATACATATTATATGCATGTACAAATATATAGTGGCATATTTACAGAAAATCAATTTCATTTTTCATAGCAGTTTCTTCTGTATAACCCATTACATTAAAATATATTAATACTTATCATATTGTTACAAACTTAGGCAAGAAAAAGGTCTATAATGTTGCATTGGTTTATATATGGTACAAATTATGGATGATATCTGCCTAATTGTAGATCCACCAACATGTACTTTCTGATATGTTTCTAATATATTGAAATGCAAATATATATGAATAGTATATACACATTACCTATATGAGATATATTTATATTTTAAAATATGGTATTTGCCTTATGGACTTGAATTTGAGGGCAGGGTAAGGGCAAATATTATCATCTTTGGTTGATTATCAAAATTACTTGCAGAGCTCTTTAAAAACCCAAGTACTGCCAGCCCCAATCCTGATTCAGTAGGACCAGGGTTGCTTAGCCTCTGTGTTTTCAGAAAGCTCCTTGAATGACTGTGCTGCTTTGCCTGAGAACCATCCTGCAGCCTCAGCACAGGCAGAGATGCGGAAGGATGGATGCCAGACAACAGACATTTTAGTAAGTAAAGGAATAAGAGGCCAGGAAAACTCCTCCTGGGCAGTATATGCTCATTTATATTACAGCTGTTGAGCCCATACTGTGTTTATCCTTCTACTTGATTTTGCCCCAAACCAGATATCAATAGTAATAATTAATACCAGAGGGAGGGTATTGTTTTTTAAAACCCAGCCTGTTTTCTAGTTCCTACATATCTGGTCTGATAGAGGAAACCTTAGAGACAAAATAGCCACTTGCACACACTGTCCATTTGTCAATGCACTATTCATTAAACTTGGTTTCCCTGCTGAAGAAAGAAGAGCCTACCTTCATGGAATGACAGCTGATAGCTTTGGGGAGTGAGCTGTTGGGAAGGCCAGAGGCAGCTGTGTCGGGAATATAATAGAAAGATGCTATGGGGATAGAACATAATTTAAAATAGGTGAAGTTGAAGAGAATGGTCTTTTCCTTCCCTCCTAATTTTGCTTCCGAGCATATAGTTCTTCAACTAAGTAGCATCCTGTGATTAAATATAAAGCTCTGGAAGCTCTTCCCCGAACTCATCTCAGCTCCTGAATGTACCATTTCCTCCTTTGAATCCTTGTCCTGACTTCTATCTACACCTATCTTGCATATCTATAATCATTTGCCAGTACTTCTACTTTGAAATTGTAGTATCATTGGTAATCAGACCCATACTGTAACCATTTTTTCTTGGTATTCAATGTATGTTTGTTGAATGAATGACTGAATGAACAATTGAATGACCAAGTGAACCATCATGCTTAGAAGTAACCCCTTGAGATATCTGCACATCTCTTTGTTAATGAGGCTTTTCCTCTCTATTTCTCCTGGGCTTCACGATTCATTATCTACATCACAGGTAATTTCGTGTGAGGTTAAATAAGAGCCTCCAGGTTAAGAAGGAATAATCTTGAGGTGTCTTTAGTACCTGAGAATAATAATAAAACAATGGAATTTAATATACTTTTTTTTTTAATTTGGGGAGTGAAGGAAGGAACAAGTCATCAAACCCAGAACCTATTAATTTGACTGATATTTTAGCATTTCTTCCCAAATGCAATAGAGGTGGGGGTGGGGGTGGGTGGGAAGAGAATATGTGTCAACTTTTGCAAACTATGAGTGATTAGGGCCTGGACTTTCACATCTGCTAGGAAGGCATGTTGACAATAGGCAGGAAATCCTTACTTAGCTGGAACTCAACTGGCTGACAGCTTGCCAGTAAAATTGTGAATTTACAGTGAATCCAAATGAAGTGTTAAGACAACATCTCAAACATCTTTTGCTTAATGAGATTCTGTACCTGGCTAGCAGGTCGACAGTCTGACTTACCAGTGAGATTTTCAGTTTGCAGGTACAGTCTTGAATAAGAATCCTAAGCTCATCTTTGACACTTCACTTTCTTCCTTTGCACTAACTGCTTCTTTCAGATTCCGCCAGGGATCCAAACAGTGAAGTTAAACAAACAGCAGCATCTCAGAATGCTCTGCAAACTAGACTCATGTCATTCCCTCCCATACTGATTTCACATGAATGGATACAAGTATAGTTTCTAGAGAGAAAAAAACACACAAACAAAACAGGCTTTAGGCCATGTTTTATGACATCTTCTGTACAGTGTGTTATGAAATATCCAAGGCCAACCTGCAAACTCACCAGCCCCTTCTCCTTTTCTCAAGTCGCCCATATAGATCTAGGATTCTCTTAGGATACCTTTTTTGGGGAAGTTTTTTAAAAAGATGTTTTAACTGAGCAATGAATCTGTAGAGAAGGATCTGTATGAATGGTTTCAAAAAAGGAAACACTTTGAAATCCAATTGCACTTTTCGTCTTACCATTGCTGAGCTCCAGACAAACTAACTAATCTACTGTCTTCACATTACAAAGAGGTAAGCAGACAAAAGATATCCACTCACTTCTACCTTGGAAAAGCAGAGAGAAACAAGAAGAACGTATAAAATTTCTTTAAGATCTCTAGAGGTTTGGCAGTCATGTCGCTAGCAAAACTCTTGGCTTTATGCCTATTCCCATCTCTGCCTATTTAAATAATGTGATTCCAATATTAAATAAAAGATAAATGTGTGGTAGAAGACTTCAAGCTGGTACAGTTTCCAGATATCAAAACTGGCGTTAATCAAAGAAGATTAACAAGGTTCCATAGGCCATGCCCCCTAAAGAGCCCATCCTTCTCATAATTCCAGAATGAGTTCCCTAATCCTCCACACAGCTTCTAAAGCCAACTTATTTTGATGCTGAAAATTACTTTAATGTACTTTCATTCCTGACATTGATTTCTCCATACTTCCTTGGAGGTAGCCGCATTATTCATGAACTCTGCCTTAAGGTAGGCACCCTTTTTCTAGCTGGAAGTAAAAAAAAAAAAAAAAAAAAAAAAAAAAAAAGTTCATCATGAAAATACAGGTAAATAATGAAGTGTGGTCTCTTGTCTTCCAAGGTCTACAAAGGGCATATTGGGGAGTAAGGGGCCAACCTAGTAGGTGGTGAGAAACTTATGTAAATCAGAATAAACTCAAGAACTAAAGCAATGCAATGATTTGCAAAACAAATATATTTCAAGTACCTGTTCTTTGAGAAGTGTTGTGCTCAGTGCTATGGGGAATGCACATAAGTTTATAATAACACTGCTTATATCCATTTTGTAGGGCCAGCGTAACAAATTAAGACAAATGGCAGCTTAAAACAACAGATGTTAGTGTTCTCACTTAGGGAGGCTAGGTATCCAAAATTAAAGTGTTGGCAGGGCTATGATTCTTTGAAATTTGTACAGGAGAATCCTTTCTTGCCTAGTCCTAGCTTCTGGTGTTTACCAGAATTTATTGGCATTCCTTGGTTTGTAGCTGCATCACCCCAATCTCTACCTCTATCATCACATATCCTTCTATGTACATGCAAGCCTCTGTGTGTGTGTGTGTGTGTGTGTGTGTGTGTATGTGTGTGTGTGTGATTATAAGGATACTAGCCATTGTATTTAGGACCCACCCTAATTCAATACGACCTCGTTTTAACTGATTATATTGTTAATGACTTTTATTTGCAAATGAGGTCACATTCTGAGGTTCCCTGTCTTGGTGGACATGAATTCTAAGGGGATACTATTTAAGGTCTTGTCTTTGGAGGGCTTACTTTTGGAGGTTCATATATGGTGTGCCATGGCTGTTCCAAGGAGGTAGGCAGTTGGAGGCAGGTTTGACCATGGCTGTATTTTCTCAGATCTATGGTATCCAAAGTAGCATTTCCGACTGCCACCTACTGTGTGCCAAGTGCTAATACACACTCTCACTTACTTACTTTAATCTTCTCCTCACAACAGCCTTAGCAGTTATTATCCTTTTCACTTTATAGATGAAGAACTCACTCAGAATGTTTAAGTAATTTACGTTAGATTTTTAGAAGCAGTGACTCAAACCAACCCAACTCAAGTTTGTTCTTCATGCTGAACTTACATGTTACTGGTGGAGAAAGTAAAGCTTACATCTCTGTTACCTTCTGATGTAGACCTTAGTCAAGACATTTTCCATTATTCTATTGGAAGCTAGCATAGGCCAGTCATTCCAGGTGTGTACACTGTATCAGTTTGTATTAATTTTCTTTTGGCATCTGTCAGAGAGAAAAACACACAGAGAAATATCAGATTTTATTATCTTTATTAAACCTCCAGACTCTTTGAATATTGGTATGGCTATTTTAAACTCGTTCACATTTATGTAGTTATGCTCCTATATTCTCTTAGTCTTTCTTTGTGTTTCTGGTTTATGAACAGAATAGAGGTGGTTACTGAACACACTTCAGGGTAAACGTGAAACTCTCAAGTCACCTATTGGATTTTATAGACTGAAGCATTTCTGATGTCCTGCTAGCAATTCTCAAGCCCCAGTCAAGGGCAGGAATTTATAGGCAGAGTAGGCATCCAGGGAACTAGTGTTCAGCCTAATCTCTTCACAAACTTAATACATTGTTTAATAAAGGTCACTTATCTTTTTATTTATTTAATTTATTGGGGTGACATTGGCTAATAAAATTATATAGGTTTCAGGTGTATAATTCTATAATACATCATCTTTATATTGTATTGTGTGCTTATCACCTCAAGACAAGGCTTCTTCCATCACCATTTATCTCCCCTTTATCCTCTGCTGTCTCCCCTTGCTTTGCCACTGGTAATCACCATACTGTTGTCTGCTTTATTAGTTTTTTTTTTGTTTTGTTTTGTTTTTAATCTTTCGTTTTGTCATCCAGCCCTCAACCTCTTTTGCTCTGATAGCTGTCATTCTGTTCTCGGTATCTATGAGTCTGTTTCTATTTTATTTATTGGTTTATTTTGTTCATTAGATTTCAAATATAAGTGAATTCAGACAGTACTTGTCTTTCTCTGACAGGCTTATGTCCCTTAGTATAATACATTCCAGGTCCATCCATGTTGTCTCAAAGAACGCTATTTCCTTCTATTTTATGATCAAGCAGTTTTCCATTGTGTAAATGTAATATGCGTGTGTTTTTTTATCCACTCAACAACTAATGAATACTTAGGCTGCTTCCAAACCTTCGATGTTATAAATAATGCTTCAATGAACATAGGGATGCATATATTCTTTAAATTAGTATTTTGTGTTTCTTAGAATATATTTCCAGAAGTGGATCTTCTGGATTATAAGGTAGTTTCTTATTTATTTATTTATTTGTTTGTTTGTTTGTTTATTTATTTATTTTTAATGTAACTGCATACTTCTTTCCACAGTGGCTGCACCAATATGCATTCCCACCATTTCTTTTCTTTATATCCTCACCAACACCTGCAGGTCAAATCCTACCCTTGGACCTGTTTTGTTTGATAAAGTGTTTTGAAATAAATTTTGATTTCGAATGACTTGAAAGAGGGTGGGCACTCTCCCGGTCCTCACAAGCCTCCCTCCTGATTTGCCCTGGCCTCAAGGGCATATTTCTGTTAGCCCTTGGCCCCTGGAACAAGTTCTGTTTGCCACCCTTCACTTAGAACAGTGATTATCAGAGTGTGGGCCCGAGACAGGCAGCATCAGCATCACCTGGGAACTTGTTAGAAATGCAAATTCTCGAGTCCTCCAGACTTAATGACTCAGAAATTCTGGTGGGGGCCTGCAATCTGTTTCAACACGCCTTCTAGATCATTCTGCTGTGCACTGTACTTTGAGAATCACTGACTTAGAGAAAACTTAACACTTCTCTCACAAACTCTTCCTTTCTTAGTAAAGAATAGCATCTGTTCCCTTTTTAATTATGTGCTTTCCTGTGATGCTTCACAGCCTGCAAAGGTGCCTTAGCATACTGTTTTCTCACATGACCATCACAGCAAAGATCTGGGGGAACTGTTAACTTTTCAGCTCTACTCAGAAATGTGCAATGGCTTGCTCATGGAGATACCTGCCAGTGCCCTGAACCTCAAACCCAGGTCAGTTTTCAGCCATACTCTTCTGCCTTAATAACAGATTGTTTTATATGTTGATGAGTAACTGCAAGTAAAATGACTTTAGTGATCCTGGTCAGAGAGTGAACAAAACTATAAACATAACAACTCTTGTGATAATCACATCGTTTAACCCCCCCCCCATTTATATATTTGCTTACTCATTTAAAAACACCAACTCTAAAACAAGCACTTTGCTAGGTGATTTTTAAACTTAAAAATACTCAAGGCACATGCATATTCATGGTAAAAATCCATCTTTTTAATTCCTAAGAGATAAGCAACAACTTATTTTACAGCTGTAAAAATCACATAATCGGGGACAGAAATTGCATATTGTCTACAGGACTGTGCAGACTTCTAGAGAGGGCATATTTAATGGTATGAATTAGCATAAGTAAAGTTAATTATATATTGAGATCTTAAGTGTAAATGCAATGTTATACCAGCCCACAAAGGAGTTTCCCTCACATTCTTTAATTGGTCAGATGAAAGCATTTGGCAGAAATACCTCACTCTGTTATTTAAAGATGTTTTGGCTACTTGCCATTGTTTAAAACTGAGAGGTCAAACCAAAGAGATTGTCAGGATGAGTGTAATAGCTTTTTTGTTCATTCATTCACTCACACAAAAATTATGTATTGAATGCCCACTATGTGTCATGTGCTATGAGAGGCGTTGTTGAGATAATTATGAATAAGATGGATTCAGAACCTTATAAAGCTTGCTGTACAGAAATACAGCCAGTGACTTAATTTAATTAAAAATTAAATTGAATAATTAATAGTTAATAATATAAATATGAAATAACATTTAACTATACTATAAATGAGAAAATGCAATGTGTGCCTAGAGCAAATAATTTGGGTACCTATTTGGGCATTGTGGAAGAATTGCAGGATCAGAACACAGATAAATCATGTTTGATTCCTTATTTGATTTGTTTGTAAAATAACAGTCATGTGCCATGGCATGGGAATTAGCTAGGAAATTGTAGATAGTGGGTTCTGAAGAGACATAGAGGCTATAATATCTGTTCCACTTTTGCCTTTTTCGGACATGAGGAGTGTAGGACCCAGGGAATGTAAAATGAGTTACCCAAAGCCTCAGTCGATCAATAGAAATGTGTGAGTGGACAGAAGGCCAGGCCTCCTTATCTTAAGGTGAGAGATGGAAACATGCTTCTCCTCCAGGCAAATGAAATTGTCATATGGTGAAGGACATCTCCAGGGGTTGGGTGCAAGGGTTGAGTACAGAGAAATGAGTCAGCTCCATGATGGAAGGTGAAGAGAAGAATGAAAGAGAGCAGGAGCCCCAGTGGCACGAGAGTCTGTGAATTGTGTCACCCATCACTCCCTCTCAGTCACTCAGTTGCTATAACTGGGATGCAATGCATTAAAAGCATACCATGACTCATGTTCTGCTTTACATGAGAAGAATGAGTAAAAGTCTCTGAACTGGGAACTTTTCTCTTTTTTAAAATATATTTTATTGATATTTTACAGAGAAGACGGGAGAGAGATAGAGAACTAGAAACATCGATGAGAGAGAAACATTGACCAGCTGCCTCTTGCACACCCCCCACCAGGGATGTGCCCGCAACCAAGGTACATGCCCCTGACCGGAATCGAACCCGGGACCTTTTAGTCCTCAGGCCGAAGCTCTATCCACTGAGCCAAACTGGTTTCGGCTGGGAACTTTTCTTGTTGTCTGTTGTTCATGCATGACCATCTAAGGCCATAGGATAGATCTTGGTGTTGTGTGAGCTTGTCTCTGTTCTCCAATAACTTTGACCCCTGCATGTGAGTGATGGTGAGGGGTAGCTCTGAGGAGTGTCCCAGGTACAACATGTGTGAAATTCAATGTAAGTACAACATGCTAGAAGGACGTTGCTTTGCTCAAAGTTGAGGCCATATGCAAATTTGACATGATGTGGCTGGAAGAGGGGGTAGACAAGTAGAAGGTGGAATGAAAAAACTTCCTTTGTTGTCAGCTCCTCAAACTGTATTCTGATCTTAACTCAGAGAATTAGATTGCATTACTGAGCTCTTAAAACTTCTGTTGAAAAGGTGCAGCTGAAGAATAAGACTTCCTAGGTTTGCTTAAAATAATAAGTTAAATGTTTCAGAGGCCGGGCTTTCTAATATTTCTTTATAGCTACTGTTTTCATATGATTTAAGCTTTACAAAGACCCTTTGGAATGGGTAATATTATTTATACTTTATAGACTAGAAAAATGAGTCTCAGAAATGGTAGATGAGTTACCCAGAGCGACTGGTTATTAGTTGTATATTATTTCTCCACTACTTCACATTAAAGAAAAGCTGTAAGAATATGAGGTGGTTAAAAGTAAAGAGAAATCCAGAAGATTTCTGGAAATGAATGATAACTAAAGTTTTAAGTTTATCTAATTAAAGGTACAGCCAATGGATTAAAATTAAGAGCTCACACTGCAATTAAATTTTGAAAGGAACACACCGAGATTTTAAAATGCATGAAGGGCTTATGGGAATGAAAGACTAGAAAGAAAATATGAGGTAAGAACAAAGAATGGAGATAGAACAAAGCCATGTGATGTGTGTCTGGTTCGTTCAGGCTTTAAAACTAAGTTTACCAACTTTCTGAGCTTACCCTTTCAAGAGGGATGAAAGAATGGATGCTGCTTCAGTTAGTTTGTTTGCTTTCTCTTCTCATGTATCTGCCCGGGCAAATGTGTGTGCATGCATATGCATACACACACACACACACACACACACACACACACACACACACACAAAGAGGCAGCTGAGAGAAGTCAGTGGGTGGTGGAGAGAGATGGGGCAGAATCAGTGCATCAGGGGGCCTAAATCCATGTGATGATCAAGTTCATAGCAATTTCCCCAGGAGACTGTATCATATTCCAGTGAAAGGGCGTACAGCAGAAGGTTACCATGGCAACAAAAGACCTGAAATATTGACTCTGACTAGCAACAGGCCAGTGAAACAGCCTAACTAGGATTTATGGCACATTATAGTGTGAAAAGCAGGAGAAAATTACTGTAAAGGCAGGAATTATAGCACAACAGAACATATAAATTCCCAAATCCATCTTCCTAATTAAAACAGCATACTCAGGGGTAGAGCGCATAGTGAGGCTGTTAGCCTAAAATGGGGATGTGCCATCAATGCTTCATTATAAAGTTTATTGTTCTTAAGAGTAACTGTATATGTGTTTGGAGAGGAAGAGGGAGGGGAAGATAGCCAGGGGAAAGATAGAAGCAAGAATGCTGCTCAATTTAATCTCATGAGATTTCTATCAGATACTAATCTCTGATCACATAGGAGATTTTAAGAAGATAATCAGATTCCTCTTCATGTAAATAAGTCATCACTTTCAGGCATAAAGGCCAGAAAACTGATGCTATACTGAAACTGATGAGTCCCATTGTAATCCACCAGGAACAGAGAAGATAATTTAATTAATGAGGTTAACTATTTTTTTTAAATATATATATTTTATTGATTTTTTTTTCAGAGAGGAAGAGAGAGAGAGATAGATAGTTAGAAACGTCAATGAGAGAGAATCATCCATCAGCTCCCTCTTGCTCACCCCCAACTAGGGATGTGCCCACAACCAAGGTACACGCCCTTGGCCAGAATCGAACCTGGGACCTTTCAGTCCGCAGGCCTAACGCTTTATCCATTGAGCCAAACCCGTTTCGGCAATGAGGTTAACTATTGAGTAAAAAAATAATCTGGGATTTCCTAACCTGAAAACAACAACTCAAATATCTATATGATAGAGTTGATTAAAGTAGTTTAAGAAATTTAGACTGGTTTCCTAAGAACATTCTATATTCTAAATTTATGACTGAAAGAAAATAAAACAGTATTCCATATGTGTACAAGGTATGCTGAATTGGCCAAATGTTTCTATTTATTGTACATAGAAAGGAATCTAGGCAGATTCTACTTTGGTAAACGGCACTGTTAAAGATGCAGAGAAACGAAGCCAAGATCCAAAGTCATAATTCAGTAGGCAAGTGGCTATTAATGTACCACCATTTTGAAATAGTCAAGGAAAATCCTTGATGCAAATTTAGATACAAAAGCCTTTGTGTAAAATATAATGCAAAACAGGTCTCAGAGAAGTGTGAAGGGCCCATGTGTGTGTGTTATTCAACAGATGAGGCTCAAAAATTATTGCCCTCATTAAAGATCAAATGGGATATAGATACAATTTTAGGACAAAAAAAAAGAATTTATGAAATTAATGAGATGTTGCCCAGACCTAAAGAGCACCAACCAAGGGAATTCTAAGAAACTGCATACAGGTGGACTTTGGCCACATTTGAATCCAGAGAAGTGTTCTGTCCAATCAGAATTTTTATTTATTTTATTTAATTATTGTTTTAGTAAGCATCTTAAGATCCATAGAAGGGAGAATTCCCTAGTGTGTCCTGTCTTATCCTTTATTTCAGATCTTATTTACTAGCTTTCCCCTAAGCATTGATGTTTGCAATGCCTTCAAGTCTTCATAATTCTCACTTTATGAGGAATCCTTTGCCTAATTGTAATTCTTATTGAAAGCTCTTAATCTCTCAAATTGTTGAGCAGAACCTTAGTTCTGAATCTGGAGGCCCATCATGGAAAGTGAAACACACACACACACACACACACACACACACACACACACCATTCTATAGAAACTAATTGTTCATAATTTATTTAATAAGCCATTAAATAAGTATTTATTGAATATCTTCTAAATTTTGGGTCATGCTGGGAATAAATCCATGAACATGTTTCCTGAAGTCCTTGCCCATTGAGGGAAGGCAGGCATGAAATAGGCACAAATAATTACTTCTTAAATATGTTAAATGTGCAAAAGAAAGTACAGAATATTTTGAAAATTATAAATTTTAAATTTCCTATAACCATAGTTGCTAAAGTAGCCTTACCTCACACTCTGTTAGGTTTATGAGGTTATAGAATCCCATAATTTATGCCAGTATTATACACAAGATCTTAACAGTCACTGTTATTTTTTAAAAATAAAGCCTGAGGGCTCTTAGAAGATTTCTAAATAAATGTTCATACCTGTGTATTTTCATGCTATTCATTTCTTCATCCTAAAGTTGCTGTTTAGAAAATAATTATTATTGAGGATCCTTAGAAGTTGTGATAGGTAACAGATTTTTCTGTAACAAAGTGAAGGCAGGTAGTGAATATGGTTAATCTATATATGATTAAAGCATTCCTTATGCTTTATGTATAAGTATTTGCTATTGATAGCAGCTCCTCAAAGCAAGATTCAGCATTATTGCTACAACACACGGGACTTTTGCTATAAATTAATAATGCCTCAATATTTTCCTTAATGAAGGTGGGAATGATTGCTTTATTTTAACAAAGGGAATTTGATGTTCCCCCAGAGTTTGAGCCTTGAATGCAGACGATTAGGGATGCTACATCACAGCTGTCTTCATGTTGATAATGACTCTCTGTGAAGTTTCATAATTTCTGCCTGCAATCCATTGTTTCCTCTCAGGAGGCACTGAGCAAATGTATAGGGAGAGTCTTCAATCCCAGCACAGTAGAGGGTATTTACATTTTTTTGGGAGTATGTGTCCCTACATTTGGTTATTTGACTTTTTTTTCTCCCATTGTTTACACCTCCTTTATTTTCATGTCAGTGTCTTTCTTCTAATAGAATGACTGCTTAGTATTAGATATTAATAGATATTATTATTGCATGTTATTTACTCCCTTAAGCTTCTCCCCTTTTTAAAAATTTCCCTTCATTGTGCTACCTATGCCTAGGCATATAACAATGGCAACATTAAAAAATTCTTATTAAAAATAAAAATAGTCAATCAGTGTTACTCAGTGGTGGAGTGTTGACATATGAATCAGAGGTCATGGTTTTTCTTTTCTCTGTCAGGGCACAGGCCTGGTTTGCCTGGGTTGCAGGCTCAATCCCCTATAGGAGTGTGCAGGAAGCAGACCATCCATAATTCTCTCTCATCATTAATATTTCTATCTCTTTCTCTACCTCCCTTCCTCTCTCTAAAATCAATAAAAGCATATATATTTAAATACAAGCACAGAACTAACTGGGAGTCCAAATCCTGGTGTTGCCACTTTCTAGCTGTGCCTTGATCAGGTAACTTACCTACTCTTTGCCCCAGGGTGGCGGAATGCATGAACCCCACTCAGAATAGTGTCCCACCTTTAGTAATGGAACATTACATATTAATTATTACAGTGATAGATGTACAGAATTTTATCCACACACTCCTATCATAGGTTGGAGGGAAATCATATTCAGGGAGTGTATTATGCTTTATAAGAACCAGAAATAGAATTTAGGATTTGCAGCTGGTAACCTGAAATTAAACCAGGCCTCAGGCCCTTTGGTGAATCAAGAATATGTCACAGCACCAAAATCATGTCTTTTTATCACTATCATTCCGGAAATCCAATGGGGGAGCTCCTGCATGCAGATCTAAAATGTTATGTACCCCATGAAAAAGATATATCCAGCACAGAAGGAGTTGTCCACCATTTGCTGAATTGCACTGAGCATTGTTTCTCTTTGAATGTGACCATGTGACCCAGTTTCAAAGGAGTAGTGCTAATATCCCCCTTGCTCCTCACTAGCAGACTTGGCCAATTTTAGAGTAATAACCTGGATTCCATCCCATTGGATGCTTTTTAGAGTGCAACCTAAATTTTCTAGGACAAGGCTAAATTAGACAAGCTCTTACATAGCTTAAAGGATAACATCACTATAGTTAGTTTTGATAATAACATGTTCAATGTTTTCTAGCTGCTTATAATTTATTTATTGTCCTCACTGATCTGTGAATTTATGATTTAAAGTTTCTGATTATTATTCTGTACTTATTCAGATCTAACCTAAAGAATCTGCAGTTACGCAAATAGTTAGTTTTTAAAAAGAACTTTTCCTAGTGTGTTCATCTGAGGCAGGTGAAAATTTTTTCATAAAAGTTTCTCTAAATGCAGATAAACTATTTTAGTCTTTCTCACCACATTCCGCCTGCTTCCTTTGACATCTTCCTCCATTTCCCCAGCCTCCAATTTTCTTTCCACTTTCCTTCCTCCCACGAGCATAACTTCCTTCCTCCTCTTTTTGGTGAGTCCTTCCTAACACCTGCTCCTTCCCCACTTTTTTTATTTGTCACTGAAGACCAAATGCATGAATTTGTGCAAGAGGGGTCCCTCCTGTCTGGGTCTGGGGTGCGGGTAAACTGGATTTGGGGCTGTCAGGGTCCCAGCAGCAAGGTCTGGGTCAGTGTGTGTCATAGCTACCATCCAGTCATCCGTTCATTCTGGTTATTCAGTCCTAAAGATCACTTAGGTTTATTTATATATATTTGTCCTTTTCTTGGGACTTCTGATCTTTTCCATTAACTACTCTTATGATGAAAACATCATTGGATTCTATATGTGTCTATGCCTCAGAACATCATCATTACATTAAAGTAAATCCACATGTTCCTCCTTTTATTAAATAACACCTCTACCCCTCCATTAGATTCATTATCAGAAATTGCTTGTCTCTAGATAGCAAATACTGCAGAGCTTTCCAAACAAGTAATTAGATGATATTATTATAGTATATCTCCTCATCTGAATCTGAGTAGGAGTATAGAATGCTAACACCTTCAACTGAGTAAACTGTTTGCAATTTTCTCAAAGTTAATTAATATATAAATACTTGCTAAACAAAGGTAACACATTTTTAATTAATATATTAAGATTATTTGAATAAGTTTTGGCCCTGGGCCTTACAAATATCATGTTCCCTTTGGGGGCAACAGATAGATTGTTCTGAGTGCACTGTGATGCGTGTGTAAAAGGTATGTGTAGGTTTCTATGTTAATATCAAAGAGCATGTTATTAATTATGTGTATTACATGTAGGAGTTCCAAAGTGAATCCCAAACTGTGCCCTCTCCCTAAGCCCAGGATATATATCACCACTGAGGCTTGACTGCTGTGTTAGAGCCTACTCCTCCTTCCCCAAGGATAGATATATGTCTGTTATAGCAAGTTTTGGTTTAGTTGGATTAAAATAATACCTACTCCTGATTTCCCCTCCACATCCTATATAATAAAAGCCTAATATGCTTAGTGTCCAGTCATCCAGTTGGCCCTTCAACCAGTCAAAGCATACTATTCTAATGATATGCTAAGGCGACTCAACAGCTTACTCTAATGTGCACTGACCTCCAGAGGGCAGATGCTCTGACTGGCACTTATTGTTGGGGTCCAGCCAATTGGTACTGAGTGAGACAGGCCAGACATGCCCTGGAGCCCTCCTGTAATCCCTCCCCTGCTGGCCAACCTCCCAGTCCCTGATCTTGCACCAGTGGGGTCCCTTGGCCTGACCTACACCCACTTGCAATCTGGGACCCCTTGAGGGATATCAGAGAACCTGTTTCAGGCCAATAGCAGAACGACTGGTTGCTATGATGTGCACTGACCAGTAGGGGGCAGATGCTCAATGCAGGAGGAGCACCACTCAGCCAGAAGCCTGGCGAGCACAGCACCAGTGGGTGGTGGGAGCATCTCCCAACTTCACAGCAGCCTTTCCTGCCCCCACGGCAGCACTAAGAATGTCTGACTGATGGCTTAGGCCTGCTCCCCATAGTGAGGGGGCCTAAGGTGACACTGGGACATCCAAGAGGGCTATCAGACTGCAAGACAGCACAGTTTGGGCTAAGGGACCCCCCACGAGTGTATGTATTTTATGCAACAAGCCTCTAGTATATTCTATATGTAAAAAAAATATCAATAGATTGTAAAAATGAATTACAAGACCCCTTTGGGATTAATGAGGGTTATATGCAAGAACTTGGGGTTTCTGAACTTGGACTCACATTGGGAGAGTAGACATTGTCATTATATGTGGTTCTCAGGCAAATACACCCTATTACTTGATATTGCTGATCCTGCTTCTTCCAAAATCCATAAAATATTTAAAGAACGAACTGAGATTGATGATGGAATATCATTTCAAGAGTTATCTTTTTATTTCTTCTGCTAGAAGATATCACACATTTCTGTCTCAATCATTATCAATATTTTTAGGGGATGCCACACAGAATTTTCAAAACAACAATTGAAATATACAATCTAACAAAGAATTTTTATGTGTCTTCAAGGGGGGTATTTGAGACATCCTTGAGTAATGGTTGATAAACTCACTGTTTTGTAAATAAATTTGTTTTGGATTAAGGCCATATACACTCATTTACATATAGTCAATGAGCTATAGTTGAGTAGTTGCCAAGGTACCTTATGGCCTACAAAGCCTAAGATATTACTAATATGTCTTTTACAGAAAAACTTTGTTGTCCACTCTTTTGAAGGTGGAGTGCATGATTTATTGAAATAAATAGGAAAAAAAAGAGAACATATTTGAAATAGCCTGTGCTACAAAATCCAGATTTTATATTCTGTGGAGTGGGGAGCATTGGTCCTGCTTGTTTCTTTTCTTGTCCATGCTGTCCTTGGAGGTTAGAGGATTGATGTTTGAGAAATGTAGAATAGGACCATATGTTAGGTAGTGTCGTAGAGGGCTGAGCAGGTCATTTGCCTATAGCTTGATGACTTAATCATCATAGCATCATTATGCCATCTGGGCTTTGATGCTGTTCATCTTAAATTTTCCCATCATGAAGCCTCATCTTTTACCTACAATTTCTTAAAGGTGGACCTATGTCAAAGAAGATAACTTATTTGTTTTCATTTCTTTATTGTTTACTTATTTTATTACAATCCCAAATGTTAAATACATTTAAGAAATTAGGTTCTTACAAGGGTATTTCTTGGATCACATGACCTCACACATCTAGAGGAAATAATGAACAACATAGACTGGTGAACAAAAATAGACCCTGAGAAAGAGAGGCAGCGATCAGACTCTCAAACCTCAGAGGGAAAGTAGGGGAGGGTGGGGGTAAAGGGAAGAGATCAACCAAAGGACTTGTGTGCATGCATATGGGCCTAGCTAGTGGCCATGGACAACAGGGGGGGTGAGGGAATATGTAGAGAGGGGTTTGGGATGGGAATGGGAGGATAAGGACAACTATGTGATACCATAATCAATAAAAATTAATTAAAAATTAAATTCTGAATCTTAATATAAAAGTCAAAGTTTTCTTTCTCCCCAGGAAAAATATTAAGCAAATCTGCAGCAATAAAGACTTTGAGATTAGTTTCTTAATCAATCATGAGTGTGTGTACATACACTTGTGTGTCACATGTATACTTTCATGTAACCATGATCACACTCAAGATACATAACTTTGAACTTAAGTTTTAACTGGATTGTCCAATCTCTATCTGCTTTGAAATGGCCACCACTTTATTTATTTAAAATTTTCTCATTAAAACTAATCTGGGTCATGTGGGAACTTGTTAGAAATGTACAACCAGAAGTCTCATCTCAGGCATTCTTAGTCAGAATCTGCATTGTGCAGATCTTGTGATTCGTGTGCATGTCAAAAAAATTTTTTTGAGAACACAATTCTAGGAAATGCATTTATTTCTTCGTCCTTTAGCTTAATATAATTAATTGGGTATAGTGACAAGCTTATCAGAATCACTGTGAAACTTAGGGGGGAAAAGTATTCCTAGGCTATAGACTTCAATATTAAATCTGAGGTATTTTTAAGTATCTATATTTAAAAAAAAATAATTCCAAAAGTCAATCTGTTGTATACAAAATATAAGAAGGTGTTATTTGCAAGAGTTTTCAGCCAATATAGATTATATAATATCCTGTCCTGTCCATTTTTTGTGGCTGTTTGTTTCAAATGTGAGTAAAGCATGGACCCTTTTTAAGGGCAAATAGTCTCATGCATCTTCACAATTGACTCAAAATATTTACTATAATGTTTATTAAATGTGTACATTCACAAAAAATAAGTATAGGTGCTGTAGGTTCTTATATGGCCAGAAAATCATTGCAAATTTACAAATGATATGAAATAATTTGATCAAACTAAGAACATCAATTAATGTGGCAAATGACATTTTCCTGAGAATAAATCTTTGAATGCAATATGAATACAACATATTAGACATGGTATAGATTCTTTGGAATTTGGCATATCTACTACTCAGAATCCCATTTGGTCTTTTCTTCCCACTAGTACATTCAACATTATATTTATATTCAGTCTTTTTTTCTCTTAATTGATTCCATCAATTGATTTCCTACTGTCAGTGTGATTTCAGGCATAACCTCAGAGAATGACATTATGTGACAGTCCTTGGTAGGTAATTGTGTGACAGTCCTTAGTTGGAATGATTTCCCAGAATGTCCTTAATTGCTTTTAAGAAGAAACCACACATTAGAAAAAATATCCAAGACAACTTTGGACACCTTAGCATATTTTCTCAATATTGCACACTTGGTATGTAATGAAACTCAGTAGACAGAGGAATTTACAAACAGAGCCTTGAAATGAGAAAGACCTAGGATCTCTTTTGTAGCAGTTCAATTTACTAGATACATTCCCTAAGGTGAGTTTTTCTGCTTCTTTGTGTCCTGGTTTCCTTATGTATATAATGGGAGGTGATTACTACCTACTTCATAGGGCAAGGAATAGGGAACATATGCAAGGAAAGCCTTTAGTCCAGTCTTAGCACATCACAAACACTTAATTATTATAGTAATGTTATTTTTTATTATAGATCCTGATATTATGTTTTTACTAATTAAGTCTGCCACATATCTCTTTAATTTATTTGCTTCATTATATTCTGAATATATTTTATTTCTCTTTTCTCCACTAACCTCTTATTCTAATAACCTAATTGTAGCAGAGGTGAAAAGTTCTATTGAAATGCTAGAGTATTTGGTATCTAACTCAAAGCACTGTTGGCACCTTTCTTTTTACTGTTCTTGCTGTAGCTGCCTTCCCAACTACTGCTGTTCACACACACAGCTTCTAGATGCCGCTGCACAACTTTATTCACTTTCCAGTGCAGCCAATCGAGTGAGAGAGCCTCTTGTGACAGTGATGGCCTGGGGCTGGACCCGTCTAAGACAATGTTGCTTTCATTAATTGCCCTCTGTACTTTTAATTTTTGCTAATGAGGCCTGTAATAAATATATTAAAGATGAAAAAGATAGCTCAAAACATAGAGAAATACTGTATTTTGTTTTATGATCAGCATCTTCCTATGTGTATGCAGTCAGGATTGAAAAATGGAATCCCCACACTTGAAAATGCACTGAGATGCATTTCTCTGAGATGATGTGTCAGAAAGGGCTTTTGATTTAGAAGTACTTTTATTTTTCTTATTTCTAGCTTCTGTATGAATAGAGACTTCATTCATAGAAATAGATTCATGGTATCCATTAGAGGCATAGAGAATAAATGCAAAAGAAAGGAGGAGAGGGAAAAAGAGACAGAGGAAAGAAGGGAGGAAGGGAGGCAAGTGGAAACCCAAACAGAATAGGCTTATAACTATTTTTTTAAAGACAGAGAGAAAAGACAGCTCCTGAGTTAAACAAGTACTAAAAAAGCCTAAAAACCTTCATGTGCTTTGCATTTATATACCATCGACATAACCATAAAGCATGAAGGAAATGCAATAATATATCTGGATTCAAGGCCGACATTCTGACTGTTCACAGTCATTAGATAGTCTAGTTCTGTCTTGCAGTGGAGAGGTGCTGACCTTAGTGTTTTCACCTTATTATAGTGCTCTTAATATTTTCAAGTTAGATATGCAACAGCAGAAACTCATTGAAGGGAGTATCTTCTTAAACAAGAAGACAGAGCTAGAACTGACAGGGACATTAGTCTGGTAAAAAATCACATCGACCAAGATCTACCTCCAAATGATGTAGGTGATGAAGAAGCATTTATAACACACACCCTTTAGCATAGAGGCCGATGAGAATAAAGGAACACGAACCAGCTGTCCTAAGAATAACAATCAGAAGCCTGTGCTCTTATAAATTAAAAATAAAAATAAAAATCATATACACAAGTCCCATGTGCCTTCTGCTGCCATATTTTAAGAAAACATTGACTAACTAGGCATGTCCTGTGAGACACAGTGTGCTGGCTATTGAATCCCAACTCTACCACTATTAGTCATTGACAAGTCAGTGACCTCATGTATATATGAATACGAAAGCCCCTCTCTTGGTTTGAGCTAAGAATTATATTACATAATGCAACTAAAGGTTTTTAGCACAGTGTTTGGCTTATAACTGGAACTATTATTATTCACAGAAAAATATGATGAGATTGATAGGAGCCACAAGATGAAGAGCTGAAGAAACTTGAAATGTTCTGCCTGTATAGAAGAGCTTAAGGAGGGATCTGACAACTGTTATCAGCTATTTGCATGACTGTTATATAGAAAAGAGGTTCTGGTTAATGAGCCTCAGTCTAGAAGACCCATGGATAAAAGTTATAGGAAGATTTACTTGGCTCCATAACAGGAATAATATTCTATTCAAAGTGTCCTAATCATCAGAATAAACTTCTGTAGGAGGTACTGAGCTCTCTATCTTTGGAGAAAGTAGCAATAGCATGTTTCCCCAAAAATAAGACATCCTCTGAAAATAAGACCTACTTACAGGTTTCCTTCTGAGTGAAATATAAGGCATCCCCCAGAAAATAAGGCCTCCAGGCTCTGTCTCAGACTGAAAATTAATTTACCATAAACTAGTCGCTAGGGCCGCCCCAACTGGCTTCTAGCAACCAGTGACTTTGCGCGGAGTACTGATGTCACTGCTGTGTGAATGGAGAGAAATCAGCATTGAAACTTTGTGAAACCTAAACTGCAAGAAGCAGTGACTTGGGTGAAGAATTCATGGGAGAAAATCACTGACAGCTGCAATGCAAATGCACTGTGAGCAGGCTACCTTGACAAGAAGTACTCATTTAAAGACAGTGCTATTGCTAACCATGAGAGATTTGGTCCACTGATTCTGAAAGAAATGGAGTCACAAGAAATTCACCAGGAAATTCAGGAATTGGATTGGTATGATGATGTTCCAGAAGATGATGACATGATTGTCATTGAATAAATGAGTAAATTCTTGATACTGTAGGATTCACAGTTTGTCTGGTTTGTGTTGACAACTACCGTACTACCATACCGTGTACAGGTAATAAATTTCCTTTATTTTCATTTAACAATAAATGTGTACTGTATTCTTCTTCATGGAAAAATAAGACATCCCCTGAAAATAAGACCTTGCGCATCTTTGGGAGCAAAAAATAATATAAGACACTGTCTTATTTGGGGAAAAGGGGTAATAGTACTACTGTAATTAGTATTAGTAGTAATAGTAGTAACACATAAAAATAGCTGTTCAGGTGTTTCAGTTACTGTTCTAAGAATATGCATTTTTATTTGATCATCATAACAGCTATGTGAGGCAGTCTACAGTTATTATCATTCCCATTATACAGATGAGAAAATTGAAGCACAGAGATTCAGTAAACACCCAAGAACATATTATTTAGAAATGACAGAGCTACAATTAGAGAGTCCAGTCTTCCTGGATCTTGAGTCCATTCTCTTCACTGCTCCAGGAAATACCTGTCAAATACAAGGGGAAACATTGAATAACTGGTCATCATGAAGGTTAGAAATAGGTTTCCTGCACTGGATTAGGGATTCAATTGGATTATCTCTACAGTCCTTCCTCTTGAATGTCTGTAATTTTCTAAGACCAAAAGGCAAAAAGAAGAAGAAGAATGTCTGTAATTTTCTAAGACCTAAAGGCAAGAAGAAGAAGAAGAAGAAGAAGAAGAAGAAGAAGAAGAAGAAGAAGAAGAAGAAGAAGAAGAAGGGGAAGAAGAAGAAGGGAAAGGGGAAGGGGAAGGGGAAGGGGAAGGGAAAGGGGAAGGAGGAGGAGAGAGAGGGAGAGGGAGAAAGAAAAGAAAAAAGACACAGTGGCAAAGTTATAAATTGTCATGAGGTTTCTCAACACAAGAAAGCCCAAAGTATTAATTAGAAACTATGTACTGAGATCAGATGAGAAAGCGAACAACAAGATGGCGGCAGAGGTAAAAGCCTAACTGCAGCCGCACTCAACAATTTCAAAAAATACAACTAAAATATAGAGAGGACACTATCCAGAACTACAGGAAAGATGACTGACTGGGAATTCTACAACTAGAAGGAAAGAGAAAACCAGAAGGAAAACCAGAGGAGCTGTAAAAGCCTAAGGTACGGAGGGAGGCACCGTGTGCTCGGGGAGAGGACAGAGCCTGAGAGGAGGGGCGGCTGAGTGCCTGGCTGGCGTTCCCTAGCGGGAAGGAGATAAAAGCTCCGGACCGTGCTGAACCCCAACTCCGACTGCACTGAACCCCAGTTCTGGGCGAGACCCCGGGGGTCCCAGGCTCATACAGAGGGAATCTGGACTGTAAGGGGGAAGCTCAGCGCCTCGGCAAAAAGGCAGAGCCCCGGAGTCGCGCACATTGCGCGCAGAGGAGGGACTGTTCGCTGAGCTGCTGAATTGCCCCAGCGGGAAGGACTCAAAAGCTCAGGACTGTGCTGAGCCGCAGTTCTGACTGCACTGAACCCCAGTCCTGAGCAAGACCCTCGGGCTCCAGCCTCATACAGAGGGAATCTGGGCTGTAAGACCGAAGCTTAGGGGAAGGGCGAAAAGCAGATCCCCTGAGTCGCGCACATTGCGCGCACAGAGGAAAGACTGTTGTTTGGGCCACGAGATCGCCCTGGCGGGAAGGAGACATAAGCTCCGGACTGTGCTTAACCACACTTCCAACTGCTCTGAACCCCAGTTGTGGGCTTGTTGGGGGAGAGACTACACTGTCTGGTAGCGGGCGAAGCTCTAGGGTGCCTTTCTCTCAGAGGTGCTTGCAGCGAGTACCAAAGGACACTGAGGTACACTGAGACTCAGGAACCTCCGAGGGCGGGGCTAACCGGAAGCCAAGGCTGTAGGCTCCACCCTGATACCCCGCCCCATCCAAGCTGAACTCAGAGAGGCTTTTGCAGGTTTCCAAGTCTAGTGGAATAAGGTTGTCTCCTGGCATAGACACAGCTGATCTTCCCAACCTACCAACTCAGGGAAGCAGCGAAAATGCCGAAACGAGGTAACAGATCACAAACGAAAGAAATGGAGGACAAAAAGCGACTGGATATAGAGTTCAAAGCCACGCTTATAAGGTTGTTCAACAATCTCTTAGAAAAGGCGGATAAAATTAATGAGACCTATGAGGATATGATAAGAGATCAACAAGAAATAATAAAGGGTCAACTAGAAATAAAGAATACAATCTCTGAAATAAATAATATTATACAGAGTCCTAAAAACAGATTGGAAGATTGCAAGAATCAAATCCAAGATTTGGAACACAAAGAGCCAGAGGACACTCCTCCCCAGAAGCAAGAAGACAAGAGAATCCAGAAAGTTGAAGATAATGTAAGAAACCTCTGGGACAACTTCAAGCGAACCAACATCAGAATTATGGGCATCCCAGAAGATGACAGAGATCAAGATACCGAAAACATATTGAAAGAAATAGTGACAGAAAACTTCCCCCACCTGGTGAAAGAAATAGACTTACAAGTCCAGGAAGCACACAGAACCCCAAACAAAAGGAATCCAAAAAGAACCACACCAAGACACATCATAATTAAAATTCCAAGAGCTAAAGACAAAGAGAGAATATTAAAAGCAGCAAGACAAAAGCAGGTAGTTACCTATAAAGGGGCACCCATACGACTGTCAGCTGATTTCTCAACAGAAACCATGCAGGCCAGACGGGAATGGCAAGAAATATTCAAGGTGATGAATAGCAAGAACCTACAGCCAAAACTACTCTACCCAGCAAAGCTATCACTCAGAATCGAAGGCCAGATAAAGAGCTTCACAAATAAATTTAAGCTAAAGGAATTCATCACTGCCAAGCCAGAATTATATGAATTGCTAAAAGGGGTTCTTTAGGAAGGGGAAGAAAATAAAGATAAAAATTATGAACAAATGCATAACTATCAACAAGTGAGTCTAAAAACCAAGGGAAGTAAAAATCATGATGAACAATATTAACTGGTGAATATAATAGAATCAGAGGTATGGAAGGGGAGTGGACTGATGATTCTTGGGGAAATGGGGAGTGGAGCGGGGCGGGAAGAGACTGAACATAAACTGGACCTATGGATGAGGACAATGGGGGATGGGGAAGGGTAGAGAATTGAATGGAAACTTGGTGTAGGGGAGCAATGGGGGGGGGGAATGAGGAACATTTGTAATAATATGAACAATAAAGATTTATTAAAAATATATATATATATTAAAAAAAAAAAGAAACTATGTACTTCCACTTTATACTCAGAAACATAAGAATGGACATATCATTGTCTTGTTTTAGAAAAAATAGAAACCTATACATTTAAATTAGGGATTTGTAGTAGAACTAAAATCAGCAAAAAGAGGCTAGTGAATTTCTGCAGGGAAGGAGATACTAACTCAGCCGTGGGCAAACTGTGGCTTGTGGGCCTGATAGGCCCATTCGGCTGTTCTATCCAGCCCATGGAGCAGAAAGAACAGAGGGTTCTCTTGCTCTCCCCTCTGCTCCTTCACCAGCAGCCCAAGATGAGAGTGCCAGTGTGGTCAGGTTACTTTTGTTCTGGCCCTCCGGTCCAGTTTAAGAACCCATTGTGGCCCTCAAGTCAAAAAGTTTGCCCACCCCTGTTAACTCATTGAACAAATACTAACTAAGCACCTACTATGTGCTAAGATCAGAAGATCTATGGCAAAGAAAGTAAGACCTTAACAATCACTGCAGTTTCTACACATCTAGACTCTGATAGCCTTTCAGCTTTTCCTGAACTTTAGGATGCAATAGCATATTATTCAATCCTTTAAGAAATTCATACATTATATTGTTGTAGAAAGGAGGCATTTTAAAATATTTTAATATGAACTAGGTAATTTCACCTTCAGTTTGGGAGCTAAAAGTGTACCCTTGAATTTATCTTGGCCCACTCCCTGCCCAGTAAAGACAGATTGCACTAAACTATTTTAATATACTGAAGAAGGAAGAGCTCTGGTGTACAAATTTGGAGTTTTGCTACTGATGTAACTCACAACAGACTTCTATGGATCTCAGTTTTCATATTTATAAAGTGTGAGATGTTGACTAAACTATATTTGCTTCCTTTAGGCTCGAATGTTTCATATCTCTTTTATTTTTATCATTATGCTTATTTTCAGCATGTAGATGCCAGATGGCAAAATGCCCTGGCAGTGTGTGTAGGACCCAAATTGATTCTGGGAAAATGGGGCACCAGTGATTTCTAAGGTATGAGGAGCTGAAATAAACAGAAGCCTCTAGGTTCCAGTTCTATTTCTGTTGGCTATAAAATGTAGGCATGGCTCAATATAGGAGACATCTCCTAGCTTTTAATATTAGATTTTAATGTTGCCTAACAAAACCCTTTGAGGCTGTTTTTTGCTTAGACTATTTTAATGTTCTGAGGTTACGGCAGGTGCAGTATGGCATATAAGGCTTAATTGCCCATACCCAGCTTTAATTTCTCTCAATCTTTCAAAGCATTAAGATATAATGTTATCTCTTGGTGTGTTGCTGTGAAGATAGTTTATTATCTGTGTATTCT
This sequence comes from Vespertilio murinus, assembly GCA_963924515.1. Classification (NCBI taxonomy): domain Eukaryota; kingdom Metazoa; phylum Chordata; class Mammalia; order Chiroptera; family Vespertilionidae; genus Vespertilio; species Vespertilio murinus. The sequence goes on from OZ004704.1 coordinate 201,033,490, forward strand.
TAGATGGCTTGCATGCTTGAGTAGACAGTCATTGTATTCAGTAAAACTTCTGGTATAGACCTGCATTCATTATAAATTTCATGGGCCTGCTTTGTCATCACAGTTTACCATGTAGACCTCACATATCTCTCTTTCTCTGTTAGTCTTGGATGCTATCACTTCAAAGTGAAATATACAGTAAGGTCACATGTTTCATAGTTTTTGATAATGCCACTCCATGTGCTGCTCTTGAGCTTAATTGCCCACAAAAACTCCTAATTCTTATGCTCATTACCTTGACTTGCTTTTAGTTTCATTTGCCTTCTTCATGAATCTTCCTTTAGCAATGAGAAGACTAAAGATAACTTAAAGTGGTCTGAGAGAGATTCCCCACTCCTGTCAATGCTACAGAACTATATAAGCCAGTGGTCTATGATGGGAATCTATTAGGATGTCTTAGGGTAGATTTTGGTTCTAAAATTCAAACCTGAAGAAATAAAAAAGCTATCCAGACATGAGAAAGAAAGCCAAAGGGATGAGTTTACCAATTGAGTATAAAGGTTTTTTTTTTCCCCTGGATTAAATGTTCATGTACCCTCAACATTCACATATTGCAACTTAACCCCAAGATAATTATATGTGTTAGGAGGTAGGGCTTTCAAGAGGTGATTAGGTCATGAAGTTGGAGTCCTCGTGCATGGGATTAGTGCCTTTATATAGGAGGCCCCAGAGAGTTCTGTCCTGCCTCCTGACATCTGAGGAAACAGCTAGAAGATGGCTGTTTGTGAACTAGGAAGCCAGTTCTCACCAGAAATCAAAGATGCTTGTGTCTTAATCTTAGACTTCCAAGCCCTGCAGAACTATAAGAAATAAGTATTTGTTGCTTAGCCATCTAGTTTATGGTCTTTTTGTTATAGCAGCCCAAATGAACTAAGACAAAGTTATAATACTTAAACTATACATTCTTAATATTAATGATTATTTTAGCCTTTCTTTTTAAGCAGATTGACACGGAGAAAGGCTTTCACTTGAGTTTCTTCTATCAGCTAATTTTAACTCTAAATAAACACTTAAAATGATTCAGCTTTTCTAAATACCCATGTTTCAAATTATTGGTTATTGCAAGGGTAAAAAGGCTATACAATATCCTTATACATCAATAATTATCCTAAATGTAAATGAACCGAATTCATTGATAAAATGGCACAGACTAGCAGATTGGGGAAAAAAAAAAAAAAAACAACTCAACTATATGCTGCCTTCAGGAGACACATCTCTATTGCAAAGACAAAGACAGATTCAAAGTGAAAGGGTGGAAAATGTTTCTCTAAGCAAATAGCTTCCACAGAAAAGCAGGTATAGCCATACTTACATCTAATAAATATAGATTTCAAGATCTTAGGGGGCCTAAATACTCCATTGTCAGCTGTAGATAGATCACTCACACACACACATACACAAACACACACATACACACACACAAAATCAATAAGGAAATATAAGCCTTAAATGACACATTAGACCAAATGGACATAATTGACATTTACAGAGCCTTTCATCCCAGAACATCAAATTATACATTCTTCTCCAGTGCATATGGAACAGTCTCACAAAACAAGTCTTTAGAAATTTAAGATTGAAATCATACCAAGCATATTCTATGACCACAATACTAGCAAATTAAATACAACAATACATTAAAAACATTAAACATCACAATGAAATGGAGTTTCATTCCAGGGGCACAAGGATGGCTCAACGTATGCAAATTGATCAGTGTAATGCACCACATTAACAAAAGCCTAAAAATCATATGATATGACCAGTCGGCGCAGAAGAAACATTTGATAAAATATAACATCCATTTATAATTAAAACACTTAATAAAATAGAAATAGCAGAAAGTACCTCAACATAATAAAGGCCTTATATGACAAACCCTCAGCTAATATTATACTCAACTAGAGACCGGTGCATGAAATTTGTGATGGGGAAACAAGCGTGGCCTGTGTTCTCTCACAATCAGGGACCCATTTGGGGATGTTGGGCCTAAACTGGCAGTCAGACATCCCTCTGGCAATCCAGGACACTGTATATACAAGGGACCATACTTTTCATACAGGTGAAAGGCATCTTGCTGTTGTATAGGCAGCTACATATTTTTGCCCTGATTATAAAAATTAGAATGTAACATTATCCTTCTGAGGCAGAAGTACCATTTTCCTCATCTTATGGGTGGAAAACTGAAGCAGAGAGAAGTTAAATAATTGGCTTCTTCACACAGCTATAAGTGTTAGAATCGGGGCTGACCACAAAATGCAAGCCAGAGTCCATGCATGTCATAATTGCATCATTCTATTTTTTCAGTGTTAGAGTAGCCTTGCCAGGTTTTAATTTTTAAATCTAAGAGACTGTTCCCAATGTATAGGGTTAGGTTCCTAGGCCTGGCCAGCAATCAGGGTCATCTGTGGGGCAACCAGCAGGTGGGGCGACCATGGGGCCCTTGTTGGCACCCACCTTGGCTGGCAGTGTGGCACCACCTGCCGGCTGGCCCCACCCCCCCCCATCACTGCCCAGTCATCTCCCTCTTGCAGGAGCTGCCCTTGGTCAAGTGTCTACCCCCTGGTGTCAGTGTGTGTCATAGTGACTGATCTTTCCTCTGGTCATTCCGCCATTTGGTCAATTTGCATATTAGGGTTTTATTATATAGGATTAGAGGCCCGGGACACAACATTCATGCACTGGGGGAGTCCCTCAGCCTGCCTTGCAGTCCAGGGCCCTTTGGGGGATGTCCAACTGGGCTCGAGCAGGCCTAAGGCAGCAGTTGGACATCCCAAAAGGGGTCTTTAGTGCTGCTGTAGAGGCAGGAGAGGCTCCCTGTGGGAGCTCACTGAGGACCAGGTGGCAGCTCCTGTGTTGACCATCTGCCCCCTGATGGTCAGTGCATGTCATAGCAACTGATTGTTCCACCATTTGGTAGATTTGCATACTAGCCTTTTATTATATAGGATTAACCAACTAGAGGCCCAGTGCGTGAAAATTCATGCACTGGTGGGGATCCTTAAGCCTGGCCTTCCCCCTCTCACAGTCTGGGAGCCCTCACAGTCTGGGAGACAACTTGGAGATAAGGGGAAGGTGATGCCCCATCATACCTCTGTTGCTGCCACTGCCAGCAGCTCAAGCCTCAGCCAGCCCTGGTGACCTGAGCCTTGGGTGGGCCTGGGCAGCTGGGCATCTGCCATCTGAGGCTTGCCTGCACCTCGGACTCATCCTAGGTGGCTGGGGCACTGAGGTCACTGGGGGATTCTGGAGGCAGGCTGGGCTGAGGGGACTGTGCACTGCCATATGTGGCTGTGGGCACCGCCTTTTTTGGGGGCATAACAGTTAATTAATGTATTTCCTCCTTATTGACTTGAGTGAAGCCGTCTTTGAGGGTGGAGTAGTTAATTAGAATATTCCTTCCTTATTGGTTATGGGTGCCATCATCTTTGCAATGGTGTGAAGGCCAATTAGCATATTCTCTCTTTATTATATAGGATTCTACTCCAAGAAATTTAATTTCAAAATAAAATTTTAAAATAAAGTTAAGAAATAGATACTCATTAAAACAAATATTCATTCCTCAAAATTTGGGACAAAAAGGCTATGTGTAAGGTGGATACAGCTTTAAGACTCTTCCTAACCTGTATCATAACAGGTGTGAGAATTAGAGAAATAAGAATGAGAAGTAGAAAATGTATATAAAGAATAATAACAATAGATAACATTTATTAAACACCTACTACATGTCAGTAACCGTGGTAAGCAAGTTTAACATTTCACATATATTAAGTTATTTAAAACTCTTATTAACTGTCTGAATTACATTCTATTATATTATCCCTCAAATATATTTATATAATTGCATTAGGTCCAAAACTATTAAAGGGAAATTGAGAATCAAACCCAGGTTTCTCTAATTCCTGAGATAAAATCTTAATTGTTAAGTTGTTACCTCACTCTCAAAGTCTTATTGGCGGTGACACCTTAAGTTCAGGATTTACATTTTCAGCAGCATCTTTCTCTATAAATAGGTATATCAAAATAAAAGTCCTCTCTGATATTTTTTGGGATTTCTCAGGTGATAGTTTGCTTTTGAAAAGAGAAATGTAGGCGATTGACAGAAGTGGAGTCCCCAGCTTTAGATTATTTTTCTTTTTTTATTGTTTTTTTTTCTTGATGAGCATAATCATGTGAATAATTAAACTTCAAGAGCTGAAGGATTGATTGCCAGCAAGTGAGTAACTTGTTTATTTATAAGGACATAGCATTCATGGGGAAATGCAGAATGGTTTTTAAAACATCTTAAACTTTGCACAAGCCTGTGTAAATAATGGAGCTGGAGGGTTAAGCTCATAAACATTTAAGTCACACTGACTTTGGTTCAAGTCCAAGTTGCTGCCCTGTGGGACATTTTTAATACCCCCTCCCTGATGATTGATTTCTGTAAAGTGAAACCAATAATAGGATCTACTTCTTTGGTTCATTCAGAGCTAAGTTATATAAGTCCCAGTTCAGTGCCTGGTATCTGACAAAGGTTCAGTAAATCTAGTTTGTAATATTTTATTTTGCAGAAGTGACAATAAACGTATTTGTGTATCTTTTAAGCTATTAGGAGAGACAGGTTGACTTCTTGGAAAACCTGCAGACCAAGTATCAGAACCTTGCAAAAACTGCTTGGGCTGTGTTTATGTAGATAATCTCTCCCAATGTTTATTTTTTTTTTATTAGTTCTAGATTTTTAATTAACTGTTATTTCTATAAACCTTAGTGCTTTTACATTGTCTCCTTTAATTGTCTTAATAATCCTATGAAATAGATATTAGTATATCTGCTTTATTTTACAAATGAGGAAACTAAAGATTAGAAAAATAACTAGAAAGCTACCCGGCTAGTAAACAGATGAGCTTCTACACTAATCCAGGTCTTCTGAATGAACACTCCTCTGGTTACATTTTAATACAGAAAGAAGATTCTGAGACCATCTGTATCATGCCTCTGTTCATTTTACAGATCAGAATACCAAGGCTCTAAGATAGAAACATGCTTTTGGTGGGGTCAAACAGCAAGTTAGAAATGAAGATGACACTAGCTCCCAGGCCTCTCATCCAAGTCTAGACCTCTTCCATCATCCCAGGCTGCTTGTGTCTTTGTAGCCATGTGTACACTTCGCAGAGGAGGAGTGAGATGATGAGGCAGAAATGAGAGAACGATGGGGCAGGGAAAGGCAAGAGAAGGCAAGAGAAGAATAGACTCACATAGGAAGGATAGATCAAGAATAGGCATCGAGCAGTGGTGGGCATTAAATACCAGGGCTTTTCACTTTGGAATCAAATCCTCACCAGGCAGGGGAGACAGGAATAACCAGAGAGAGGCTATGTCTGTAATATATTTATCCCTGCTCCCATTCCATCACTAGTATGACCATAGCAATTACATCAGATGTAGTTGACAGTAGTGATGGCAACCTCCCTGTGGCATCCGCCCAGCCATATGGCACCAGCATCCCTATCTCTAGCCATCCTCTCACTCAGGATCTGGCTTCCCCTCCACCGGTCAGCAATGCTGGATGTATGTCAACGTTTAGCTCAGGAGACTATAGTGGACTTCACTCACACAGAGGCATTTCTTGACATTTTGACATTTGCTCAGAGAAAGGCAAAAGTTTGGCCAAGGGCCCAAGTATCAGGCCCATCAGAATCAAGCTATATTTTCTAAGCAGCTATTGACAGAGTGTGCCTGCGATCATTATTGTTTGCCAAAGCTCTATTGATCTTGGCTTTGGGAAGTTCAGAGTCTTTTTACTGCCACCTTTAAAAATGAATGTTCACTTAAAAAAAACAAAACACTGAAGATTAACATGGTGTGTTTCTTTAATGGAACAGAAGGGCTATGTGTTTTCCAAATGTCATTGTTAATAATTTTCAGAGGAATCTGAGTGTCTACTGTGTTGGGGTTAAGGATAGGATAGTAGTTGGGGGTGAGGGTGCGGGTTTTGCCGTGGTTTGAAGTTGCTAGAGGCAAGCGTTAAAAGACAAAAAGTATAGATAAGATACTGAAATAAGTTTCTACCCTGAGTTGCGCTATAAAATAATCCTTACTCTATATTAGTGTTGTTTTTTAAACTTGACAGCTGATAGTAAGAATTTTCCCTCGGATGTTTTGTTCTTTTGCTTGCCTCTGATTTTGTTTGTTCTTTTGGATTTCCCCAAAAATGTTTTAAGATGACACTGAGCATTTTAGTTTGAGTTTTGAAGTTTGGAGTCTTCTACTATCGTTTGATCATTTTTCCTCCTCCCATAAAATATTTGACAGAATAGCTAGAATTAGGAGTAATGTTAGAAAGAGGCAGACACTGGCAATCCCTTGGACTTGCTTTTTAAGAGATGTGTTTCATCTGGCTGGAGGGAAGATGCAAACCATTTTGACCAAAGCAACTGCAAGAGCTGTAAACATTTTCAGGAAACTGTATCTGGTCTCCAGGATGCTAGATGAAAGGCAGAAACTTCAGCCAGCTGGTTGAATATTTCAGATGAAAACATCAGAATAATTCCCTGTCCCCCTCCCCTTTTCCTCAGAAGGTTTGTCCTTTTATGGCTTGAACACAGGCAATTTCCACTTTATGTTTTACTCTACTCATTCTGTCTCAGTCTTTTTAGCAAGGGGAACCATCATTATGCTTGAAACATTCCTGTATCTCAATCGTTAGTTTAAAAACAAACAGCCCAGGCTGGTTTGGCTCAGTGGAGAGAGTTGGACTATGGACTAAAGGGTCCCAGGTTCAATTCCGGTCAAGGGCACATGCCCGGGTTGTGGGCTTGATCCCCTTGGGGGGTGATGACCATTATGACTAGTCCTCTGAACAACTGGTTGATAGATCACTATGACATGCACTGACTGCCAGGGGGCAGACACTTAATGCAGAAGCTGCCCCCTGGTGGTCAGTGCACTCTCACAGCCAATCTCCTGCAGCCCAGGGCATGAATTCATGCATGGGTGGGTTCTCTCACCCTGGCCAGCCAGCTCCAATTGGCCCCGATCAGGACTAGGCAAGATGGCCTTGATTGGCCCTAATCGTGGCCAGGTCAGGGACCTCACCCATGCATGAATTCATGCACTGGGCCTCTAGTATTAAAGGAAAGTAAAAAAAGTAAGGTGAGTTTATACTCCACATCCTATGACTGTGTGTGTGTGTGTGTGTGTGTGTGTGTGTGTGTGTGTGTATGTGTTTCTGTTTGTGTATCCAAATATTCAATAGTTTGGTAAGTATTATGATAGGTGTCCTCTAAAAATATACTGGGAATGGCTGACACTGATTAAGAAGTGTTGCTTTAACAAATGCCCTCTATTCACCACCACATTTAACCTTGATTAAAGTCTGATTCAAATAATCAGCCCATTTGTTTTTTAATATTTAATTCTGCTTTTTTCAGGAGCCCGACAGAAAATACAAAATTATTAAGCATTTTGGGGAGCACTACTTATGAAACTTGGGGATTTCAGATTTCTCTCTTTTAAATATGCACATAAAATCAGCCTGGGTTCAAGAGTTAGAAACATTCTCTAAGTGCTGTAAAATGTGGAAAATGAGAAGTAAGCAAGACAGAGGATTAGAATCACCAGATGGACTTCCTTAGCATAAATTCAATACCTGAAAATCTTCTTAGTTGTGAATTTGGAACAGACCTATAAAATCCGGTATTAAAAGAGGTACAGTGAGAATTAACAAGGATGGAGGGATGGGGGTGGGCAGATGTGTTCTTGAAGAGACACTGTGAATGCAGACCATTATCTTTTCTCAATTAATTTTACTTTTTATAAATGGTTAGATGAGTAACAAAAAACCTTATGAGAAAAGTGGGTTTTTGTGGTCTCTAGAAAGATGTTCCTGGTATTAAATTAAATTAGAGCTGTGCATTGCTGAGCCCCTACCCATTGTATTCCCTCTTGCAAATGTCTTTGATGACAGATGCAACCTAATTACAGGTGACATGAAATCACAGAATTTGATTTTTTTTTTCATTCAAAATTAGGCACATAGAGATGAGGTCTTTTGATATATCTAAAATACCAGATGCCTTTTTTTTTTTTTTTTTTTAGAATTTGATTTGAGATAGTACAGGTCCAGGAAAGTGGGTTTGATAGCTGTGTAGATAAGGTGACCTCCTTTTCCTATGAACAATAGTGCTTCTTTGTCTGCCTGATCCTTTCAGACAAAGGAACATTATAGAACCATGACTTAAAGTGCTGCATTGGGACTGAGATTTTCTCTGTTTTCATTTTTTGGTTTAAATCTTTTTTTCATTGACCTTGGCCAAATTACTTCTTTTCCCAGCATTAATTTCCTCATCAGTGGAGGAATTCTCTATAAAATATGAGAAACAATAGTTCTTCATTCCTGGGCAAAAGACTGCCAGTATGATGGCCAAGTTACAGGGGCCACAAACTAACATCCTATTCCATTTGCAGATGTGTGGACCTCTCACAAGAGCTTCCAGCCATTGACAACCTCATTGATCAGTGCAAATCCATCACCCCTTCCTGAAAAACAATCAGAAAACACTTATCCCATTCATACTGAAAGAACTGAGTGTCTTTCCTTTTTAAAAAAATCTTTATTGTTGATATTATTATAGATGCCCCTCTTTCCCCCACCCCATTGTTCCTCTCCACCCAGTTCCCACCCAGCCCCAGACCTTCACCACCCCATTGTCTGTTTCCATAGGTAATGCATATATGCAAATAAGATCTTTGTTTAATCTCTCCCCACCCCACTTCCCTCTGAGAATCTTCAGTCTGTTCCATTAGTGAGAATGCCTCTAATTCTATTTTATTCACCAGTTTATTCTGTTCATTAGATTTCTTATTGGTTTATTTTGATTTTTAGATTCAAATGTTGATAGATATGGATTTGTTCCCCTTTTGTTATTCATACTTTATACCTTTTTCTTTTCCTTCTTCTTCCTCTTCTTAAAGAATACCCTTCAACATTTCATATAATCCTGGTTTGATGGTGATGAACTCCTTTAGCTTTTTCTTTTCTGTGAAACTCTTTATCTGACCTTCAATTCTAAATAATAGTTTTGCTGGGTGGAGTAATCTTGGTTGTAGGTCCTTGCTATTCATAACTTTGGATATTTCTTGCCACCCAAAGTGGGTTCCTCTTGTTTGGGACTTTCTGTGTTTCCTGGGCTAGTAAGTCTATTTCTTTTACCAGATTTTCTGTCATTATTTCTTCAAATAGGTTTTCAATATCTTGCTCTATCTCTTTTTCTGGCACCCCCATAATCAGATGTTGGTACATTTGAAGTTGTCCTAGAGGCTCCTTATACTATCATCATATTATTTTTATTGTTTTTCATTTTTGCTCTTCTGGTTGGATGTTTTTTGCTTCCTCACATTTCAAATGGTTGATTTGATTCTCAGGATCCTCTAGTCTACTGTTAAATTCCTATATATTATTGTTTATTACAGTCACTATATGCTTAATTTCTGATGGGTTTCCCGCCCTTTTGTTTTTTTTTGTTTTGTTTTTTTTTTTTTGCATTCTCACTAAGATGAATGAAGGTCTCTCTAAGTCCCTTGGAGGTTCCTAGAACATTCTTGAGTAATCTTCTTATAACTGTGGTTTTTAAATCTATATATAGTAGTTTGATTTATTCAATTTCTGACATGTTTTCTTTGTCTCTGCATTTTGATTGCTTCCCTGTGTTTGTTCCTATGTATCGGGTAGAGCTGCTATTTCTCCTTGAGTTGCTAGAGTAGCCTTGTATAGTAGGTGTCCTGTAGAGCCCAGTGACTCACCCTCACCAGTCACCTGGCCTGGGAACTGCAGGTGCACCCTTTTGGGGGATGGAAGCATAGTATTGTTGTAGTTGATACTTGATTGCTGTTGGTGTCCCTGGGAAGAACTGACTCTCAGGCTAATTGATTGTGAGAACCAGATGTAACTACAGAGGGAGAGCTGTTGTGCAGGAGACACCCCTATGGAGCAGGACTTGCTTCAGTGGAGCTTTGGTGTTCATTGAGCTTGCCCCTTGAGTATGTTATTTATAGATGTGTAGAGTTGTAACCTAGTATGGTCTGATACTGACCACCAGGTACACTGGCTCTTGGGTCTCCAAGGCCATACAAAGTCAAGACAGTGCCCAGGGCTGTCAAGCAGGAACTACAGAGAGAACTGCAGATTTCTCCTCTTTGTATTGGATTTGGAAGTGCCCAGGCAAGGCCCATCTATGAAGCAAGGTAGGCTGGTGCTGGTGTCGGGTGTTGGGCCTTTTACTGATAGGTTTTGGGTTCCCTGACCCAGCTGAAGTTTGTTTGAGAGGTTTGAGCAAGGATAAGCCATTCATATGCAAAAGCCTCTGCACACAGTTTGAGTGGGCTTGTAAATTGGATGAAGTGGGATCTCAGTGAGTCATCAGGGCTGAACAAACAGAAATGGCTGTCAATCAGCCCTGCAACCAGGAGGTCCCAGCATAGGAACAAATATCCCTGCAGGCGCCTCATCTGGGAGAAAGTTGACCCTGAGTTGCTGCCCTGATGCTAGACAATCCAGTTCCTTTTTGTATGTGTCTTGGTCTCTCAGAGCCTTTCCCTGACAGTGGAAGTCAGAGAAAATGGGAATTTATAAATTCAATTTGTGGTGCCAGCTTTTTAGGAGCAGCAGCTGGGTTTCCAGCAGCCTCTATTTACTGAGCCCCAATCTGCCCTGGTTTTTGCAGTCCATAGTTCTTACTTCTTTTCTCAGCTCTGGGACACTGGGCTGGTGGTCTGGTGTGGGGCTGGGACCACTTGCTTCTCTGGATGGCCCCCACAGATACTGTCTCCCTCTTGATTGAAAAAGCGGCACATCTGGGTGCCAGAGAAGCCTGTTCTGTGCCTTCACACCTCCTACCATTCTCAATGTGCTTTCTTCTTTACTTCTCCTTGTAGGACTTCCATTCAGCCATCTTTCCAGGGGTTGTGGATGATGGTTTGTCTGTATTTTAGGTGTGATTTTGATGTGGTTGTGGAAGGTAGCGAGTTCAGGCATTTACTTATGCCTCCATCTTGCTTCTGTCTGGAGTGTCTTTTCTTAGAAGGAGAGTGATTTCTTGATCCAAGGGGCTTCTATGCTAAATAGAAAAATTATCTTTATTTTTAAATCTTTATTATTAAAAGTATTACATGAACAGGAAATTATCTTTTGCACAATATCCTTGAATAGTTTTAAGAATCTTGATATTAGAAATTAAGGCTATAATGTGTTTAGGTTGTCTAGGTTCTTCATTTTTGTATCACTGTATTTTTTGGTCACAAACAGGAGTACTTACTTAAGCGTTAAATTTTTCTGAACTTTTTTGTTGTTGTTGTGTGACTTCCATCATTTATCTGGATATAATGGACCCATCAGTATGCCCCAATCATTTATTTTTAAAATTATTTACCTAAAATCTAAAAAATAAGTCCCCTAATCTGATTTTCTGCAAAATTAACCTTAATACAGTGATTTTCAACCTTTTTCAACTCATGGCACACTTAAACTAATTACTAAAATTTTGCAGCACACTAAAAAATATAATTTTGGCCAATCTGACCAAAAAAAATATAATTTTGATTCATTCACATTGGACTACTATTATTTCGTTGGCTGTTGTCATTTTTTAAATTTGACATATAATGTTAAGGGAAAAGAGGCAAGTGACCCATGACTAAATAGTCAAGTATTGCATGTTTTAAAAGTTCTTGCGGTGCACCAGCTGAAAATCACTGCTATAAATAGTACAAGAGAAAGAAAAACAATTTCCATTCCTATATCTGGGTTGACATCTAAGACTGCTCTGTGAAGCCCCCATATATGTTGAAGACAAGGTGTATCCTGCAGGTGAGGACTTTATTGTTCCAGGGTCTATGTTGAAGCACCTCTATATGATGTGATGGGTGGTAGAGATACATTCTGGCTGTTTCAAAGTTGATTTCTCACTCCCTGAGGGAGATTCACTTGCCTGAAGAATTAACAGGTTTGTTTGTACACACTCTAGTTGCATGACGGGTTATGGATCTGGGCTTTGAAGAAGAAACTAATGAATCATAAAGGTCAGACATCTTCCCAAATTTTCTTCTCTATCTTCACTTGTTCTGGTTGCTTTTTTTTTTTTTTTAAAGTTCCTATTGCCTGTATATCTTTAGTATAGAAAGCTCATTAGCAACAATCGGTTCTGTTTGTTGGGTGGGGAATTCTTTTGCTCATTGCAATGGAAAGGTACCCCAGGTACCACATGACTGTACATTGAGAAGAGTCTGTGATGTGTGAAACATAATGTGAGTCTTTTAACTTATTACTTTAGAAATGGCTATGTACAGAGATAATCTTTGTTATTAACTTATCTTTCTTCTGATGTTTTTATTCATGGCTTTTTACATGTAAACAACACTTGATTTCTTTGAGAATTCCTAGGATTCTGCTGTTGTTATTCTTGAAAATAATATTAATCTGAAAGTACATATTACCTACTCCAAAAGATGACCACATTTCTCCTACAACTCCTCCCCCATAAGTTGTGGGCCTCACTCAGTAGTCAGTAGCCTCACTATAGCATTCAGAGTTATTACAGATTAGGTTCTCTGGTCTTGTCCTCTTCCTCAGAACTGGGGCTGTGTATACAGCTGAACAGATGATGTTTGTCTTTATTCTTAATCTATAAACTAAAACTAAGGGATGGTTTTATTTTTATCTTTGCTAGAGGCCAGGTGCATGAAAACTCATGTGCTTGGGTGGTCCCCTCAGCCTGGCCTGTGCCCTCTTGCAGTCTAGGAGTCCTCAAGGGATGGTCAACTGACAGCTTAGGCCCATTCCTTGTGGGGAGCTGCTGCCCCCCCTCTATTACCCCTCCACCACTGCTGGTCACCACTGCCCCTGATCACCATCCCCTCCCTCTGCCCACTGGCACCGGCCCGCTAACCAGCCCTGCCCCCTGCCAGCCATGAATTCCACTAGTCAATTTGCATATTAGTCTTTTATTATATAAGACAAACTTCCTATTTTGCAAATGAAGGAACCAAGGCACCAGATATTAAGTACCTACCTAAGAGTAGTAGCCATCTGAGAAGACAGTTCCTAGCTCTACACCTCTGTCATTAATTTGTAAACTCCTATAGCCTTTTGTCTCAAAATTGATTCTATATAGAACTACTCTTCAGGAGAGAATTGGCCTATATGATGCTCCATAAATCTTTCTTATTATTCTACAGTTGGTGTATGTTAAAATGGGATTAGAAAAGGACAATATAGCAAATGTTGATTTCTGGCTCTATGTTGATTCAAAAGCCTTTTAAGAGATTATATCTACGTAAATATAACTACATTTAACAAAGCAAAATAAAAATTAATACAAATTAAGCCCTAGCCAGTTTCATTCATTGGTTAGATCGCAGGTCTGTGGAATGAATGGTCACAGGTTTAATTCTGATCAAGGGCATGTAACTCAGTTTCAGGCTCAACCCCAGGACCTGAGGTGTGTGTGTGTGTGTGTGTGTGTGTGTGTGTGTGTGTGTGCGCGCGCGCATGCGCGCGCGCAGGAGGCAACTAGTCCATGTATCTCTCTAACATGAATGTTTGTCTTTCTCTGTCCCTCTTCTTCCCTTTATTCTTTCTAAAAATCAATGGAAAAAAATGTCCTTAGGTGAGAATTAACAACAAAATTAATGCAAATTAAAGTTTTCACCTGTAGAATTTATAAATAACCATAGATTATAGATCAAGATTACAACTGATACTGTCAACCTGGATAAAAGAAAACACCATCAAAATAAACTTTAAAAGAAATATATGTAAAATTATATATTTAAATAAAATGCATACATTTTGTCAGTACTGGTTATAGGTGATCTGGCTTGAAAACACTTTGTAAAACAAGATCAGAAAGTTTTAATTGTTTAATAAGCTTTAAATGAAACAGTTAAACTAAAGGAAAAAAAAACCTATGTAGTCTAAGGTTCTATTATTACATTTCTAATCTGTTACTAAATTATATTGACTTTTCTCCTGAACTGTGTCTTATTCCTCCACTTAAATTTCTTTAATGATCTAGTAATAGACTTCATTATCCTTTACCTGACAGTGGCTTCTTAGAGATAACTTTGCTTTTTTTTCTCCTCTTCCTTTTTCTTGCATGAACTTTTCACGCAGCCAATGTTATCATTGACAAATTAGATCTGATCATATCATTCCCAAGTAAATAATCCACCAATGGTTCTCAATAATTACTAAGACTGATTACTCTCTCTCTGAGGAAAGCCACCCTTCAGTATAACTTCTAATCTCTATCAGCTTTTCATTATTTTTGCAGAGGGCACCTGTATTTCTAATGATGTGTCTTTAATTCATCTTAACCATTTTGGGTCACAGTATCATGAGATTGCATTGTACTTTTATATATTTCCAGACTTTTGCTCAGGAACTCTGCTTTTATAAAGTGTGTGCTTTTTCCATTTCACCTATGACCAGCACTGCCACTGACCCATGAGGTTCCAATGTCTTCTGCTCTGTGTAGAGTGTAGACTATCTGATATCCCTCAACCCCCAAACAGGAGAAATCAGCTAGTCCCTTTGTGCTACTCCTATTCCTTTAACATAGAAAGTAAGGTGCTATTATTCTGTTCTCAGCTGATTAGAAGCTTCTGTATTTGTTTTAATCGTCTACTATTAAATATATTTCATAAATTGTATTAGGATACAATTGAGGAAGATCCCCAACCTGAAAGGGAATAATTTAGAAGAATATGTTGCCTCTCCCAACTCGCTTTCCCAGCAAACATATTATTTAATAATTTAAATTAATATCTTTAATATTCTAAAGTGTGTTGAAAGATTTGCTTTTCTATTCTCAGAAGCAAGGTTTTTGTAATAAGATAGAAAGTTCTATGCTGTGAACCTTGGCCTCAGGGATACAAATGTAAAGATCACGAGGTCCCTCTGCCGTGGTTTTGAATGTCAGTCTGCTTTGTCCAGTGGGCTGCTCAATTTTTGTGATTGGCACATCTTACTGTGAGGCAAAGACATGCAATTCTGGCCATGGGGTTTTCCAATGGCAGTGTATTGGAAAAAAGATGTGTGGACTGGAGTTGAAAGGACTGTTAGAAGATGTGCTGCCTAGATGCTTGAATAATTCACTATTAGCCATTCGCTTTCATCTTAATTGAGAGTCATATATTCCTCATTACCTTTTGGCTTTCTCCTGGCACCTAATAAGGCAATCTTCACAATGCAGTGCTAGGTTCCAGATTTATAGGGCAGTGGATGAAAGTGGCTCATTGTCCTTCATCATTTAGAAGGAAGAAAGTCACCTGGAAGAAACGGTGTTCTTTAGCATGCCAAGTGTTTAGTAATTGAACCATCCTGGGGAATTTCCAGTTTTCCTAAGACAAATGCAGCATTCTGTTCTTTCTATAAAGGAGTTAAACGTTGCTGAGTTAGGGAAGCCTAGGAGGCCAAAGGGAACAGTTCGGACAGCCTGGCTGTTTATGAGATTGGGCGCCAACCACAAGGACAACTGTCTTCCCTGCAGAGCTCATAGCATCTGAGGTGAGAAGCATATGTAGCTCTTCAAGGAATTTGCCGTGAAAGGTTTTGCCCCTTTTAAAACTCTGACTGCTTTCATTCTCTGTCTCTGGATGTGTGACTAGGTCTTCATAATGACTCCAAGCTCCCAATGATTTTTTTTTTAAATGTGGAGCCCTAGCCAGTGGCTCGGTGGTTGAGAATCATCCCATGCACTGAGAGGTCACCTGCGTTTATTCCTAATCAGAGCACATGCTCAGGTTTGCAGGTTCAATCCCTTGTGGGTGGTCTGCAGGAGGCGACCAATTGATGTTTCTCTCTCTCCTTTCCTCTAGCTCTAAAATTAGTAAAAATATATATTTTTAAAATAATAAAGAGATCATAGCAATGGGACACTATTCTATTTTATCCTCCAGATCTAAAAGAAAAAATCAACTTTGAACTGATAATTATATGTTTACAATATCTAGCATATGCTCAATGATGGGACCACACATTGAGGGAAGGATATTAAGTAACTGGTGTGATGAGTTTTTTACTTTGTGGTCACCGTTAGTATTGATGACCCTGTCCCATTTGGATGGGTTGCCATGTTTTATTCACCGTGTCTGGTCTACACTGGGTCTAGCTGAAAGTGCATTCAATGCAGCATTGCCCCAGCTTATTTGGAAACCTTCATACTAACTGGAGGTAAAATCATCACCTTGGGAATAGCTCTTTCATAGGGAAAACAAAGAACACGGAGCTCAGTGTTTTAGAAGGTAGAGGCTGTGGTCACCTGAAGCACCAGGAGAGCTTAAAGAAATTCCCAGATGTCTTATTCTCTCCCCAGACTTACTGAAATAGGAATCTGCATTTTACAACTTCCCCAATTGATACACATGCTCTCTGGCGACTAAGTATCACTACAGGTTAACGTGGGCGCATCACTCATGGCTTGATTCCTGGCCAGGTTGTAGAGAGCAAGACCTAGGAGCAATAACATTTTCCCCAACAGAACAGGTGGCATATGATACCGTGAAATCTCTGGCACTGGCTCTGCAGTATCCACATGTGCCCCACTTAAGCTCTAGATGAGAAAATAAAGCATGGGATTCAGCCTCGTGGCAGCCATGTGCACAGGTGCACAATTTGGAAAAATGAATCCAATTCTATAACAAAAATGAAGCTAAAGTCAAAGAAGTTTAATAAAAATGTAAATCCCTTACAACTGGCCCCCTGTGTTCCATCTCCTAATGAGCACCTGTCATCTGCTGAAATATGGGCAAGCCTCTGAGAAGGAGTTGGGCTGGCACCAAGGCCTTGGCCGGAGACCCTGTGAGGCGTTTCAAAATGAATAATCCATCTAGCAAATAAAAACTCGTGTCATTGATGCAGGTGTAATGTGTAATCTCTCCAAGAGAAACCATTTGCAGATGAATCACAAAGCAAGAAGAGGCAGACCTTCTGTCTGGTATCCTGGAAAAATATTCTGAGCTGGGGATTGTAAGGAGGATAGTTGAGGAGTGTGCTGTCATTCGTTCCCAAGTGGAAGTGAGGGAGGTAGGCTTGATAGGAGGGAGCTAGGAGGTCACACTGTTTCTACACTGTTTCCCCGAAAATAAGACAGTGTCTTATATTAATTTTTGCTCCCAAAGATGCATTAGGTCTTATTTTCAGGGGATGTATTATGTTTCCATGAAGTAGGTCTTATTTTCGGTGGATGTCTTATTTTGGGGGAGACACGGTAGGTCAGGGCGCATGCTCTGGTTATAGGCTCAAACCCCCCAGTAGGGGGCATGCAGGAGGCAGCCAATCAATAAGTCCAAGTGAAACCTCAGCAAATCCCACAGCTTACTCTAGAGTTAGGTTGGTCCTTCAGAGTTGTCCCAAATAAAGTCAACAGAACTGAGTGTCTGTACCTCACCCCCATCTTCATCAGTTGTGGCATGAGGCACCCCCTTTGACTGAGGGCAATTCCAAAGGAGACCTGAACTGTGAGCTGTCAGCACTGGGCACTCCCAACAGTACCCAATTTGATGGAGGACTCCAGGAGTACATCCCATACAACTCTGTCTGATTCAAGGCCCAAAATTGTGAAGCTAAGAGCTGCAATAGGCTTTTGATCTTCCAGTCTGCTGAACTCTTCTGACAATCCACTGGAGGGATTGTGTTAAGGAGGAAAATGATTAGAAGCAATTTGCTGAGGGACCTGGTTTGCATTTGACCTGTCAGCAAGTAATGAAGCAAGAATGTCAATCGACAGGTGAATCAAAGTCGGGGCAGAAGGGAGGAGGAAATTTGCTACAAAAAAAAGCAATTGCTGTAATTGGGCCCTGTGATGAGAAATGTGGAGAAAGTGTGTAGCAGACAGAGTTTGCTAAGAAAGAAAATATTGTGTGTGTGTGTGTGTGTGTGTGTGTGTGTGTGTGTGATCGGTGGTTGTGAACATGAGACATGTTCTAGAACAGAATTTCACTTGAAAAGTCAGCAGGAATGAAAGCTACTTTCAAATAAACCCATAACCTTACCTGGATCCCCTATCTTACCTGGCCAAGGAGGCTCAGTGGTTGAGCTTCGACCTATGAACCAGGAAGTCTCAGTTCAATCCCCAGTCAGGGCATATGCCCAGGTTGTGGGCTCAATCCCCAGTAGGGGGCATACAGGAAGCAGATGATCAATGAGTCTCTCTCATCATTAATGTTTCTATCTCTCTCTTTCTCTTTTCCTCTCTGAAGTAAATTAAAAAAAAAAGTGTGTGTGTGTTTTTGTTGTTGCTTTTTAAAGAATCCCCTCTCTTTAAGTTAACCTGAGCACTTTATGCTTCTTCCTTTTCCCTTAATTATTGATTGCCGAGTGTGTGGAATGCTAAGAGATAAATATATTTATTTATTGTCTTATGAAAAAGGAAGACAGACTGTCCTCAGGAGAGTAATAGACCATGAATCTTTTTGCCCAGTGCAGTGTGCTCTGTTCAGCATGACCTCTGACTGCTGCCTTTGTGTGTGTCTGAAGTAACCTATGATATCACTCACAGAGGTGCCCCTTTCCACTGGGAGCCACTGCTCCAAAAGGCGCCTGAAACCAGGTCAAACTATTGAGATTGTTACCACGTATGGAGTGAAAGGGCTTTTATAAGACTATTTCTGTGACTGTGTTCAAAATGATAAAAAAAAATCTTTCTGTCTTTGATATATTTTTTTTCATTTTCTTCCTTTTTTTTATAAATAAAACATACTTTTCCTTTCCAGTCTTCGAATGCATCTCAGTCTCAATCCAGCAGCATGTAGTGTGTACTGACATTATAGCATTGCTGTGTGGAGGTCCAAGGATATACTGTTTAAACTATGGTCACTACTGATATGTTTGTAAATGTGTCAGACTCTTCACCTGGCTGCCCACCTCTGGCTTGTGTCTATTTTAAGAATGATTTCTTCTTTCTCATCTTTCTTTCCCCTCTTCCCCCTCTTCATTCTGCAGTGACTCACATATTGACTGGCCAACATTTTTTCTTTTCTTTTTTTTAAATATAATATATGTTTTTATTGAGTTTAGAGAGAAAGGGAGAGGGAGAGAGTGAGATAGAAACATCAGTGATGAGAGAGAATCATTGATTAGCTGCATCCTGCATACCCCACACTGGGGCTCAAGCCCGCAACCCAGGCATGTGCCCTGACCTGGAACTGAGCAGTGACCTCCTGGTTCATAGGTTGACACTCACCCATTGAACTACACCAGTCGGCCCCAAGATCTTTTCAGGGAGATGCAGGGATGGGCAAACTTTTTGACTCGAGGGCCACAATGGGTTCTTAAACTGGACCGGAGGGCTGGAACAAAAGCAGCCTGACCATGCTGGCACTCTCATCTTGGGCTGCTGGTGAAGGAGCGGAGGGAGAGCAAAAGAGCCCTCCACTCTTTCGGCTCTGTGGGCCAGATAGAACAATTGAACAGGCCGGATCCAGCCCGAGGGCCGTAGTTTGCCCACGGCCTTGGTCTCCTAGGAAAAGGTCACATATGTTGTTTGTTTTATTGGACAAGCAGCATTTCAGGGGATAGGAAAATTGAAAAACAGTGCAGTTGATTGGAATGAACTCTTTCTCACTGAGGATTGCAGTTACCACTATACCCTTTGTTGCTCAGTACTAATTGGATTAGTTCTCTGCTTCAGCCTGATCTATGCTATCTGCCTCCCAGACCTTATCACATAGCTTTTAATTAATCCCCTTGCCTTTCTCTTGGGCCCCTTTTGTCCATCCTACACTCAGTTGCCAAAATAAACTTTGTGAATGGCAGCCTTCTTGAGTCCCTCCCTGTGTGAAACGTTTCACTGTTTCTCATTTCCATTAAAAAATAATCCATGTTGTTTAGTAAAATATACAAAGCCCTTTAGAATGGTTCTCTAGTTTACTGAGGTTAGTCTTACCTCTTGCCCCTCCATCCTGCCCCCACCCACCTCTCTACATCTGTGCCTTTCTTGCTTCAAAAATTCTGAGTAGCTTGTATGTTCTTCCCGCTTGCCATAGTGTTTTACACTTCAGTGCTTTTGTGCATGTAGTTCCCACTGTCTGGAACGATCTTCTAGATGAATTGTGACATTTCAAGAAATATCTTTGTCCCAGCTTCAGAAACTAGATTTTCATTTTGATGAATAGCATGAATTGCTCTTACAGTATTTCCCCAGGCTATTTTACAAGTATTGAGGATTCCTGAGTTAATCTTGGAATGTGCTTTTCTTTCTTTCTTTCTTTCTTTCTTTCTTTCTTTCTTTCTTTCTTTCTTTCTTTCTTTCTTTCTTTTCTCCCCTCCTTCCTTCTCTCTCTCTCTCTCTCTCTCTCTCTCTCTCTCTCTCTCTTTCTTTCTTTCTTTCTTGTTGAAAGTATTACATACACTGAGTGGCCAGATTATTATGATCTCTGAACACATAATAATCTGGCCACTCAGCATATATCCTATATAATAAAAGGCTAATATGCAAATTGTTCCCTCAACCAGCAGGCAGGATGGCCAACAGCCCATGTCCCCTCCCCCTGGCCAGGCTGGCTGGACCCCACCCATACAAGAATTCATGCACCGGGCCTCTGTGATTGTATATGTATATGTATATGTATATGTATATGTATATGTATATGTATATATAGATAGATATAGCTATAGATGATATAGATACAGATATAGATATAGATAGGTATAGATATAGATATAGATAGGTATAGATATAGATATAGATATAGATATAGATATAGATATAGATATAGATGATAAATATATAGATAACACATACATACACACACACACACACACACACACACACACACACATATACACACACACTGAGTGGAATGATTATTATGCATTCAGAGATCATAATAATCTTGCCACTCAGTCTATGTCTCCTTTTCCCCCCATTAACCCCTCCAGCCCCCTCTCCACTCCCCCTGCCTCAGGCCTTCAGCACCCTATTGTCTGTGTCTATGGGTTATGCATATATGCATTCAAGGTTTTTGGTTGATTACCTCCCACCCACCCACCCTCCCTCCCCTGTCTTCCATTTGAGATTCTGCATTCTGTTCATGTCTCTGGATCCACTTTATTTATCTTTTTTTTGTTACTTAGATTCCACATATGAATGCAATCATGTAATACTTGTCTTTCTCTGACTGACTTATTTCACTTAGCGTGATACTCTCTAGGTCTCTCCATACTGTCTCAAAGGGTAAGAGATTCTTCTTTGTTACTGCTGCATAATACCCCATGATATAATTGTATTAGGGCTTTTTTATCCACTCATCTATTGACAGGCACTTGGGCTATTTCCATATCTTAGCTTCTGTAAATTGTGCTACTATGAACATAGGGGTGCATACATTTTTTTCTGATTGGTGCTCCAGGTTTCTTAGAATATATTCCTAGAAGTGGTATCAATGGGTCAAATGGAAGTTCCATATTTAATTTTTTAAGGAAACTTCATAATGTTTGCCATAATGGTTACACCAATCTGCATTCCCACCAGCAGTGTACTAGGGTTCCATTTTCTCCACATTCTCACAGCACTTTCTAAAATAAAGCTTTATGTGAGAATCTACTTTTATAAAATATCCAAACATTCTCAAAAATGGAATTCTTATTGTCTTCTCATGTAACAAATGCACTCCATATCAGAATGATGCAATATCATTTTGTTATGACCTCAACAACATCTAGGACAACAGAAAAGTTACAATTTTTGAAGAAAGACTTAGTAATTCTACTATGCTCCTGAACTTGGAGTGGGTGCTAATTTTCTACATAGATAATCCTGAAGTAGGGAATCTCTAGAGATGCAGAATTGATTTGAGCATGGGTAACTTTTGCCAGCAGCCAAGAGAAATGGGAAGTACCCTGACCTGGAAGTTTGAAGTGGGTCCTCACCTAGGATGCATGGTATCCTTGGGAGTCATTGGACGGACCTCTTGGAATTGTGCTGTCCTGATATGCAAAATGAGGTTTTTGATTTAAATATTCTAAAGTTTATTTCCCATGTAATGGATAATTTTGATGCTTTGCCCCAATCCCTTTGGATTTCTTTTATTACTTTTGCAATAATATGCTCTTTCTAGCAATGACCAGTATGCTGATTGTTTTTAAAAACTCTACTACTTCTCTCTTCCCGCTGGTTGGGAATCTCTCAGGTGCAATATACACCCCTGATTTCTTTTGTGGGATCAGGCTGTGGGTACCTTTGTGGAAGTTCAGCTGTGACTTCACCTCTGCTTGTCCTCCTCTTTCCCTGCCCTGACTCTCCTCTCTCCTTGTGGGTTTTATGGCAGACTGTGTCCTTATTAAATCCTTCTCCCTGGGTCTCCTTATTCTTTGGACTCAACCTAAGTTATGATCTATCTATCTATCTATCTATCTATCTATCTATCTATCTATCTATCATCCATCCACCCACCTCTCCACTTATCTATCCTTTTTAAATTTATTAATAAACATTTGGTTTGGGTTTTTAGAGTTATTCTGATTAAGGTAAAGATAGAAAGAATGTCCTTTGCCTACTGAATTGTGCTTGATAAAGGTGTCTTCCAAAGTGGTTCCAGTTGAAGAAATAACTACTATAAAACACTCTTTATTAATATGTGGATTTTCTATCACAGATATTTGTCATCTTCATATATAGTTTGGGCTAGATTTTTCAAGTAAGCATTTAATAACAACTGTAACTGTTTTAAGGAGAGTTATGAGTGCTTTTTAATTGTTGTCAGTATTGTCTAGTTTTCATCTCAAAAGCTATTTAAAATATTTTAATACTAATTAAATGTTAATGAAATGTGAAATGAAAGCTGGAATTTGATCCAAGAGTACCTGAAAGCTCATTCTGGAAAAGGCTTTGCTTATACCATCTGTGTATGAGTAGAGAGAACCAGAGTGTATCAGATAATGAAGATCAGAGTAATTGAGTCTCAACTTGGAAGCCTGAGGCTTTAGTTTACTAGTGCTCAGCAGATCACCCAGAAGTGTGGCTTGTTGCATTTTGATTTCTTCTATAGACTGACTTAGGCACATAGTTTCTACCTGATGTTTGCCATGAGTAAATATCTTTATAATATTTACATAGAAACAACGTATATATCTATCATCTCTCTCTCTCTCTCTCTCTCTCTCTCTCTCTCTCTCTCTCTCTCTCTCTCTCTCATCTATCTATTATAAAAGACTAGTGTGCAAAGTGTCTCCTCTGGAGTTAGACCCGAGACCTGGTGTTCCATTGCTCACTATAATGTGAGCTGACCACCAAGGGGCAGCACAGAATGAAGGAAGGCCCCTGCAGCAAGCCAGAAGAAAGGCCACAGTCAGCAGCCGGAAGGCCCCAATCGGCCCTGATTACTGGCCAGGCCTACTCGTGCATGAATTTGAAATAAATAAAAAGGCATTTCCCACACACTTTCCTGTCATTTTCTCTGCAAGAGGCATTCTGGTTCCATTTGTGAATCCTCGAATTTGATGCTATAAGCTGCTGAGAAATGTGGCACCTTTGTGCCACCCACAGAGGAGGATTTTTATGCAGTCTGTTGTGTTGAGAAAGCATGTGGGTGGGTGTCTATGTACATGTGATGGAGTGGTATTTATATGTGATATCGTACTTGCTACACAAACTACACTTATCACTAATTATGTGACCACTCCATTCACAAATTATTAATTATGGCGTTTCAGTAGAAAGTAAATATCTATAATTTAATACATAGTTAAACAAATTTAATATAGATGAACTTAGTTGCCCTAGGCATTAAAAATGGAAAATAGAGTCATTCACTTCTAATGGCCAAATGCAATGTCATGCTGGTACAGGACTGATGAATTGCATCTCAATGACATTGCTCCAGGACCTGAGAGGAAACACTTTTCTCTTTGCATTGAGCTAAGTATTATTTTCAGAAAATTAAAACCCAAACTATGTTTAGCTTCCTAGCTTATAGTCTCTGGAGGCCCCATCAGCTAGGTATCATTTGTTTTATTTAAGTTGTAGGATTATAATAGTCTTCCTGGTGAGTTGAGCATCCCCCAGATGTATTTTTTAGGGCAGTGGCATTCAGATTTTATAAATCTCTATAACCTTAGAACTCAACAGAATAGCCAATGCCTAAAAATTCTTACTATCCATTATAATGTTAATTGTAACAAAAAGAGAAAATACTCCAAAACAAATATCTTGATTTTGATTTTTAAAATATATGCTTTCAAAGAGGTGTTGTTATTGTTATTGTTGTTTTTTCCAAGAGAGTAGCATGATTAGTAGGAGTGCTAATTATGAGCCTTTGCAGTAATATATTTATTGGGTAACTTGGGTACCATATGGTGTGATGGTTCAGATGGCTCTAGCTCTTTATTAATAGGTATACTGGTCTCTGGGGTAATGGGTTGCTCGATCCATATGCTATTCAGGAGACAAATTTAGTTTATGGTGACCTTGCTACAGGATCAAGTAGCATAAAAAAATGAACTGAAGTGGAAGAAATGCTTAGGTTAATGCAACAAATGTGATAATTGACCAATGTGGCAAGGCCAATTCTGTTCCAAAAATAATCAACACTGTAATCAGCACTGAATTAATGTTGTTATGGGTTATAGGTTTCAAAATTTTTCTTGTTAGCAAAATCATCTTTTAGGTAATCCTGTGGGGTTTTGAACAGACATCAAAGCTCTTTTATAGAAACCCCACACTTGAGAAGCTAGCAGCGAGCAATGGATCTCTCCACAATAGGTTCCTGGCCTGGGCTTCCATTCTGGTTCCAAAAATCCCGAGGGAAATAAACAGCTGTTCAAATAAAATGCTGGAAGGATATCCCTGGATTAATAGGAAACCTTAGAAGGACATTGAAGCAAATTCTAAAGATGGAGACTGTGAATAATGAAGAAGGGAATATAGAAACTTTGAACCAAAGCAAAGCTTAACATGACTTGTTAAACAGTCCTTGAGAGGGACTCTGTTTAAGAAAAACTGACCTTCTCCCCCTTTAGATCCAGGACACATGTCTTACCAGCCTCTTCACTATGAGACTATGTGTTATTATTCTAGTTTATTGTCTCTCCTATGCTTTTATCATGTCTTCTTTTTAAAAAAAAATATATTTTGATTTTTTTTACGGAGAGGAAGGGAGAGGGATAGAGAGTTAGAAACACCGATGAGAGAGAATCATTGATCAGCTGCCTCTTGAACACCCTCTACTGGGGATGTGCCTGCAACCAAAGTACATGCCCTTGACTGGAATTGAACCCGGGACCCTTTAGTCCGCAGGTCGATGCTCTATCCCCTGTGCCAAACCGGTTTTGGCTTCTCATGTCTTCTTACCCTCATTCTAGCTGAATGCAATCAGTGTCAGGGCTGGTGACATAGAAGGCGTGTGGTCAGGGGCATAACTGTGAGGAAGAAAAGGAACTAAATAATCCAGTAATTGTGTTTCTTTTTCCCCCATTCATGTAAAAATTCTCTGTGAAACAATCAAGAGCAAGGAAAAGCCAGCAGCAGTAATACTAACACTAAGAAGAATTAATGCAGAATGCTCATGAGGACCTAATCATCGTGCTGTTTGCTTAGCTGAACCCTCCAGTCTTAGGGTTTTTTTGTTTTGTTTTGTTTTTAATATAATTTTTTTTATTTATTTCAAAGAGAAAGGGAGATGAGGAGAGATATATAAGCATCAATAGTGAGAGAGAATCATTGATCAGCTGCCTCTTGAACGCCTCCTACTGAGATTGAGCCTTCAACCCAGGAATGTGCCCTGACCAGGAATCAGACTGAATTTTTGGTTCATAGGTTGATGTTTAGCCACTGAGCCACTCCAGCTGGGCACCTCTTGTCTTCTTAACAGACTAATACCCCGGATACCACAAGCAGAGGCTCCAGAAAATTTGCTTTAATCTGGAGACAAAAACTAAGCTAAGATTGTCTAAATAATGTTTATAAGGAGTTGGCGAACATGATTGATCAGAAAGAAAGCACTTCTACCAGGGATCATAATGATAATCATTCCCCTGAGCAGGGCGCTCAATCTATCTCTTGGCTATTTGTGGCAACTCTCACTATTAGGCTTATGGGGGTGGGGGGAAAGCAAAACACCACATTTTGCTATAACCTTGATTATTCAGATAAAGCTTCCGGCTGCACATCAGGGACAGGACATGGTTGGCAACTGGGAAGGGTACTCAACAAATATTATAGGTCCCAGAAGAAATGTGTATAAACCCTGGTTATTTTTTCATTTTATTCACAGAAAAAGCAGATATTTGACATTTTGAAACCCAACTTCAACTTAAAGAAAAGACACAAAGTCCTACTTACTGATTTTTTCTTTATTCTTTTGCCCAGTGATTTGAGTGACTGGTAAAGACAGTTACCTTTTGCCACATCCTTTTATCTTCGGTAGATGATTCTAAATGAGCAGGGATGCCTTGGACCTTCAGCTGCTTTGTGCACCCCTTGTCTGCAGGTTTACCCTAAAAGGTCTGAATTCCTACACCGCATTTTGCAGTGAAGCCGAGTGCTTATGGCCACCCTCCCAGTGGGAAGACAAATGAACAGGTGAGGCCAAGAGCAGCATCTGTGAGTTGGCTGGCATTGTGTGCATAATTTCCACTTCAAAGAGTTCAGAGCCAGCTTGCTGAGAGTTCATTGCCGCCTGGGCTTGTCAACTAGTCAAAGTTATCTTTGGTACAATTACAGTGGATGAAAAAAATCACTTACCATCTGTGACGTCAGAGCAGTGGTGACCCGGTGACTCATAGGGTTCATGTACTTTCATTGTGAAAATGAGAAAATTAAGAAACTCGTGTGTTCAGCTCCTTTACAGTATTTACTAGTATTGAGAACTTCTTATATGCCAGAACAATAAAAAGACACAAAATCATTCAGTTTTGGTGGGTTTGGAAAGCTAACTTTTTAAAAAAAAATACAATCTATAGTAGGTCTAAATAAATGACAAATAATACGTAATTAGTAAACATTGCCAAATGGCTGATTGAATGTATAGAAAAGGGCAGCAGAAAGGATTATTATAGACTGCATTTTGTGGAATGTGTGGAAGATGGCAAGTGAGTTAGTAGCCTCAGAGAGATTAAGAAAATTAACCAGTGTTATAGTCCAACCAGCAACAAAGGCAAAACCGAAATACTCGTCTGCTCTAGAAGCCTTTCTGTTTCATCCAATAGGCTCACTTTTGGAAAGGAAATGTTCTAAAGCATTTAAAATTGTTTAATAAAGAAGAATTTCATTATGGCATACTGAATGCACAATCTATCAGAACAAATTTATGAACTATCTATTATTCTTAAAATATTCCTAGTTATTTTTATTTTATTTTTATTAGTTATTTTTAATTCTGAGCATCAACTCCTCCTCATTATGCAGTACTAGTAAATAATCCAATTAATTACCCTCTACTCACCCTAGTTCATCCAGTCTACTGCCAGCAATTTTATTCCTTAGAAATATGCCTCCATTGGTCTTAGAGAAATGAAAAAGATGATCACAAATGGAAATAGAGTGTTTTATGTACTAGTCATCTTATTTACCCATTATCTGATTATCAGGGTACTTTTTGTTCCTTTTACTTGGGATAGAAGGAAAATAGGAGGAAGAGAAAGTTGTTCGTGATGAGGGTTAAGAGCAGCCTAGCTCCCTGAGAGGAAGGGATGAAGATAAATCCTCTGTATTACTAAAGCATGTGAGTGCCATGAAATGGTGGGACCTGAATCAATAGATTGCATTTATATCAGAGAAAAGGAAAGAAAAAGACTTGGAGTTTATATATCCAGCTCCTCTGAAAAATACCTGTGTGAAGCACTGGGCTGAGATTATTGATTGTATCAAACTTGACTATTTTACTGCTACCCTTTTGGGGAGAATGTTACCCAAAAAATATATATATTCCAAAAGTTTTGTCTTTCTCTTGTCCTTTGCATAACCCACTTTTGGCATTCAGTGGGTTGGAGAAAATACTGACAAAAAACCCTCTTGTTATAGGATCCAAAGTAATAGTTGTCATACCACTGCTTTGGGTTTGTGGTATTTCTTAACTTCCATAAGTTCAATATGATTTTGTGTACATTGATTCATTCCACTAAAAACATGCAAAGTAGAAAAAAGTCACTATACTTTCCATTTTACCAGATGTACTGGTTAATAATGCAGATTTTGTAATCAAAGAAAACATGATAATTTCAAGAGAAACATGAAAGGTGCTTTATTCAAATGCCCATCTCTAGCTACACATTTCCCCCCCATATTTCAGGTAATTTGCGGATACCATCCCAATAGAACTTTTCTTATTTTGAGGCAAACCATTCAGAGTCCCAATTTTCTACTTCTTACATTTTGAAATGCTACTCAGAAGGTTCCATAAATCAGAACAAGTGGTCATCTGTAGGAGCAAGGTCTGGTGAATATGGAGGGTGGGTTAATACTTTCCAGGCAAGATCTTTTAACCTGGCTTTAACTGAGTTTGAAGTGTGTAACAGTGAGTTATCATGAAGCAAAACTACTTTGTTGTCTTCTGGCCCATTCTAGTCATTTCACAATCAAAGCATGGTTCAAATTGATTATTTGTTATCATTAGTGATCAGTATTAATGGTTTCACCTGGTTTTAGAAGCTCATAATACACCACACCTTCCTGATCCCGCTAAATGCAAAGCATTGTCTTCTTTCCAAAGCAATTTGGCCTTGCAGTCAATGTTGATGGTTGACCTGGATCAACCCATGATTCTGTGGATTTGGGATTCTCAAAATAAATCCACTTTTCATCGCCAGTCACACTTTGATGCAAAAAAAGACTTTCTTTCATGCCATTGAAGCAACATTTTACTGATGACTGTTCAGTTTTCTATTTATCCTTCCTTCATTCAGTTGATGTGGCACCCATTTTCTTTCTTTAAAATATTTCCCATTGCTTATAAATGATCACAAATTGTTTGCAGAGTACTATTTAATTTTTCTGCAAGTTGTTTTTGAGTTTGACATGCATCTTCATCCAATAATGCTTTTAATTGTTGATCTACAAACTTTTTCAGTTGACCTGAACATTCTTTGTCTTTTACATTGAAATAATCATTTTTAAAGTGTTTAAACCATCCATTCACAAGTATCTTGAGATGGAGCATGTTCACCGTAAACTTCCTAAAGTATATGATAACTTGATAACTTTCAGTAACACTTTTCTTCAAAATAATGAATTAAAACTTCCCACAAATGTTTTGTTTTGCACAAAATTCAACATTTTTAAAAAATATATCTTATTGACATTTTACAGAGAGGAACCGAGAGAGATAGAGAGCTAGAAACATCGATGAGAGAGAAACACCGACCAGCTGCCTCCTGCACACTCCCTACGGGGATGTGCCCACAACCAATGTACATGCCCCTGACCGGAATCGAACCCGGGACCCTTCAGTCCGCAGACTGACGCTCTACCACTGAGCCAAACCGGTTTTGGCTCAAAATTCAACATTTTTAAGCATTTAAAATATCTATGATGATAACCCCTTCAGAAAATTTGACATATGCTCTTCTTTAGCCACACAAAAGTACAGAAACACCCTGGAAAAAAGGCATTAACTCAGGTATATTTTAGGCAGAATACCAATATAGCAGAAATCACTTTGTGATTTTTATAAGAAGCCCACAGTCTTGCCTTCTTCCTTCTCTCTCTCCCTCTTCCTTTTCATCCCTTCTCTCTCCATTCCTTCTTTATACCAAAATACTAGGTAAATATGTTATCTTCTTTAAAAGGCTTTAGCTTCTTCAGAGTGAACTCTTATGTATGAGTATTTCTTTTCTTGTTAAAAATCAGTGAGACAATGTAAAAGAAGTCCTTTCTGAAGATCCTTTTAAGGAAAAATGTGTTAGCCATGGCTTCCCTTACCTGTGAACTGTAATGCTCACTATTATTGCTGCTTTTGGGTTAAGTTCCATTACGAAAGAAAATCTTTGACACTGTGGAAAATTAATAGGAGGAAATGGTTCTGCCTGTCCACCAGGATTTGGAAGGACTATTTTTAGCTTGATGACTTCCGACCACTTCTGGGATTTTCATGATATGAAGAAAGGAGCTGTTTTTGGCTTCTATTTTAGTGATAAAAATGAATATTTTTAAATGGATGATTTTATTAGGATTTTCCTAGAAGATGGACTATAGACCAAAAATATCCCTCCTTGAAGATACAGCCCTCAAGGATGTTTCTGCCAACTGTGTTAAAGTATTTGTAGGCTTTATAGAATATTTATGTTTCTCAAAATGGCTACTGCTTTTTCTCAACCAAAAAGTAGCAGCAATTTGCTGAAAAAAGGAAAATGACTTATTTTTAATCCCCCAAAATTAAAGGATTGATTTAGATGAATGTGTGGTAACAGTTCAACATTTCTGTTACATATAGTCTTTGTTTGTTAGAAAGATTCCTTTGGAACCTTCTAGAAAAGACCTTGCAGACATCATTGCAAAGTGATTATTTGGCTTCTGCAGGAACACATATGGCGATGAAATTTTTATCAGCCATCATGATTGGATCTAGCTTCTGAAGTAGTATAGTCCAGCTTCTGTTGACAGCCTGTGCAGTTTAACCATAGCTGTCCTGCCCAGATTATATTTAAGTGTTTCTGGTGAAACATCCAGAGGCCATTCAATTGTTTCTCATACAACAGCAATTTGAGGCCTCCTTGCATCTTACATACTTTCCTCCTAAAATGTGTGCACAGAGCTAGGCAGAAAGCTGTCATCTCAGAGTAGAAATTGTCAAAGACCTCCCTCACATGAGATACTTCCATGAGACCCTATCTAATTTGATCTCTAATTGCCTCTTCAGTCATTTTCTCCCACTCTCTCTCTTTTGTCCTCCACTGCAGCCATACTGGTTTCCCTACCATATCACAAACTAGCAAAATATATATTTTTTACTTCAGTCCTTTGTTTCTGTCCCCTGCCTTGAACTCTCTTTCCTCAGAAGGCATGTAGTGTCTTTTCTGTTGTTAGCCACATTTGCCATCGCCTCAGAGGGACCTGCCCTGCCTCTTTCATTCAAAATAGGCCTCCCAATAAACAACTATTCTTATCATGCTTTGAAACGCCCACATATCATATTATAAATCTATATGTTTGTCTTTTCTCTGCCATCATTGTAAGAGTATCACCTCTATTAAGGCAAGGGTTTACTTTTGTTCACCACTGACTCTAGCACTCAGAAAAGTACATAGTGTAGAGTAGGAGCTTAACAAATATTTGTGCCTTAGCCAGTTTGGCTCAGTGGATGCAGTGTCGGCCCATGGACTGAAGGGTCTTGGGTCTGATTCCAGTGTAGAGCATGCACCCCAGCTGCAAAGTTGCAGTCCCTATCCCCAGCCCTGCTTGAGGTGCATATGGGAGGCAACCAATCAATGTGTCTCTCTCACATTGATATTACTCTCTCTCAGTCTCTCTCTCTCTCTCTCTCTCTCTCTCTCTCTCTCTCTCTCCCTTCCATTTTCTCTAAAACTCAATGGAAAAATATCCTTCAGTGATGATTAAAAAACAACAATAAAACAAAAACAACACACAATTAGTTGGGAATGTATCAATGCATTTACTATCTATGTGCATATTGTCTGTGGGCATAGAATACAGAATAAGATTTTTTATTGCAATTTCCAGTGCAAAAAAACATACAGTAAAGAATTATCTGACTCATAGTGAATCCAAATAGCATTTATGTTTTTATGCCCAGATGATAAAAAGTACCATGCGTGCGTGCGTGCGTGTGTGTGCGTGTGTGTGTGTGTACAATGAATATATGATTTAGAGACTCGTGTCTAAGTCCTCTAGATTGTAGAATCTGGAAAATGACAAAAGTGTATGAAGTGAAGGAAAGTGAGCCAGTAAGACTGCTCACTGCACATGAATTTCCAAGGATACACTTGTTCTTGAACAATTGCAGTCCGTATATCAAAATAAGCACTTTATTGAGTAGGGTAAAAGAAGTTGCTGGTGAGGCTGTAAATTCTCTCCCAGAACAGATGATAACTGGGCCCTTTCTTCCTGGGGGGAGGGGAGCATAAATTCCCTGAAAGTGTCTGTCGCAGGGAATTGCTCTGCATTTGTCATGTCTGCCTCTTGCATCTTTCATGAATGTCATAAGAGTCTAAAGAATTGGCACTTCTTGGTGAAGATGATGAAATAGTCATTACACTTGTCTTTCCTGCTGCATGGTGCTTTTAAAGTGATCCCACTGAGATTGTAGCATGCCCTTCCAACCTCCTCTAGTTTCTTGCCACCTGAGGTGTCTGGCATCGGATCCAAGGAGCACTGTGTCATTGGCCTTACACTTGTCGAGACTGCATAGATTTGTGGGCTAAAACTTCAGTTTGCTTATTCCCCTATTGCAGAGACCTTAGGATGTGGGAAAGGGACATGGGGGAATTCATTAAAGCTCAAAATAGACCATTTACCAGGGAGTAGAGAAATTCCAGGTATAGCTTACATTCT
Organism: Vespertilio murinus; assembly: GCA_963924515.1. Taxonomy (NCBI): domain Eukaryota; kingdom Metazoa; phylum Chordata; class Mammalia; order Chiroptera; family Vespertilionidae; genus Vespertilio; species Vespertilio murinus. The sequence continues at coordinate 201,066,009 of OZ004704.1, forward strand.
ACAGAGATTGGTCTATAACTTTTGCAAATATTGTCACCTCTCTTTGTTTCACTTCCTCGTGGATGAAGAATAACGCATCAGAAGAGGATTCTTTTATATCTGATTTTTAAGATATATTTTATTGACTTTTTTACAGAGATGAAGGGAGAGAGATAATTAGAAATATCAATGAGAGAGAAACATTGGTCAGCTGCCTCCTGCACACCTCCTACTGGGTTTGTGCCTGCAACCAAGGTACATGCCCTTGACTGGAATCAAACCTGAGACCTTTCAGTCCACAGTACAATGCTCAATCTACTGAGGGCTGATTTTTTTATATATATTCAAATATAAGGCTTCAGATTATTGTATAAGAGATAAAGCATATATATGCAGATAAAATACTGATGACAGAATGTAGGATATGTGAACCTCTCCATTCTCCCCCCTGCTACTCTCTCTACATACTTTAAACTTGCTTCAAGTGACACTTACTACTGAAACAGCTACCTTAAGTGACAGAGTGTAAACATATGAATTAAAGCTTTTTATTAATTGAGAAATACATTTTTCTTAAGGTCCTACTTTAGAGGCAGCAAGAAATAATATAGAATGGACTCTAGATTGGAGTCAAGAGAGTTCTTATTTGGCTCTGCCACTCATTGTGTGACCTTGATCAAATTTTATAACCTCTTTGGTCTCAATATTTGCATCTACAAACAATGAGATCAGATAATGGCTCTCAAATTCTCTTTCCAGTTCTATGCCAAAGGATTTGATGTGTCCAGGATGGGACTTGGCCATCATGGGGACAAACAAAAGCACATGGCATTACTATGGCTTCCAGGAACTCATAAAATCTCAACATGTCCATAGAAACCCTAATCCCTCTTGGGCAACAAATCCAGCACAACATGGGTGCTGAGTCTTTATCACCATCCTTGAATGTGAAATATGAATACTTTTTGGAAATCATGGCATGATCTATGACTGTGATTTCCACATAATAAAAACGAGATATCTTTGTGCCCCTGTTGTCTGTGGGCTTCTCGCCCAGGTTTATGATTCGCAAGAATGCTCACTTTAAAGTAAACTTTGAAAACCTATTAAGGGACTCAGTTAACAGGGAAAATAGGGAAATTGGATCTTTATTTGTTGTGACCAATAAGAGCACATCCCCTTTCTACTGAAGAATTCATACCAGCCGAAACCGGTTTGGCTCAGTGGATAGAGCTTCGGCCTGTGGACTGAAAGGTCCCAGGTTCAATTCCGGTCAAGGGCATGTACCTTGGTTGTGGGCACATCTCCAGTATGGGGTGTGCAAGAGGCAGCTGATCAATGATTCTCTCTCATCAATGTTACTAATTCTCTATCCCTCTCTCTTCCTCTCTGTAAAAAATAAATGAAATATATATTAAAAAAAATTCATACCAGTGCTGCCTCTAGGTCCCCAAACACATCAATGTAGTAGATAGAGCCTTTGAGCCTAAACTATTCCCTGGTAGGAACCTCTTTACTCCTTCTTATCCAGGTATTCTCCAGGAAGTGGGAGGGCCCATTGAAATGTGACCCTGGGCATTTCACATTCTGCTGCTCCAGCCATGTGAGTCTGATTGTCATGCTTGCTGCTGGTTTAAGAGAGATTAAAAGGAGCAAAACTGTTCTCTGAGTTTCCTGATCAGCACCGTGGCAGCCAGAGCCGGAGGAAATGGGGACAAAGGAACAGGGATTAAATCCTCAAGAGTGATGTGTATGTGATCTCTGGAAGCAGACCCACTGTTCACATGGAGGCTTCAAATGCTAAGTTATTGCTTTGGAGAATCTTCCAGCGCCCAATAAACCTACCACCTAGGTGACACAATGTGAGGTAAAAGCTGAGGCTGAGAGATAAGCACAGGATATATGGCTGAATAAAGAACTTTCAATTTCCTTTACTTAGTAGATGGACAAGTATCACATTATTAAAAAAAATCCACATCATAAAATACATCATCTAATCTGAGTGCACATGGGCAATGTCTGAATCTTTCCACATGATTGACTTAATCAGAAGGCCTAATCTAACAGAGAGAAACACTGTATTAATTTAAATGTGGCAGGTGCTACCTAAGTTTACTGCAAGAGCTAAAGACCAATTATCTTGTATTTCCCCCCCTAAAATTGCATTTTCTAAAAAGAGACTGGTATGTCTGAATATATCCATCATAACAAATCCTCAAGCTTTAATGGAAGTGACTGCTGTTTATTTGCAGAATGTCATATCTGTACTGGTGAATCATTGCTAAAGTTATCATATTAGAGCTAAAAGAGGGCCTGGGAAATTAGTTTTCATAGGCTTACAGCTTGGCTTTGTGAACAAAAGGGTAAGGGACAGTGTACAAAGGCTTCCCTCCAGGACCCAGTGATTAGAGGGTAGTATTTTTAAAGCAGAAATAATGCAGTCACCTCCCAAAAAATCCAAAAGAATAAATAAGAAATTGCTGCCTCGCCACCGTGCTTAGTGGTTGAGTGTTGTCCTAGGAACCAGGAGGTCACGGTTTGATTCCAGGTCAGGGCACATGCCTAGGTTGCAGATTTGATCTCCTGTAGGGGGCATGCAGAAGACAATCATCAGGACCTGAGGAATAGACGTATTTTCAAGGGGTAGGAGGTGCTACATTATTCTATATTAGGCCTTCTAATTATATCAATCACGTGAGAGATTCAGACATTGCCCATGTGTACTTGGATTATGAGCTGTTTATTTTGGTTGTGGGTATTTTTTTAAAAAAAATATGTGATACTTGTCCATCTACTAACTGCAAGAAATTGAAGTTCTTTATTCAGCCACATATTCTGTCTTCTTAAATCAAATTGCTCCCACCACCCCAAGTTGTACCTACTGATCAAAAAAACAACCTAAGTGCTTAACAGGAGAGAATTATTAAGTTAGAGCTCATCACCTTGTGGAATATTAGGCAACCAATTAAAATGCTTGAGAAAAAGTTGATACTGATTCAGAGTTTTTCATATTTGGGCAAATAATGCAGTCACTATATTATAAGTTTTAGGGATACGATGTATAGCATGACAACTATAGTTAATCATACTGCATTGTTACTAAGAGAGTAAATCTTAAAAGTTCTTATTGCAAGAAAATGACAATCTGAGGTTGGTTTGGCTCAGTGGTAGAGTGTTGGTCTGTGGACTGAAGGGTTCTGGGTTTGATTCCGGCCAAGGGCATGTACATTGGTTGCAGGCACATCCCCGGTAGGGGGTGTGCAAGAGGCAGCTGGTTGATGTTTCTCTCTCATTGACGATTCTGGCTCTCGATCTCTCTCCCTTCCTCTCTGTAAAATATCAATAAAATATATTTTTAAAAATAATAATAAAAGAAAATGACAATATAATTATGTGATGTGATGGATGATGACTAAATGTATCGTGGTGATTTTATATATATATATATATATATATATATATATATATATATATATATATATAATTATGTAGCATTAGTCTTTATTAAAGCTGATTATCTTCTCCTAGGAGTTTCTAGCTCATTTTGATCATAGCTCTACTATAGAACTTGTCATATTGTTTTATACATATACTATTCTTCTTAGTACATGGAAAGTACTTAATAATTTTTTTACATTTACATATCATTACATTTATTATTTTTAAAATATATTTTATTGATTTTTTACAGAGAAGAAGAGAAAGGGACAGAGACTTAGAAACATCGATAAGAGAGAAATATACATTCAGCTGCCTCTTGCACACCCCCTACTGGGGTTATGACTACAACCAAGGTACATGCCCTTGACCAGAATTGAACCTGGGACCCTTGAGTCCACAGGCTGAAGCTCTATCCACTGAGCCAAAATGTTTAGGGCTACATTTAATTTTTAATAAACAAGTGCTATATTTTTCTTATAAGCATATATATTTTTTAATTTACTTTTTAGTAAATTATAAAGTTTGCTAAAGCAAGTCTCCTTTCATTATTCTTGCTTTTAAATTTTTCTTGGCAAATCTTACACACTTATTTTTCTTTAAGAACTTCAAAAGAAAATGAGATTCTGTTTATTGGTACCTTAAAGATTCCTGTTGATATATAGGGTACCCCAAAAATGTATATACACACTTTGAATAATTATAAAGGTATTGTTTAGTAAATACATTTCATTTTCAAAATTGAGCTATCAGCTGTAATGTGTGTATACATTTTGGGGACACCTTGTATATTGTTTATATATTCATATTATCCTCCTTGTCCAGTAATATTATATCTATCTACCTATCTATCTATCTATTAATCCATTAACATGTTTTATGTCCTCAAAAATTAGTTTTTTCTCTTTGTAGTTTTCTTATTTAATTTTTCAAAATATTTTATAGATTTTGTTATTGTGATTGGAGAGAGAGAGAGAGATTCAAAATCCCAATGCCTAGAATATTTTTTCAATAAACAATAGTTTCTTTTAATAATAGTAATGTTGATAATAATAATTACCAGGTTGAAATGAAAGGGAGAAATCCCAACCATAATAACAAAAATGATCAAGATGACCCAGTGATGTTACCCAGGAAATTAGTATACAACGTAATCTAATTATGGGAATATATTATAAAATCTATAGTGATATATTACCTATAAAATATAGATAGTTTTGTATAACTCAATTATGGAAATAATTAAAGATTTCTTTGTCAACAAGAACATGGTCAATTATACATGGGCTCTAATTTCATATCTATCTATCTATCTATCTATCTATATATATATATATCTGAATTACATTATATATATATATATATATATGAATTAATATGGTCAATTTTACATGGGCTCTAATTTTATATATATATATATATATATATATATATATATATATATATATATATATATATATATATGAATTACCAAATGTACTTTTTTTCTTAGGTTAATTCCTGGGTAACTTAGTATCACTCAATCATCATCTTGGTCAGTTTTTGCTGTTTTATTTAACATGCTTTTATTGTGTCCCTCTCTGTGTTCCAGGCACTATGAAGGTTTCCAGGGATTCTTTACTATCCAGGACTGTTCTAATTGTGAAAGAACAAAATTTGAACTAGTTTAGACTAAACAAGTTAGCTATTGAGTATTTAGAAAAGACAAAGGTGCAACTTCACAACATGGACCATTAAAGCCAAGTAGTCAAAAATAAGGTTATTTTCTGTGTTCAACTCTTGACTCAAGAGTTTGACTTCACAATCTGAGTAAATATTTATTTCTCTCAGAACTTCTTCCCTATGATGGGAAATGTGGCCATGCAGTTGTGTATGTACCTTTCTATCAGACAGGGATTGATGGAATTCAAGTTCAAGTTCTTCAAGGTTCAAGTTACATAAAAATTCAGTGAACTTCTCTGATTGGTCCAACTTGAGTTAATTTCCACACCTTAGCTAAACCAGCTGTATGTATAGAAAAAAAAATATGTTAAAGGGTTGGCAATTTTCATTCAAATCACATTATTGGAATGGGAGAAAATAGTAATTTCCATTCTAAGAAGCTTGATTTTTAAGCAAAGATCAAGAATATGCAGGGCATATCTATCTATATAATGGAGGAACATTCAAATTAGCCAGGATGCTGTAACATCATGACTGAACAGCAAGGGCCTGAGGCTGCATGGCACTTGGCTTGAACAAGAGACCTCGGGCTGCACCCCTTTCCTCATGGTGCTTGATGGGGATGGGGCCAGCCTTGTCTGGGTATTACCCAATGGGGATGGAGCTGGCTAAGTCTGGGTCCTCTGTGTTTTCAAAGCATATGTGGGTGGTGGGTGGGGACTTGACTCTAGGTCCTGTGGCATGCCTCAGACTCTGATAGGAGGGAGATTTTCATATATTTTACTAATTTTCTTTCATCTCTCACACTTCTATTATAGAGAAAAAGCAAATAGCAATATTAAAATATTTTCTCTAATTAATTCCCTTTTAACGTTCACAAATTTCATGCACTGGGCCACTAGTAGAATAATAAAGTTATCCTGCAAGTACCAAAACTTTGGAGAGTTTCTTCTCTTTGGGGTGATCACCAAAAAATGGAAATACTAAACAATTTCTAGTATTCTCTATTGTGTATGCAATAGTTGTTTTATGCTTACTCCAACTCTTTGAAATGGTTAAAAGTGGTATTACTATCTTCTTAATTATGTGGAAACTGAAGCACAATAAAGATAAGTGATTGTTCTAGAATAAGAGAATGGGCCACAATAGTTGAAGTTTCTCTCTTTTGCCTAATATGTGTGTCATAGAAGCAAGAGTCATTTCCCTTAAAGCTATTAGTCCACTATTCCATGAAAGTAGTGTTTAATGAATTAGAGTTACAAATATACCAAAGCCATCTGCTTATAGACCCTAGCCCCTTGAAAGTGTGAAGTCTGTATGTATAGATATCAGGCATTTAAATCAAAGTACCAGAAATATACAACTACTCTTCAACTGTTTCTCCTTTTCAGAGAATATTCAGTACTTAGAAATTCCTTGATTGCTCTTATTTGAGAAAGTATTTCAAACCTGTGGAATAAAAATAGGCATATGAACATGCTCTGAACCTTCCTTTTATTCTAACTATATCCCATGAGATAGAAAAACTGAGTTTAAAATAAGTGTTAAAGAAAAGACTGATTAGTAATTATACAATGATAATTTTTATTTTTATTCATTTATAAAGACCAATGAATATATAGTCTTTGCACTTAGTTAATGTCTGTAAAATAGAACATTATGTGCATTGTGTGTGTGTGTGTGTGTGTGTGTGTGTGAGAGAGAGAGAGAGAGAGAGAGAGAGAGAGAGAGAGAGAATAGAAGAGAGAGATTGTATAATGTGATTTAGGAAGGGAGGGGTAACATAAAACAAATTGATTAAAAGTGGGTGTGAATTTATTATCTGAGCCTGTCAAAAATTCACCAAAGTAAATTTATTTAGTAGTTGTTGTGGTTACATTTCTTTTATAAACTGGAAGCTGTGTTCTGCTCCATCATAGGAGATGTTGTGAACTCTAATAGATGGGTACTTATAAACTATTTCCACATTGGGATGGAATGACAAAAAGCTGACATGGATTAATGGGCAGGTGCTTGAAGGACAGTGTGAAAATATGAAAGTGTAGGTGATCCAAATATCATTGATTAACTTAACAGCACTTATTTCCTGGGCATTCATAGTGTTGATAGAGACAAAATTAAATAGCCCTATTCTACAGGAGCTCACAGAAAGAAGGGCTTCGGATTTTCATTTTGTTTCACAATAAAACAATATTTATGTTCTTAAACCTGAATATTGTACAACTTCCTAGAACTTATTTTGTTTTGCTATGTAATGAAGTAGCTTGGATATAAAAAATGAAATTAAGTTGAATTTATTTAAAAATTAAATTGACTTCAAATGATTTCTGAAGTAAATGTCATCAGAGCCCATCCTTTAGAATTTAGAGTTTTATGAAGGTGTGTAATTAATTAGAAGACATCATTGTCTGACCTTGATTCATATATTTTATAGAGACCAACCTCACATTAAACCACTGTCATTTAAATAAAATAAAGATGTCTGTTTTTTACAATTTCCATGTGAAGTAACAGACTTTTCATCTTGTTTCTGTCTTTCCTTTCTCCATCATTACCTCCACTACCACACAGATATACAGATCAGGGTAAAAGATAAGCCTTTTAGGGATACAACTTGGCATAATAAAAATAATATACATCATTGAGTTACACAGAGCTGGATTAATTTTCTGATGCCATTAGATCTTGAGCAAGTCATTCTATAGCTTCCCTCATCTTTAAAATTGGGATAGTGACTGATGCAGGATGAATTGTGTCCCCCCCCCCCAAATTCATATATTGTCATCATAACCCCCCAGTACCTCAAGATGCAACTGTATTTGGAAATAGCATCTCCAATGAGGCAATTAAGTTAAAATGAGATCATTATGATTGGCTCTAATCCAATATGACTAGTAAACTTATGAAAATAGAAAAGGAGGGCGCAGATGGGTAAAGGAGGTAGACCATATCAGGGCACAGGGAGAAGACAGATATTTGCAAGCCAAGCAGAGAGGCCTTAGAGGAAATCAAGCTTGCTGACCCCTTGATCTAGCCTCCAAAATTCTGAGGAAATAAATTCTGCTTTTTAAGCCACCTAGCCTGTTGTACCTTGTTAGGGCAGTCCTAACAAACTAATACAGCAACATTAGCTAAAGTGAAAGTTATATAGGAATTTCAAATGTTACACCACATACTTTAATATATAATTAATATTCAGGGATAGGCAAAAGTAGGTTTACAGTTATTTGTGTGAAAAAAGACAAATAAAACAAATATGCATTGGTTATTATATTAGTTATTTGTGTTATTTGTGTTACTTGTTTTCTTCCATATGAACAACTATAAACCTATTTTTGACTATCCCAGTATGATAAATTATCCATCCATATAGCTAGTATGAGTGTTAGTATTAGAATTGACATTAGTATTATAATAAGTATTATTTACTGCTACCAAAGGCTTGTGAAATAAATAATTGCTCCCAAAGAAAAACAATGAGCTTATGATAATCATCTTAAGCAAAGGGGAATTTAAGTGTGTCCCTTCAACCTTTATATTTAGATCAACTTCAATGTAAAAAGCATCTTATTCTTTATCATTATTTACCTTTTTTTACTAGTGGAAGAATCCTGAATTTGATGAGTGAAAATAACTTTTTAAAATGTTTTCTGCTGAGATATGTTTCTGAAAATATCATTACCTCTTAGACTCAGAAAGGGTTATGATGTCAGTGTTGCTCAGTACTCCTGAATGTGCCCAGAATCTGTGTGTGATTTTATTTTATTGATGCTTTGGAGTAGTACCTGTGTATGTAAGGAATCCCAGCAATGAGTGGTCTGAATAGTTGGTATCAGATTTGGAAATAGCACAATTATTTAGTTCCTCTCGGACTCCCTGGAAAATCCATCCCATTCCCATCAAACAATCCTACCAAGCATATTAGAAAGAACAGAGTTTGCACATGACATATAATTATCCAAGAAGAATGTTTTTAATGATATTTATCACAAAAATTACATAACCGTGGCCTTTTGTTTTTATTCATATAAGAAATTGGGTTCATAGGCAGAATATGATTGGCTGTATACTTCCCCCGCCCCCACCAGCTCCTATGGAAACTTTGGCATTGGAAAAATATATAATGGTTTCATTCTGTGTTCTCGATGGTTTCATTGAGTTCAGTATTACCAAGCAGATTTTATACTGAGCTGAAACAATGCTGATTCTGTTGGAGAGTCTTTGAGTTCAAATCTTTCTTCTAGACTAGGGATATGCTCTGAAATGTTGTCTCTGTTTTGTTGTTGTTTCTGTCTCAGTGCCTTTTGTTTTCAATTATTTCCTCCAGAGAGAAGAAATCACCCCAATGTTGAGGGAGTCCTCACCCTGCCCACACCTGGTTTAAGAAATGGGGTTAGGCTCTCCCTGGTGACCTATTTAACTCTTAGGCAATGTTGTCAGTTTCTCCGTTACCTGGGCAGTAAATCTGATCATTTCTTTGCCAATGATAAAGGATGTTCTTTAAAACTGATGCGATCTCTTTCTTAATGTTCAGTCCCTTCTGTTCTGCTTTATATATGGCTACCTTATTATCAGTTTTGGTGTTTATTTATTTTTTTTAAATTCAGAGTAGGCAAAATAGATCACAATAGACCATCCATTCAATACTTGCACAGCAGGGCTGTTTGTAAAATGCGTATACATATCACTTACCTAGTACTCCCTTGTGGCTCCCTCTGTAATACAGAGTTCTTGTTGTTCACAGTTTTCCCATCTGTTATTCACCCCTCCCTGCTCCTTGTGAGCGCTTGGTCTCCAGGGATTCCTTTAGGGAAACTTCATCTCCAGGGCCAGCAGTAGGACAGCCTGCTGAGGGGAGAAGAGGGAAAAGTCACTTTTTTATTTAATCTCTTTGAGCCTCCTTTCTTTCTTCTTTTCTTTTCTTTCTTTCTTTCTTTCTTTCTTTCTTTCTTTCTTTCTTTCTTTCTTTCTTTCTTTCTTTCTTCCTTTCTTCCTTTCTTCCTTTCTTCCTTTCTTCCTTTCTTCCTTTCTTCCTTTCTTCCTTTCTTCCTTTCTTCCTTTCTTCCTTTCTTCCTTCCTTCCTTCCTTCCTTCCTTCCTTCCTTCCTTCCTTCCTTCCTTCCTCTCCTTCCTTCCTTTCCTTCCTTCCTTCCTTCCTTCCTTCCTTCCTTCCTTCCTTCCTTCCTTCCTTCCTTCCTTTCTTTCTTTCTTTCTTTCTTTCTTTCTTTCTTTCTTTCTTACTAAAACAGTAACAATGTTGACTTTAATATGTCAATGACATTGGGGGAAGAGGTATCCAATGAGGATACTCCCAAAGGAAGAAATTTGAAAACCATTCAATGCTATGACAGTATTAGGCCCTACTATTATAATCAACCTAGTACAGTCAAGGGTGTGTGTGTGTGTGTGTGTGTGTGTGTGTGTGTGTGTGTGTGTAGGGCACATAACACGGTAAATAAATCAACAAACTATATTCTTTAGGATATTAGCTATTATGAGATTCTTGAGCTTTATGCCTCCATTTGTTAGAAAAAGTGTTTGTGAGTTTGACAGACTTTCCATTTTGGTTTTATTAGCTATATAGTAATTGATATACAGTAAATATAGTTTTAATATCAATAACTACTTACCAACATAATAAATTTTGTCATTGATCACTTATTTTTCAAAAGATTTATCAATTTAAAATAAAGAACACAAAAGGCATAAGGTCGATGAAAGCTTAATATAATGGAAATAAGGAATAAGAACCTGAAATGATAAAGGAAGACAGACATATACTTAGTGCCATGAGATTTTATTCTAAGTTCTTAGGCAATGTTCAGATAGCACTGGAGTAGCAGTTGGACACCTTTTTCTTATTCTAGCTTACCTGCCAGGTGTTGTACACACTAAGAGATACTTATGTTATTACTTAATTTATTATTCTACCTGTGACACTGCCCACTAGTAAATGTTCTAGTTCTTTTTGAATTTCACACTCTAAGGCTTCCCCTTGGAAATGCTTCCAACTTGTTTCATTTTCACACCACCTGAAAACTATTTCAGAGAGAGCTGATATGTTTTAAGTTAACCCCCCCCCACACACACACACATAGAAAGCCATTATATTGACGTGCTTCTCTGAAGCCATTTTATCTTTAAATATTTAGTAGGGGAAATAATAAATCAAGCTCAGGTAGTCTTCTATACTTTCTTCATTTTTTATACACACATATGCATAGATTATTATAGATTATTTTATATCTAATATAAACTTTAAACAGGACCCTGATTCTATTCCTATTATTAATATACCCCAAAGGCAATATTATATTTATATATGGTAATAGATATAGAAGCAATGCCATAATGAGAGGGTAATGAGGTTTATATGTGAAAACAACAAAAACAGAATTATCCAAGAGGTTCTGAATAAGGAAAAGTTGAGTTGCCATCAACAATTAAATCCAATTCTAGTAAAACAAGCAGTAATATACACCACAAATTTAAGAGCTATTTATTGGGGAAATGCATGAACAGGAAAACATTTTTCCCTTCATTCTTCTTGAGAAATCACAGATCATGTGCTTAATCAGCTTATTATGGAGATACGGGAAACCACTCCCCAGACTCTTCCATGTTTGCACTGGAGTCTATGCTTCACGTTCACCTCCAACACAGAACGCACACCAAAATGCAAATACACCTTCCCATCAGCTCTATCAAAACCGCCCTCAGCTCTATCCCAGTAAATAGCTAGCCCATTATAAAAGCTATATGTCAAAGTATTCTCTTAGTCCTTTTGAGACAAAAGAATCTGTGTGCTAAATAACATGTCATGCTTGTTTACTGTTTGAAAATGGAGTGTATATACTTTATCTTGGTTAAGGGTGACCGTGTGGAGATTTCATTTCTGAAAAAATGTTGGTTAGAATTCAGAAAAGCAACCTCAGCTGCCTTCAAACTTGAAAATCCTGCAATGTTAAATGACCAAATGCAACCATAGTAATTTTTCTTCAACTGAATTGATCACTTTTTGCTAGCAAGCAAAACATTTATATGGTTGAGATTATTAATATATGTAGTATGATTTTAGCACTGGCATATAAGCACAGAAAGAAACCAGCAATCAGAACTACTAGGCTCAGGGGAGAAAACGTGTGATGTGGTACAGCATGGCTTAGAAATGAAAACCTTTAATGGATTAAGGACAGTTCTCACAGTTCCTGCAATGTTCCCCAAAAGTTGATTTGCAATCTACATTTAAAAATAACAAAATTAACTTTTTAATTTGGAAACGTAAACCAAAATATTTCCATTGTCCCCCTGGGACTATAGGTATTGTATCTTAAAATTAAACTAAAAGTAGTATTTATATTTAAAGACCATTCAAGATAGCAAAGCTAAACGAGGAGAAAAAAAATATAACAAGCTATGCAACTATTAACTTCCTTTCAAGCCAACATTGGACTTTATCACCTTTACTAGCAAATTCAGTACCAAGAACACATATTTTTAAGATATATATTTTATTGATATTTCACAGAGAGGAAGGGAGAGGGGTAGAGAGCTAGAAATGTCGATGAGAGAGAAACATCGACCAGCTGCCTCTTGCACACCCCCCCCCCTACTGGGGATATGCCCACAACCAATGTACATGCCCTTAACCGGAATCGAACCCAGGACCTGTCAGTCCTCAGATTGAAGCTCTACCACTGAGCTAAACTGGTTTTGGCAAGAATACATATTTTAATGTTTATTTCTACAGAGCAAATATGTCATATGCTAAGGATTTTTTATTTTTCACACCCCCTTTACTTGCAAAGTTAGAATTATCTAACATAGCAAAATCTTAAATTCAGAATAACAGAAGCAAATAAAATAATTTTAAACCATCTTATATCTACTTAGCCTAATTTCGTCATTGAGAGGTTTTGTTTTTTTTTTTTTTTTTTGCTTATTTAAAAAAATTGAAGCCCTGGTGACCTCCTGACCACTAAATATAAGGGGTTATATAGTTATCTTTTAAAGTGCTCTTCCTCTCTATATGGAATTTTGGAATAGGGCAGTGGGAGAGTAGTATAAGCAGAATAGAAGGTTTGTAAAGTTATTTGTTTAGTAAGAAGACCACACTACCTTCTGAAAACATGCCAAATTTTGGGGCTATGGCTCTGTTTTTGTTTCATTTTAGCTTTAGGAGAATATATGAAAAGGACGAAGTACAGTCAAGGTTACATCATTGGGATAGTTTTTTGTGATTGGCATAAGGTAAAGAGGCAGGAAGGTTAAGCTGGATACTTACAGGAGGTGCCACTTAATTAAGTCAGATATTTGGGTCTGTGTTCCCAAACAGTGTTAACATATAAGATTGCTCATGAAACAGTTGGGAAGACCCAGTTCCTGAATTTGAAAAGGATTTGCAAACTGTAAAGCATCATGTATGTCTATCACTGTTAGTTAACTTTTGACTAGTTTTTTTCATGGTGACAAAATTATTTCCTGATACAGTATAGATTTATCTGTGTAGCAGAATCCACTATACATTTAGGATAGAATAGGATATGGTTTCATAAATTGCCACAGGATGATTTGTATTTTTTGGTCATTCTATATAATGATCACTGAATAACCTTCAGTTTTCCAAATAAAGATTAAAGGTATAAGTGATGATATTTGTAATCATCCACAGAAAGGGAATTATTTAACTTTTGCACAGATGGAAAGATACCAAGGGTAAATAACTATACACATATTTCTAATTTTAAGAAGCTTTGAGTGAGTTTGTGGATGGTGAGGAGCAAACATTGTCTTGCATATGGAATTAACCATAAACTTTCCATATCACAGTCGCAAATTCTCCAGAGGCCTGAAGGGCTTCACAGACACCATCTGCTAGAGATAGAGAAATTCATAAAAGGAAAATAATGTTATGTTACGTGTAATATACAAACTGAGCTTATTGGAGCAACCAGTATAGTGACCTTTGAGAAAGAATAAATTAGATTTTATATGCCTCAGAATATAATGTGGCTTAGAGCTTAACAAATGATGATACATGACATATTCTCCTATTTCTAGCCTCAGAGCAGTTTACTTTATTATTTCAAAATGCTCTGCATAACTAATTTGTTTTTCAAACAACATCATCCAACCCAATCATTCAGCCCAATATCCTCTGTAAACTCAATGTGGACCAGGGCTTAAGTTTTTTAGTGACTGCTAAAGATATCTGAGTGCTTGACTAATGTTGCTTTAAAATAGTTTCGAGGATTGGACTGTGTTCGGTGGGACAAATTTGGTGCCAAATGGTCTTTGGACTTGGAGATAAGTAACATATGGAAGTGCCCGTTGTGGGTAACATACATACAAGCATAGAACTTGCAATCATGTCATCTATTCCGCTACCGAACTTAAATGCTTTTCCCCAAATTCAGATTCAAAAACTTGTTTTATAAAAACAAGATGTTTTCAATTTATGAGCTGCAAATGATTTCTTTATTTTCTTTTCTGCTTGCTTTCTAACTATGTTTAAATTAATATCTTCTTACAAGGCCTTGGGTTTGTAACTAGCAATAGTAAAACACAGGTAATAACAGTAAACAATAGTAAATACACTGATAACCCACTAGTAATAATTGACAATACCACTTGTCATTATACTGAGATTTGTTTTTTGTCTCCTACATCTCCTTTTGAAGAAGGAGGTGGAAACTGTTTTATCATAGCAGATAAACACCACTGCTAGAGAAAAAAATACTAAAGTTAATTTTTCAGAGGCCTCTGGAATTAATTTTTATCATCTTTTAAATACCGTACAGTGAGATCAGCAGACTCTTTAAGTCACGTTGTTGGTTTCCTGAGGTGGCGGCTTTCCTCTCTGTGGGTGGTAGAGGTCCAGGCATGAAAAGAATGAGGGCTTTGGACCCTGTGGGTTTCTCTCAGTTTCCTAAGGTGTCTCTGGAATGGCCTCCAGCCCCACTGACTAGAATACCCAGATTGCTAAGAGATTGGGGCACTCCTTATCTGTCTGTTGTCTGCCCTGGCAGAGATGGGAAATTAATCCTGCACTTGAGGAGGATGGAAAAGTTGGCTGTCTCAGACACAGAGTGTCAATTGCCTTCTGCAGCAGGAACTGAAGATGTTTGGAATGTTGCTCCCTGACATCTGCTCTGTTATTAATTTGTTTGGCATGCATCTTAAATTCAAGGTGACAGTCCACCCTTGGATGCTTTGGATATCACCCCTCCCGAGCACCAAATCCTGGCACGTGGGGGCGTGTCCCCTCCACAGCTGTCTGCAGAGGCTCAACAGTGTGCCCACATCTGGAAACACGTGATCGGATTGGCTGCCCTGATGGCTTCTCCTCTCCTTGCTTTTGCAGCTGGCGCAACCTACATCTTTGGGAAGAGCGGAGGCCTCATCCTCTACACCTGGCCGGCCAACGACAGGCCCAGCACACGCTCCGACCGCCTGGCAGTGGGCTTCAGCACCACCGTGAAGGACGGCATCCTGGTTCGCATTGACAGTGCTCCCGGCCTCGGAGACTTCCTCCAGCTTCACATAGTGAGTGCTGGGCCTTCGTCTGAATTTTGTTCTCCTGGTGGGCTGAGTTGGGGAGCCAGATAGAAGCAGCAGAAATTCTAGACACAGCGAAGGGATGTGTGCTTATAAAAATCGTCTCGGTGGGTGTTGGTACCCTAAGGGATGGTCTCTGTGTTTAGTCTCATTCTCCTCTTCAGATGTGAACCATGATGGCCCTAGGGTACCTCAGGGATAAATATCTTAAAACTTTTCCCATTTTGACTCCTTCCCTGTATGGTTTAGCATCTCAGGACACTTTCAGCAGATGGTTCGGGTGTAAAAAGAAGAGATTTTTACCTGGTGTGGTTCATCTTAACCTGGTACAAGTAGCAAAGTCAAAGTCAATTTGAATGTTATAATCTCCTAGGGGGAAGGGCCAGCAAAGTTGAAAAGCTTTTTATTTTATTTTATTTTATTTTATTTTATTTTATTTTATTTTATTAATAAAGAGCCAGCTAGTACATATTTTGGCCTTTGGAGGTCATATAGCCATGTAATGTCAAAGAAGCTGTAGGCACAATATTTTTTCAAAGTGCATCTGACTTCTCCAACACAAATTGTATTTATTAAGACAGGCAGTTGGCTGTACTTTGGTGACCCTGCTCTAGGCGGCAAACTTTCTCTTGGAGATGTAAAGAGAGTGTGATAAAAACTGAGGCCAGAATGAGTGGGGCCGAAAGAAAACAGCGCAGCAACCAAGAATCGGTGTATTCATGTGTATTGTACGTTCAACATTTTGCTTGTGTACATAAGTGCAATAGGACTGCATCCTCAGTCATTGCAGATCATTAAGAACACAGTGCAATTTTAAGAAATTAAAATGATTTGGAGGAAAAATTACTTTGTTATGTGGGTAGAAAATATTTTTATAGCAACAATTAACCCATTTTATCACCTGTGCAGTCTGCAGTTAAGAAAGTAGGCTAACTGAGGATATGATTCTCATCCATAAGTACCCTGAGTGCAGCCACCAAGAGCACAGAGAGGAATTGTTCTCATTAGTTAGCAGTGACAGGGCTAGAAAGAATGGATTTAATTTGGAGCAATAAGAATCTGGTTTAAATAGCGGGGGGAGGGGTAGCAGTTAAGAGGAAAGATCAACTGGGGATTAGCACCGACCTCCAAAAGGAAGGAAAAGAAATGTTTTCTGGGTCTCTTTGCATGGACACTTTGCTAATGTACTGGTTCTCAGGGGGGAATAGAAGGGTGGGGTTTCACTGTTGGTTTCCCAATAGAGGTAGCTGCCTGGCTGGTACCACAGCATCTAGCTCAACCCTTGGGGCAGGGGTCATTTCTGCCCCTGCTCTTCCAACATCCTTAGAAATAGGAGCATCTTGAAGGCTAAAGCTTGAGCTGGAACAGGGCAAGACCTGCTCAAAGTTTCTTTGAGCCAAAACAGGGCAAGACCTTGTATAGTTATTCAGGGAGGTGCTGGTTAGAAATGGTGATCTTGCCTATCTAGCATGGCTCAGTGGTTGAGCATCAATTAATGAACCAAAAAATCATGATTCAATTCCTGGTCAGGACACATGCCCAGGTTGCAGGCTTAGTCCCCAGTAGGAGATGTACGTGAAGCAGGTGATTATATATATATATATATATATATATATATATATATCCCTTCAAAATGTGCAAAAGGGGTCTTGAATTGAGCTGTGCAACTTGAATGCTCCCTTAGATGCTTTAGGAACCATATGATACTATGAGCCCAAGCTAAAGCATGTTAAACAGCCATGCCAAAGAGCACAGAAAGAGGCAGGTATGGTTAGGAGGGTTTATCTTTATTTGGCCTGTAAGAACCACCATAATTTACAAAACTCGGTGAGATTTATGCTGTGTACAACTTAATGACTTTCATGGCAGCTATAACTAAGCAATTATTACCAGCTCACTTGCATTTTCCTGGTGATTTATCTTCCTTTCTCATTCAGTGTGACTTACTAAGAAAAATATGATTTGGCACAACCATGAGCATCGTTTTTGAAAGAGATAATGGGTTACCAGTTTATCCATTTCTCCCATGTGCTTTTTGTAGAGTATCCTCGCTTTTAAGAGAAATGTTTTCTTATTTGAAAGTTGACTTGCAATGGGCGCTGTTTTTATAAAAATGGATGTAAGGATTTGGGGAACTTCTAGGAGGATGCATACATTCCATTTTAACATTTTACAAGCAAAACTACAAGAAATTGTACTTCAAAATGTATAGTACCCCCTTGGGTACTATGGACTTATTCCAATGATGCTGCCATTGTTTAAACATTCTAGAAAATCCTAACAGATTGTCTGTGCTTCAGAGCTTGGGCTAGAAAAAGATATCATCTGATACGTTTTAGATAAAAGGAAAAGAAGCCCCGTGATGTGGAAAAACCACTTTGTTCTAGAATGAACCTGCAATATTGGTGACCATCTTGAGCAAGGGGCAGCTTCATTGGTCTAGTACTTAAGTTTAAACATTTTTATTAAATGTCCTAATGGATTATCTCTGGTGTCTACCAGAGATTAAAAACAGTGCATGACTGTATTCCAATGAAAAGTCACCTATAAAAAAAATAGGCTGTAGGCACACACTACTTTGGTAACCTCTGCCTCAGACTGTAACCTTCCTCATGAAGATGTCAAGAACCTGTGATAGACACTGAGTCCAGAATGGGTGGGGCAAGGAATCCAAGCAGATCTAGTGTTGGACATTTATATAGATGCATCAGGAAAGTGAAGCCATAAATACATAACATGATACTTTCATATGACTTTTATTACCTGTAAAATGTGGATTTGTTTATTGTACATTGTTTGTTTGCTTGCACTAATGAAAATTACTCCAAAGGGGGAAAAAACATAATGGCCATTAATGAAAGCAGAAAGGGTTGGGCCGGAGATGAAAGGTATAATCCTCCCTTACAGTTTGCCTAGGACAATAGCAACCCAGTGGTGGGGTGAGTAAAAGTGATAGCAGGCATGAAGAGGAGATGAAAGCAGGGAACATCCCAGGGACTGGAGAGAAGAGAAGGTGGGCCTGGGGGAGAGGACAGACTGCCTGCTGTTGTTTTTAGCAGGGGGTTACACGTGGGCAAAGCTGCATTTTTCCAGGGTGGGTTTTAGGTGTGGAAATAACTAGGAGTACTTCGGTGTGATCTGTGATTGATTGTAAAGCCAATAATTTGTTCAAAAACCAAGTATTGCAAGGAATCCCTGCAGTGCTGTGAGCAGCAGTAACAGTGTCATTGGAATAAGCCCCGGTTACCCCAAGTTAGCTCATTTGGAGGAAGAGAAAATGCTATTCCAGGGAGGACAGGGAGTCTGACCTTGAGCTGAGCTCCCATTTCTGAAGAGCCCTGCCTACCCTAGAGCCCCCCAAACAGAAATGGCAAATGGGCTTTCCCTTGCATGGCAGCTCTTAGTGCCTCTCTCTCTCACTTCAAGCTTTACAAGGTCTGTGAGGGCAGTTGGCCCATTAGCAAGTAGGAGTGATGGCTTCCACTAGCCATGTCTGACACCTGTGCAGAAAGGGGGCTTTGCAGAGAGAAGAGGTTGGCTGTCTTTTATACTCGCTCTATATTCACCATCCTTCCTTTCACACTTGAACTTTCTTCTTGTTTTTTCCTTTGTCATCCTGAAATCCCCACCCATTAAAGGCTCTTTAGGGAAATAGATATTTTGTTAAACTCATATTCCACTGTAGGTTCTTGAGTCATTTACTGATTAAAGTATTCAGTCTTATTCTATGATCCTTCTCACCCCAGGCTAAGGTCTGCAGCTCTCACAGAATTTGAGGTTTGTTTGTTTAACCCCTTTTATGCCATAAGTATCTATAAATGCAATTAAATTCAAAATATCATGGCATGTGGAGATGGTTTTCATTTTGGATGAGTGACAGTTAACTGGTTAAAAGATTAGAGAAGGCCAAGAGATCAAACAATTTAGAGATGGTTCGTTTCAAATTAGTTTACATTTCTTCGATTTTGGTTCAGATTTCCTTGATGTACTGTGTCAGCAATAATATTAGGTGTGGTTCTGTGTCAGCAATAATATTAATGAAATTACTGATAAAATATATTTAGCAAAGGGACAATGATGTTTTGGTTCAGATTTCCTTGATGTACTGTGTCAGCAATAATATTAGGTGTGATTCTGTGTCAGCAATAATATTAATGAAATTACTGATAAAATATATTTAGCAAAGGGACAATGATGTTTGTTGAAATAGATGTGCATGAAATGAAATTATGTGGTAGGGAGGAGGGTGCCTTAAAGCAGAGGGATTTAAAAATATCTGTACTTCAAATATAAGTATTCTGCATTGAAACCTATTGTTGAGAAGTTAATCAGGTCAATATTTGGAGAGCAGCTGCTATTACTTGAAAGTGACATCTACCCACTGACTCCCCTCGAGACTCTATGAGGGGTCCCGGATTAAAGAGAGTGCATGCTGGGCTGAAGGGAACCCTTATGCATGAATTTTGTGTACTGGACCTATAGTCTATAATAATAAAAACATAATATGCTAATGAGACAGGATAGTCAAATGACCATCTGCATGTCATTCCAGATGTCCTTCCTGATAAAGCTGTGTCTGCAGGGGGCCAAGGCAGAGGCAATTAGGGCAACCAGGCAAGTAGGTAATCAGTTAGGGGCAATGAGGCAGGCAGGCAGAGGTGGTTAGGGATGATCAGGCAGGCAGGTGAGTAGTTAGAGGAAATGAGGCAGGCAGGCAGGCAAGCAAGCAGTTAGGAGCCAGCTATCCTGGATTGCAAGAGGGATGTCCAACTGCCGTTTTAGGCCTGATCCCACAGTTGGACATCCTCTGAGGGGTCTTGGATTTTGAGAAGGTGCAGGCCTGGTTGAGGGACCCTCCATCTACACCCCCCACTGTGCAAAAATTTCATGCATCAGGCCTATAGTAAGCAATATAAAGTTCTAGGAAGAATAAGGATGCTGCAATGTAAAGCCAGCCTCGTGGTATCCTAGATGAGAACTGGAAGCCAATAACTGACAGTGCAGAGTTGCAGAGGTTTTTTAGACATAGGAATCTAATGTGCAGTGAACAAGGCAAACTCCAGGCACAAAAGGTGAGCACTGTGGCTTATATGAGTTAATGACAAGCCTACCTTAACACCATTGGTAGGATGAATTAGCTCATTGACCAATGGCTCACACTGTTACTATTCATTACTCCTGGGGTATTGTTCAGTGTAACAGGGCAAGAAATAGCTCATTGACTCCCTGAAGCTGTGGTTGATGGATTTTAAATCCCTGGTTGCATTCAGAAGGCACGGAAGCTCACTGTATTGATGGAGGAATTCGTTAGCCACCCACCCTGTAGGATCATATGCTTAGGTCCTGATGCTGTCACTGCTGCTGTTTCATCTTGTTAGTGTTTCCTGGATAGATGGCAGAGGAAACTGTACACCTGTATTAGCTTCAAAGATAGTACTGACAGCCAGACTTGTCATTTTGCAGCCTGAGATGACAACTTCGGAACCTGCAATCATTTAAAGACATTTAGAGAAGCCCTGTTGATGGATCCAGCTAACCTTCCTCCAAAAGTCAATTTACACTGAGTGGGCAGATTATTATGATTTTTGAATGCATAATAATATGGCCACTAAGTATATATCCTAAATAATAAAAGACTAATATGCAAATTGTACCCTGGACCAGGAGTTCAACCAGTAGGCAGGTCGGCCAACCACCCAAGTCCCATCCTCCTGGCCAGGCTCTCTGGACCCCACCCATGCATGAATTCATACACTTGGCCTCTAATATATATACTGTATATATACACTGAGTGGCCAGATTATTATGTGTTCAGAGATCATAATAATCTGGCCACTTAGTGTATACTCAAGATCAGAGGAGATGATTGACAATTAAGTCTCATGTCCCATTCTTGATTCCTCAGTTAACCTCTTTAATTCAGTTTTTTTTTACTCTGTTTTCTGTAAAATGGCAGGTAATTTAATGGCACAGATGATTATTTTCTACAGTTAATTGGGACTGTATCTTTAGAAACCATTAGATTGCTACCATTACTATCATTTCCCACTAATACTAATAGACAGAGTACTAGGTATGAGATACTGCACAAGAACTTTGTTTACCTTATTATGAGCTCACAACAACTCAGTACTGGGAGTCACTCTTAATATCCTCACTTTGTAAATGAGGCAACTAATGTTTAATGAAGCTGAAGAATTTTCCCAAGATAACACTTCTAATAAACTGCTGAGCAGGCCTTCAACTTTTTCTGAGTCTTAATTACTTTCATACTCCTAATGAAGGTATCAGAGTAGAAAGTGTAGTGATGATCATTTTAATTCAATACATATTTATGAGCCAGTAATCTATTTAGATGTGTTGGAGATGTAAAGAAGTTTAACATAAAGAAAGGGAATCCAAATTGTACCTGAGACATAGTTTTAAGGCAGCATCTGTTATATACTAAGGAAGGTAAGGATATTATGGTTTGTAGATATTAAAGAAATGTTTATAGATAGGGTTGGTTAGATTTTGATTCTGGAACCAGAAGAAGGAACATGCCAGGTGAAGATACCAGCTTGAGGACAACCTCAAAGGAAGAATCCACAGGCTTTATTCTCAATTTGGTGAGGTGTTTTCTTTGACCAAAATAAATGGCTTGATGGAAAAAGCAGATAATTTGGAATAGTAGAAAGAGCATATATTTTAGAAGTTAAGTGGTCTTTGATTTAAGATATAGCCCTGCCCCCAACAAACTCTATAACCTTGGATGCATTATCTGACTGCTCTATAAATTGGACATAGTAAAAATAATGCCATCTTCCAAGTCTGTGTGAAGAATGATGCATGTGAAAATGCTCAATGAGTATCTGGTTCACAGTAGATGCAAAACTAATAATAGTTATGCTTTTAGGTTTGTTCATTTCCTTTCTTCTCAGGCACTTTTAGCCTGTAGAGAATAGGACTTTAATACCAAACTGATAAATTGCTTCTGAAAGCCACCAGGTAGTGAAAGGTTTTGAGCAGAAGGTGAAATGCATAAAGCTTGATTTTTAGAAAGAGTATTTTTGGTATGTTAAAAGAATGTTTTTCCCTGGGTTTAAGGAAAATAGGTAACAGGATAGGGTGTAAGTGGTCCAGGTGAAACCGATAACATATTTTCAAGGACTTATTCAAATATGATGATAATAGGAAGCTATAAAGATGAAACAAAGGACATTTCAGAGACAGAATCAACAGGTGTTGGTTGCCAGCTGATTGAATGAATAAGGAGAGAAGTAAGGAATGCTTAGAATGGGAAGTTTATGGTTTCATTATCAACAATAAAATAGGATCATAATTTAAAAAGAAAACATTTTTTATGATAAAGTGAGAGTCTGACTTTGGTGATGCAAAATATAAGGCATCCAGGAGTCAATCTGTAGAGATTTCCAATTGGAAATGTGTGGTCAATTCAGATGAGAGATATAGGATAGAGGTAGGAACTTGAAATTTTTCAGCCTGGCAATACAGTGGAAGCTCTGAGGACTGCTAAGATCTCCAGGGAGATAAAGGAGTAGGAATTTGGGCACTATGTATAATAATTATATATATATATATATATATATATAATGATAAAGGAAAAGGAAGAAAGTTCAAAAGAAAAGTTTGGAGTTTCAGGGAACCCTATGTAATGAAGTTTTATAGAATCAAAGGGATTAAGAGAGGTTTTCAAATACAAGTAGTTTCAGAGTTGTTTACCCCTCATATCTTTTTAGACATACCTATTTCATCTGAAATAAATTTGTTGGGATGTGCTTTTTATCTTCACTGGTATTTAGTCTAGCTTATAGTATTCTCATCACTTTGCATTAGTTGGCCTGGGCAACTAATTCAGTGCCAGAAGACTCAGGGTCTACTCCTAGCTCTATCATCAACAAGCAGTTATTTTATGTAAATGGTAGACATATACAAGGTATCACCTCCAAAATGTTTACACAATTTAACAGCTAATATCTCAATTTTGAAAATGAACACAGCCAAATGTATGTATGTATTTTTTTAGGGGGGAGCACCCTGTAGGTATTATGGTGTCAACCTCAGAGTATTATGGTGAGGATCAGATGAGAAAATGTATACGAATGTGCCCTGTTACCATTGGGAAACCTACAAAGTTAAGAAGCCTCCCTTTGTAATGATATGTGTATGCCTACCACCACCCAACAAAGCTCTTGATGCCTAAGTGATTGTGAGATCTAGATCTAGAAATGAAGGCCTAAGAGATGCTAAAGTGATTGTAGTTTTCAACTGGAGGGTTAGCCAAATAAATGGAAGACCAGAGCCAAAATGTGGATGGCTCAGTTACCAGGTCCCATTAATTGCTTTGGTCTTTAAATGCTGGTTTTATCTGGTGGATGTCCTCAGAGATTGCACATCACTCCTTGGAGTGTCATTTTGGGTGAGGCAGCTTGTATTTCTGTTCCTTTCCTAAAAATGACTGTGGTCATTCCTATTGTTTCATTATGTAATTGTCTAAGAACTCTTCATAGCATGTCTATATTTCATAGATAGTAGATTGCTAGGCACATCCTCATAGCACTAATGGAGATAAATAAATAAAAATGGACCCAGTGAAAAACTTCCTCCCTGGGAGACAGACCACACATTATTTTGGGTTATTTTGAGTATACTGTTCAAGCCTTCCTAGAGTGTCATGTCTACAGAGTGACCTAGACCTTCTTCCCCCCAATCCCAATTATTATAAGATCACCCCAGCGGGAGACAGTAACAGTACAAATTAAGTGTTCCCTTCACTTAACTGAATGCTACAGAAAATGGAATGAAAACATGCTTCGTTTTGATTCCCACCCAAACACTGCAAAACAGAGTGTACACTTCCTCCTTCAAGCTGTGTGTATGCATTAAACACATGTAAACATTGGGCTGAAATGCAGACATGGTATGTCAGCTTTGGGGAAAACCATAGGAGTATTTTCCACTTCTCTAAATGTACATCTTTTATTTGAGCAAGGTCTTTACAGAGATTCAAAGAACATTATTTTATAATGATTCTCCAAAAAGCAATTAAATGAGAGTCATCCAAAATTGCCTATGTAACATATCACAACAGACCCCCCTTAGGAACTGTGAACATAAGCTGAGCTCTCCACTTACAAGTTACTATCAATTTTTGATAAAGAGAACAGAACTCTCACTTTATATATTCAAAATGAAAGAACATAGATGGAACAATAGGAAGGTTGTCCCTGCATTTCCACAAATTGTTTCTTTGTTAAAAGTGAGTGTTCAGTTTAAATAGTCTATTAGTAAAGGTGTTCCCTATGATATGAACCCACATCCTAGCAGGAGTACCAAATTTCTCTTTGAGGCATGCAGACTGACCTCTCACATGCCTCTCCAAGAGAGCAATCAATATTTCAAAATAGCTAGACTTCGTGTTGGACTCTGTGTACTTAATTGCACCTGACATGAGCTGGACAAAGCACTTGGGAGTTCCTCTGCTATCAAGGACAAGATCACAGGATTCACCTAGAGTAGTGAATGCCACACAATAGGAAAAGTGTGTGTGTGTGTGTGTGTGTGTGTGTGTGTGTGTGTGTGTTTAAAAAGTCTAAACAGAGCAACACTGTTCTATGAACTCAAACTCTACTGCCAAACACCAAAGCCATCTTGTCAACTTTGACCTAGAACTGCTAGATTTAGGAAATTTAGCCACAGCTTTTCACACAGAATCTCTGGAAACACACTCTCACTAAGTCCTGTGGATGTCCCCAGGAGCTCACTGTTCTGTCCACTTCTGTCTTCAGGGTAGTTAAAGATGCACTTCTCTCTTAGGGGGTCTTTCTGCTGTTGCTGATGACTAGCAGTGAGGCTAGAGCCACTGCGACTTCCTCACTGTTTGCAAAACAAGTTTGCACTCTAACATTTCCAAGCATATACAGGAAAGCCATGTAGGGACATTGAAATGGAACCACTGCTTGCTCCAGCACCTGCTTCCTTTCTGGATTCATTGGACAAAAGAGCAAAAGTAAAGGCTTTTTTTCCCCATTTTCCCCAGAGTTTGTAAATACTGCACAAACAGACCCACTTTTCCACTTGTTCCAATTACGTTGTTCCTATTCCCTAATCTCAGATAATGGGGCATCCCTCCTTGTCTACACTGTCAGTGAATGTGCTCAGCTAGTGTCCCCTGGGCCTCACCTAATGCACAAATATATTTTAAAATACATAGTTGTATATGGAAGCTGAGATTTCCAGTTTCTCTAAAAAAATTGGTAGTTCAGCTATCCTGGTGGGCCAGTGCTCCTAAGTGCCATGGGTCAGTCGGAGATCAGTTGGGCAGCAGGTGCCTTTTCATGACATCCCTCTCCAGCCATCCTCTCCAACCAAACTCTCCATCACACATATTACCGAGTTTCTCCATTCATCTCTCAACCTGCCCCATGCCTGAAGATATCTGATTATGTGCCTACTCTCACACAGAAGATGAGTTAACAGTTTGGGGATGTAGCTTAACCTATTATATATAAACAGTGCCCTCAAACATTTTCAGACACAATTATTTTTAACACTTAGTTTAGAAGAGCTTAGATGTTGACTTTCTCATTACTGTCCAAAGGGTATATGGTTTCCTACCCAGAAGTATTTGGGGCTCACATACTTGTGTATTTCACACATCTAATTTGTTAGGTGGCATGGCACATTTAATGACATCAACTCAATGGCTGAACTTACTGGTGCTCAAACTTTGTATTGAACACAGAATGGTAAAGTATAATTAGTTGAAGGTTTATAATTTATCTGAGGCAAGTTAGGTAAGATAGGTCATTGCATAGGATATGCGTAAAATAACACATTTTGCCTGCATTTTAGTTCATAATTGTAGAGTATTGGTATGTCAGAGTTTTCTTGACTATTCTTTCCTCCTCTCACTAAGAGCCTTCACACACATCTCTGATTATGTAGACTTGTCTTAGGGGCTGCCTTTCAGGGTGTTGCTGAGAGATCCAATTTCTGACAAGAGTGAAAGGTGACATGTAATTAAGGAACACAGTTGTTAATATCTGTTTCTTACTCAAGGGCGTTGGGCTGTCTGTACCAAAATGTTTCAGATGCCTCCTCTGGGGATTGCTTTGCCTGTTCTATTCCTTAAATAGTCAGGAGTTTCTTTCTCCACCTACTGACAGTTTCACCAAAGCTTTTCTCCCATTGCTTTGGGCCATTGCTTCCAGTCTTATCATCTTCAGAGACTATGAATATAATTCTTTCTCTTCAATTATATTGTTACCTTAGAGGTACTTATAGGCTGTGATCTAGTCTCCTGGAGTCACTGCTTTGCCAGACTTATAAATTTAGCTCTCACTACTTCTTCTCATGTTTTATCTTGTAGCCTTTGTAACACTTTTTTTTAGCCTATATTTCTAGCTTCTCTAACATTGCAATATTCTTCCCAAACTAGAGAGGTCAGAGTAGTGCACATCCCAAATATCTGTGAGTATCTTATTTTAGGGAAGGAAGTGAGGGGAGAGGACTACCTCACAATTGAATTAAATGTTTTTTGTGAGTTAAAAAAATAGTAAAGACAATCTAATAAGGTATTGTCAATGTTTCCAATTTTTTTTTGTTTGTTTATTGATTTGAGAGAAAGGAAGGGAGAAATAGAGAAACATGGATTTGTTGTTCCACTTATTTATGCATTCATTGGTTAATTCTTTTTTAATAAGATTTTTAAATTGAATTTATAGAGAGAAGAAGAAAGGAGAGAGGGAGAGAGACATAGATGTGACAGTGAAACATCCATCCGCTGTTTCCGGCATTGAGCCAGCAACCTGGACCTGGAATCCAACTGGCAACCTTTTGGTGCATGGAGCAATACCCACCCAACTGGTTGATTCTTTTATATACCCTAACTGGTCATGGAACCCACAACCTGGATGTATTGGATCAATGCTCTAACTCAGTGATCAGCAAACTGCAATTCTCCATATTTGGCTCTATTGACTAATGAGATTGCTGATCACTGCTCTAACTAATTGAGGTACCTGGCCAGGGCCATTTATTTTAATATACTGTTAGAATAATCCTGGAAGCTTAAGGGGAAAAAACATTTTTTCTGAAAATATTTTGCTTCCATTAGATGCTTGCAACTGCCCTTTAGAGTAAGATATTCTTCAAAAATACAGGCTTCAAATAAAGTTGTGTAATTAGAAGACTCCCCCACCCCATAGCATAGACATGATTAAACCAATATTAATATTAATGCTATAGTTATAAATAATATTATCCCTGTCTCTGTGGTTTAAAATTAAAATAAATTAAAGGCATTTAATCTGATGAAGAAAAAAATCAAATTGCAACATGAAACAACTTGGTACTAGTTTTAGCTCCAGTCCATGCCCAATGGCATTGGCAGCATTTCATCCATGTGGCAAATTGGATACAGCTTCTGGGGTTCACTGCAAAAAGTAGAGGCCTGGGTAATCTCTCTGCTTCCCTGGTCTCCAAATATTTTTGAACATCCAAACATACTAGAAAAAAAATAAACTATATAGCATTTATAAATAAACATATATTTATTCATTATATAGAGTATACACATGCTAATATGCTGTTTACATTATAAAACACTCAGAAACATTAGCATTTTTAAAAGAGTAGATGTTTCAGTATTTCTCCCATCACCCCAGTGAACCTACCTTGGCACCCCTGGGGATGCCTAGCCCCCTTTGGAGACCACAGCTCTGGTGCATCACCACAGAACCAGAGTGAACTTGTGTTCCCAGTAAGAAACCCAGGAAGAACAGTTAAATGCTTGAGGGTGTTTAGGAGAATTTGTCCTTCAAATATTCATTTTAGAGTTGAAGATAGGGAAACCCAGAAACTTAGTTAGGGTCACAGATTAGGTTAATGAGAAAGCCTGGGGTAGAAGGCAAGCCTCATAGTTTTCAGACTGTGATGCATAATGAAAAAATCAGTTGTTCTGTTTTAGTTGAAGTTGAGGAAAGGGGGCAGGGCTCCTGGATGATGTAGAAGGAGAGAGGAGTTGCCATGTTTTCTTAATGGTGATGTCTAATTACTTAACTGTTTGCCTCAGTGACTTCTGCTCTTTCAAGCTCCCTTCTGTTGAGCCCTCTTCACAGGTTCTCTGTCTTTCTCCAATTTCAAGTTCAAAGCTTCTGATTCAATAGCAACCTCTTTAACAAGGGCACAGGGGCTGGAACTGGAGTTGTTGTGCTCAACTCCTGACTCTCCTACTTTACAGTATCACTTCATATCTGTGTGACTTTAGCCAAATTACATACCTTCTCTATGCCTTATCTGTTTAAACGGAGGATGATAAAGATTCATATGGTTTGATGTGAGCATTAAATGAGACCATACCTATCAAGTCCTCAGCGCACTTCCTGACCTATCCTACAGGTCCTTTAAATGTTGTTGTTATTACTGTTAGAATTTTATTAATAATTCCTCTTACAAGCCCTTTGTCCCACAAAATTGCCCTCATTCTAAAAGGAAAAAATGATTTTCCTTCTCAATTTACAGACACATATGCTGATGATCATGTTTGTACTTATGGCTAGAATCAGTCTGAATTCCAGGACAGTCACCTAGCCAAGAGTCCTATATCAAACTACATTTACTTTCAAGATGAAAGACGTCAAAACCCATTTAGCAGAACAGGAACACAGACCCCATCATTTTCCTTTTCTTGTCATTCCCCTAAACCAGTGATTGGCAAACTCATTAGTCAACAGAGCCAAATATCAACAGTACAATTGAAATTTATTTTGAGAGCCAATTTTTTTAACTTAAACTATATAGGTAGGTACATTGTTATTAACTTAATTAGAGTACATGGTATTTTGTGGAAGAGCCACACTCAAGGGGCCAAAGAGCTTCATGTGGCTTGCCAGGTGCAGTTTGCCAACCACTGCCCTCAACCATCTTTTTTCTATGCGCTGAGGCTCTATCCTGCCCAAGTCCACCCAGCCTGGGAGGCGGCAGCAGGAGGGTTATTGGGGCTTTTGTTCTTCCCTCTGGTGTCTGAGCCTGAGTTACCACATTGATAGTCGCCTCACATAACTAGCTATGCACCCCTTGCAGTGTTTCTGTTTTATCCAGTTTTCTGCATCAGGGAGTGTTATGACATGACAAGGGGGTTGCTCTCTGGTTATGTATTGTGATCAGGTGACAAATAAGGAGAGCTGTGACACATGAGAGGGCATGCTAGTGCTGATTATGGGAACTCTGCATCAGAGAGCAGATCATGTGACAGGCCTGAGATGCTACCACCCTTCCCCAGGGGTTATTAATGGGCCTTCATACCTGGGAGGACAGGTGATGATGTCTGAGTGATGTGATAATTAGAGATATGTCACTTATCATAAACCAGGCCCAGCACCTTGGGCTGGCAGCTCTGTTCTATGAAAGAGGCTCCATGCTCCAGATAAAAGGTAGAACTTGTTGTAGTGGCCTTTTCCAAAAGAGGTCATGACAAAATGTCACCGAGGGCATTGGCTGGTCAGTGGTATTGAATAAAGAAAGGAGCTCTCTGAACAAGAGTGCTCAATGAGAAGTTGGTCTGTGTTGGCCTATCTACATGTACTTGGATTAACTAATATTCTCATAGGTGTGTACACACTTTCCTTTCAGAGGCTTGTCCTCAGGTATAGTGCTGTTTATGCCTCTCCTTCTTCCACTTTTGATTTTCTACCTGCTCATGGCCTTGTGTTCTGGAATGGATAGAGGAAGTGAGTCTCTGAGCCCTATGTAATGTGATTCCTTTGCACCTGAATTGGTGCCAATGGTACATCCATCTAATCAGCTAAGTCTCTAGGCACACCTTGCTCCTGGCTGGGAAGGAGAATTTATTTCTGGAGTCTGCACAGGTGGGCCAGGTGATTTAGCACCTCTATCGGTATTGAACCACCTATCACAGACCCATGGCTCATTTTACTCAAAGGATTGCCCAAGAACAAATATAGAGGACCTCATATATAGTTCCTTTTCTCTAAAGCCCTTTCAGGATTTTCTTTTTATTACTCTTGACATAATTAATGTAACTAATCACAATTGTGTACCTTTGCTCCAAATGGAGTGTAGGTGAGAGTTGACCCAGGAGGGAAGAATACATTTTACCAGAAGTAATTAGACACACCTTCAAATGTCTCATAATTTCCCTTTCATGAGAAATCCCCAAGTGAGGTACAAACCTAATTCAGATACTTCATAAAAATCAAACCACCCTTCAAGGGAGTGGCTATTATCTTATTAAAAATCCTGCCATTTATACAGCATCATTGCATGCAGGGATGTGTAGATGAGAGTTCATATGTCTCCTTTTGTTTTGTTTTGTTTTGTTTTGTTTATCCCTTTAATTTTCTCATTGGTCAAAAAAGGTAGAGACTACTATCTTCAGAATTTTGAGGAGCCAACATTCAAAGAGGTTAGGTTGCCAAAGTTGCTGCCACTTACAAACAGCTGAGATAAGGTTTAAATACAGTGTGCCTAGGTTCTTTCTCCTTCCTGGGATTTTCTAGGTAATTGGGACAGGAAATAATTCTCCTAAGTACATAGCAAATTCAGGGAGGGAATATCTTTGGGTAATAAGAAGAATCTTACCCTGTTTAAATATTACTTCTGACAAAATGTTGCCATTTTTATATCATTTTAAGATTATGAATGTCTCTATTTCAGGATTAGAAATTATCTGATAGACATAATTAACTGGCAATTATAGATCATAATAATTGTGACCAAGATAAATATTAAGTGAGCATCTCCCTGTCTTCTCATGGATGAATTCCCAGAAATTTGTATACACCTGAACTAGACAGCCCACATTGCAATGATATCACCTTTAAAAAAAATTTTTTTTTGATGTTGTTAAACTGGTTTGGTCAACTCAGGAAGAATATACAGAGTACTCCAGCTCTTGAGTTCCTGTGTACCCAAGCTGCAAAAGAACCAATTAAAATTGCTCTTGCATGTTAATGTTGAGTTAATATTAATATTGAGAAAAAGAGTTGGTCAGTTAGAAAAATCACTCTAACATAATTTTATGCATTAGTAATTCAAGAAAATATTTTAAATCTTGAATTTGTCAATAGGTCTCTGTTCTCTAATGCTATCCTATTTTCTAAGTGATTTTGCAAAATATTCATTTTTAATACTAATGTATATTTTTTCTAGGAAATATCAATGAAACTTTCAAAGAATCATATTTTTTCTGTGATATACTTACCAATGAAACTTTCAAAGAATCAATACTCTTACATAGTGAATTATGTAAAGTCTTGGAATATTATATTTGGCTTCCTATGGCTAAATACTTTGGACACATTTTTTTACTCATATGTGGAAAGTACTGTGACATAGTAAATTGTATCAGGCTTCACTGAATAATATCATGTGTTTCCTCGCAAAGAGCACACTTTCAATTTTGGAGATTTATTGGCTAGTAAGTGCTTAAGGTGTTAAATGGTACCAAGTAAAGAAATGCCACCCCCAAATAAACAAACAAACAAACAAACAAACAACAACAAAAAAAAAACATTCACAACATGAACACCAAAGGTCTTTCCTCCATTAGTGAAATACCAGTGTGGGACAGCTCAGTGTGATGGTAAACTTGACCAATGGGGAGTGCCAGCAAATGATTGTGGACATTAATTCAGATTGTGACACAGAGGTTGGCATTGTGAGGATTTTTAAAATCCAGAACTAAATGGATGATCCATTGGGAGGTAATGTCCAGACAGATCAATACTGCACAAAAAGATAATTGCTTTTCTTGGTGAATCTTAAGAAAGGACTAGGGCTTTAGGGAAATTGAGAGGGATTTCTTTTTTTCTTCCACAAAAAGGTAATTAATGAGTACAACAGACAATGCAGGGGAAGAGAATAGAATTTGAAAGCTTGAAATCTATACATTCATAAAGGATTTAGAGATTTACAGGACTTTATCCCAGAACAACACCTACAGAAGTAGACAGAACAGTGATGGTGACAATATCTCCTTGAGAGATGCATGCTGAAATCTTTCATTGAGCAAGCATCCAAAAAACATTTTGTGCAAATGAGATATGCCTTCTAGTATAGCTGTGTAGAAAGAAAAGAATAAAATATCTAGGGGGAAAACAGACACACACACACACACACACACACACACACACACACACAAAACAAACAAACAAACAAACAAAAAACAAACAAACAAAAAACAAGAAAAACAAAACAGGGCTTGAAGTTGTCCTAAAATTAGTTTACAAAATGAAGCCTGCAATATACTCCATTATGGAATGAATGAGTGTGGATTATACTCGGACTATGCTCTATGATGCTCTCTTGGACTGTAAAATATGGCTACTCCATCAATGAATAATATATTGGAAGATAATTTAGGGTGTACACTCATAGCCTCTTCATTCCTTGAAATTTGCAATGGAATTTGGTTAGACAGGAGTATATTACCCTGTTTCCCTGAAAATAGGACATCCTCCGAAAATAAGACCTACCTACAGGTTTCCTTTTGAGTGAAATATAAGGCATCCCCCTGATAATAAGGCCCCCAGACTCTGTCTCAGAATGAAAATTAATTTACCGTAAACTGGTCGCTAGGGCCGCCTCAACTGGCATCTAACAACCAGTGACCTTACTCGGAGTCCTGACTTCATTGCTGTGTGAATGGAGAGAAATCATCATGGAAACTTTGTGAAACCTAAACTGCAACAAGTTGTGACTTGGGTGAAGAATTCATGGGAGAAAAATCACTGACAGTTGCATTGCAAATGCACTGCTAGCAGGCTACCTTGACAAGAAGTACTCATTTAAAGACAGTGCTATTGCTAAATATGAGAGATTTGGTCCACTGATTCTGAAAGAAATGGAGTCACAAGAAATTCACCAGGAAATTCAGAAATTGGATTGTTATGATGATGTTCCAGAAGATGATGACATGCTTGTCATTGAATAAATGAGTAAATTCTTGATACTGTAGGATTCACAGTTTGTCTGGTTTGTGTTGACAACTACCATACTACCATACCGTATACAGGTAATAAATTTCCTTTATTTTCATTTAACAATAAATGTGTACTGTATTCTTCTTCATGGAAAAATAAGACATCCCCTGAAAATAAGACCTAGCGCATCTTTGGGAGAAAAAGCTAATATTTTTGAATTAATAGGGTATTACTAATCTTGACATTATAAGGTGAGTTTTAGCATTGTGTTTGAATAAACATTTTTACAACTTCTATAATAATTAAAAAAGAAAATTTCTGCTTTACATTGAATGGTAAAAGCTAATCATACCAGGGACAATGTCTGGTATTGTTTATTTTTTTAAATTTATTTTTTTATCAAGTTCTTTCTGCCATACCAAGCTCCTTAAAGACTGAATCCTAATTCTGTCCTCCTTATACGCACAGTAAGGTGCTTAATAAATATTTTTGAACAAATACTCCAAAAGTGTATGTTAATTGCAAACTGAGCAAATATGTATTGAATGTATACTGATGCTTGGCATCTGATAAATAGCTACATTTTATAGATCAGTAACTTTGGGGAGACTATTTCTCCCCAGAGAAAATATCAAGTAATCTTCCAGAAACTTTAAAACTGGTTGTATATGGAGATCAACAGAAGGGAGAATTGTGTTTCAGTTTCATCAAACATGATCATCCTCCAAAGCCATCTTTCTTAGAGATGTGCATGAAGTAAAGTAGGAGATATCATTAAGATGGATCTTCTATGCAGGGACCAAGAAGGGTAACCTTAGAAAAGAGCCAACTATTTAGAAAAAGCAGGAATTGAAGTTGGAGCTTTGTGAAGGGACCATTTTCAAATGTAGTCTGAAATACACTCTCCTTGCAAATATATATTAACTTTTTATATTAAAATCATTTTAGATTTACAGAAGTTTCAAAGATTGTATTGAGAGTTATTATATACCCTTAATCTGGCCTCCCCTAATGCTAACATACTAATAATCATGGTAAATTTATTGAAACTAAGAAATTCACATCTGAACAATACTGTTAACTATAGACTCAACTCAGATTTTCCTGTTAAATTTTTAAGGTGCCAGAATCCAATTCAGGATGTCACATTTTATTTTGTCTTCATGACTCTTTAGTCTCCTCCAAATGGTGACAGTCCACGAATACTTTTAACTGAAAGAATGATCTAAAAGTATATTTGTCATATCAATTCCATCTTTCTATCATTCCTTCCGCCACTGAACTTGGGTATCACTTATATTCTTGGCTATTCATCCTAATTTATACATTGGATATATGTTTTTCATTATACACAATTTTAAGTGTACTGATGTGGTCACCTTTTGGTACATATATTACACTCAAATGCATAGAATATACCAAAGCATTCCTCTAGCTTTGACAAACTACCTTCTCATACATCATTGGTACATAATATAGAGTGATGGTTGAGAACTTTGATGCTAGAGGCTGCTTGGATTTGAATCTTCATGGTGGTTGTATGACATTAGGCAAGTGAAGGAAGTCATTGGAGGGTAATAGAACAATTCTGAATCAGAATGCCTGCATTACTAAGTTGACTAGATGGGGTTCTTTGTACTATGTAATAGAAAGATACTGATACCTGCTCTGATTTTTAAGAAGCCACATCAAGATGAGTTGAGGCATCAGAAAAGATTTTGTAGAATGTGAAATGTAAATCTGACCCATAACAGTGGCTTTGTTTGGGGGGCCGGGCTGGAACAGGGAGAGCTGGGGAGCCTCACCATGTAGCCTGGGTGCATCCTGACAGTAGCAAATGGTCTATAGATTTATGGGAAGTGTTTCTGTTGGTCATAATCATTGGATACCCCATGGGTATGTGTCCCTCTACTCAACCAAATAATATAGGTATAGAAGACAGAGATTCCTGAAAAAGAGAATAATCATACAGGTGTTACCCCATTAAAGGAACACTGGAAAGTGTTCCAGGCCTTTCTGTTAACACTCATGGAGGCAAAGTGGGTTTGGGGACTGGTGAGCAAACTGTTCATCTTAAACCTTAATTTCCACATCAGCACTGTTTATTTCAGTCATTACCACAAAGAACTTTCAGAAGATGCTGTGCCTCATTTTTTCTCTGTGACATCCTGCCACCTTGGGCCCAGTGCTCTGAGGTTCTGCAAGTGGCCAAGGAGCATGCTAAGGACCAGGGTATAGAGGGTATTGGGGCTGCCAAAACTGGCCTAGACATTGACTTTATGCTTTGTTATCAATCAACTGATATTTCTAAAGAAATAGATGCATCACCTCCTGTTCAACAAGAAACAAGTTAAAAGAGAATCTTCACTTCACTTATCCCTGGGGAACAAGAATTGCATACTGAGTCAGGGTTCTGAATTCAGCCTCTCAGTTCAGGAGTGGACAACACTGCAGCTGGCCATGCTTTCTTGTTTGCTTGTCTTTTTAAAAATATATTCTTATTTATTTCAGAGAGGGATAGGGAAAGAGATAGAAACATAATGATGAGAGATAATCATTGGCTGCCTTCTACATGCTCCACGCTGGAGATTGAGTCCACAATCCAGGCATGTGCCCTTGACTGGAATCAAACCTAGGAGTCTTCAGTCCAAAGGCTGATGCTTTATCCACTGAGCCAAACCAGCTAGAGCTACCACTTTCTTATTTTATTGTTGTTGGGGTTTTTTTTTTGTTTGTTTGTTTTTAAGAAAACTCCACCTCTGGAAATCTAGAACTATAAATATATAATTAACATAAGAGACCCCCCCACATTCCCAGAACTCCTATATAGTATATAAATCAGTGATAAATTATGTGAATAATAGCTAAGATTTATTGAATACTTACTGCATATTGAGCATTTTACATTTAATCCTTACAACCCTGTGAAGTAGGATTTATTATTAATACCATTATACACATGAGAAAATTGAAACACCCAGTTGATAAGAAAAATTGCCCAAAGTTGCATAACCAGTGATTCAGAGTTCTCTTCTGAAAGCTTTCCTATTCAGAATAACAGTGTTTTTGATAATTAAGATAATTTATAAAGACCTTTACAATGACAGTGTTATTTCATCTCTACCCCAAATTAAATTGGTATGTACCAAAGAGAAGAGACGTAAACACAGTCATCAAGGTTGATAGTAGTCATTTTGTCTTTAAAAGGTGTCATCTTCATCAATTAGTCAAACACTAGAATGAAAGAAATGAATTACACACTGAGATTTAAAATGCTTGAGGGGAAGCAGTGAGCAATGCTGGCCTTTTGTTACCCTTGTAATATTCTCCATGATCTAGTGATCTGGGAGGAGGAGTGCTTTTATTGTAGGCTAATTTACAGCATTTTCTACTGAAAAGAGAAAAGGAAGGAAAACACTGGATTATTCTTTCTCGTAAAGACCAAGTTTTGATCGAATACACATGTGAATACAGATGAGCTCTGTCACCCAGGTTCTTTAGCACAATAAAGTTACCTGTTCTGATTGAAAGATGGCATGCTCTAAGAAACCCGATTCCCCAAAGTTAAAAACCAGGGACTGCATATTTTCAAAGACAGTGAGATGCCCTCAGCTAGACAGAACACAGTGTAACTGTTATTGGTTATTGGTAAGGACTTTGCAGCACATCAGGCCTGCCACTATGATCATCAGCGATCATTGTGGGAATTGGGGAAAGTGCTAGTGAACAGGAAGCTCCAATTACAGAACACTGTATAAAGAAGACTTTGCTCTAATTACACTGTGTGCAAATTGATGGGTCTAATGAGCAGTGTCCCTTAATTCAAATGCTGATTTTGGAATGAGTTAGAATTATGGCTAAAACTATGTTAGTAAATTTATGTACTGGATAAGCTTGGTGACTGTCCCCAAGTATAACTCAGATTAGGTCAACTATATTTCTTTATTCCTTTTTTTGTGTTTTTTTTTGTTTGTTTTAATTTTAACCAGTAGATATGCTCTCATGGATTTCTGGAAAGGTGAGGGAGAGAGAGAGAGAGAGAGAGAGAGAGAAAGAGAGAGAGAGAGAAAAGCTTACAGGATCTGACTGCTCATTCACCCTAAGACAGTGGTTAGCAAACTCATTAGTCAACAGAGCCAAATATCAACATTACAATTAAAATTTCTTTTGAGAGCCAAATTTTTTAAAATTTAAACTTCTAATAGCGCCACTTCTTCAAAATAGACTTGCCCAGGCCGTGTTATTTTGTGGAAAAGCCTCACTTAAGGGGCCAAAGAGCCAAATGTGGCTCATGAGCCTCAGTTTGCCAACCATGGCCCTGAGACCTTCACTTCTTCCTCTGCCACCAAACTCTGGATTATTGATCAAATATGCCCAGTTTATTTCAGCTTTGGACTTTCCCATTGTCCTGAGACTTCTCCTGTTAGCACCATGGCTGGCTCTTTCTCATCATTTAGATCTCCACTAAGATATCACTTCTAAGACTGACCTTTCTGATCATCCTAATTTAGAAAACTCCCCTCACCCTTCCCATCAATCACTGGATCACATGCCTCTTTATTCCAGTACTAGTCCGTAATTATCTAGTTCACTGTCTGCCTTTCCCTGAAATGAAGGCACTATAAGGGAAGGGAATGGGGCTGTCTAAATCACTGCTCTGACCTCATGCCCAGAATAGAATCTGGCTCACAGTAGATATTTAATAGTCACTGAATGAAAGAATACAGAATTAAAAGAGTGAACATGTGTGTGACATGAGTATAGAGATTAGAGATGATGACCTGTGCAATTCTGATAACCTATCTCCTATTATATCAGTTTCTGTAATCTAGGGCATAGATATCAAAAGAACTGGTTGCTCCTAGGAACACGGTAATGCCATTTGATTGATTGGTTAATTCATTCATTCATCATTTTCCACTTATTACACACTTATCTATAGGCTTCCTCTATTTGGAATTCTGATAGTTATTTTAACTAAGTGTGTCTGTTTATGTGTTGGATGGAGAATCAAGTAAATAAACAATTAGTGCAAAGAAAGCTTTCCCTGTTTCTGCTTACTGGAAAGGAAAGTTAGCTTATAAGTATTCATGTTTAAGTTTTCAGAGATGGCTTTCTCTCATGGTCATTTACCCTAAATCCTACTTTTAACAGGCAACACATCTAGGGAAAAAGAAGGATAAAACCACACAGAATTAATGCAAACACTAATGACCACTAATCCAAATAAAACAGATACCACTTGAACCTGTGTTTATGTGCCTCTGATAATCTCTGTTCTCCTTCATCTTGAGCGAGGGATGCTGAAACAGATTGGGATAGCTATTGTCTAATACTTTTGACTAGGCCAAAGGATAAAAAGCAAAATTAGTTTTCATCCCCCCCCAAAAAAATTTTTAAAGGCCGGTTAAATTACTGACTTCATGCTTCACTCGGCAATTACAGGAAGCATTTCTGCACCCTCTCCACAGATGATTAGAATAATTGCTGTCCTTTCATCTTTCTCATCTAACAACATTCTCCCAGTGCCTCCCACTTCCTTTGTGCCTTAGCATGCTGCCTATATCCACTTTGCTAAGAGAACATTAAGGCTCAGTATAATTGGGCCATTTCCCTGTCATACTGGCTTGCTTCTAAATCTTCCTTCTCTGCAGGGTGCAGTGAGGTCAATCATATGCAGTCAAATGGCAGAGAAGAGATTAAAAATACATATATCCTAGAACTAAATATGAGCCATATATGAGCCCCAATTACAAAGGGAACTCCTCTTAGTATAAATGAGATCAAGACATTGGCAGCTTTCCTGCACCTGCTGGCAATCACTACCACTTTGATTAGCAGCACGACAGATTCTTGGTTTATATTGGTCTCTTGTCATAAGTAGTAAGAGATAGGGTTTCAAATAACAGGGTTGCCCATACTTGCCTGAATATTGGCATCAACTGTGGCACTTAATAAAAATATGCCCCAAGCCTACTGAATTAAAGGTTTCAACAGGCTCATGGAACTATATATTTAACATTAGGTGATCAGAGCACCTGGTGAAGTCTGGGAAATCTGGTGCTAATTGTAGTCAACTGATAGTATATATGTATGCTGATGCTTTCCTGATTGGAGCAATACCTGAATATATGTCTTTGATTATATTTAGATTATAATTCTCAGAGTTATCTGTCACATTGAATCTTGCCAGCGCCCACTACCTGTACTATGAGAAGAGAGAGATTTATGTGGAGTACTCTGTGATGAAGATATCTTTCTGTTTTGATTATTACGCTGAATAAATGAGACCACCAGTACATCCTCCTCTTTGTCAATGTGATGACAATGTATATTGACCTCATGACATTTGTCAACAAAGCTGCCTTACCAACTGAAGTCAGCCAACTCTACTTCAAAAGTACTGGAATGTTTCATGTTGTAAAGTCTACTTTGATGGAAGTTAGGGGTTAGAAAAAGTAGCAGACTTCTAAAATATTACAGATGGAGAAGCCATTGGAGGGCAACCATTATATCCAGGTAGTGATAAAAATAAAGGAACAGAGGCCAGCAGGGGACTTATTAAATTTAAATGGTTAACCACAGAGAGAGTTTGGACTAAATCTGGTTCCAGGACTAATATCCTCTCTATATTCTCTCATTCTCAAAATCAATCACTTTTCTCTCTGAGCCTCAGTTTCTTTTTTAGAAAAAAAAAGCATATTAGACTGGATCAGTGGCTCTAAAATGTGTTCTCTGAGACCCTGGATTTAGCGATGAAGGTGGTGGTGAAGAGGGAGGACAGATCATTAGTTAGGGCTCATTCTTCTTTCTTCTGGTTGGTGTATTGAAATTACATTAGGGGTATGTTTATATAAAACCATTCTTATAGTTAAAAATAAAAGGTGTAAATGCACAGGACAATATAGCAATTTTCAAATACAGATCTAATTCTAATATTTGGGGATTCTGAAGAAAGAGTTCTGTGAAAGCAAGGATGCTGTGTTTCTTTGTGATTCCCCATAGGACCTGATTCTTGTGAAGGATACTCACTGACCAGCTATACGTGTGGCTTGCTTAACTCAAATAATTGATACTTTGACACTGAGAGAACCATGGAAAGAGAAGATATTTAGAAGCAGACTACCTTTTTAAA
Source organism: Vespertilio murinus (assembly GCA_963924515.1). Lineage (NCBI taxonomy): Eukaryota > Metazoa > Chordata > Mammalia > Chiroptera > Vespertilionidae > Vespertilio > Vespertilio murinus. The sequence goes on from OZ004704.1 coordinate 201,106,724, forward strand.
ATCCTCTTTTAAAAGCCAAACTGAAATCTTTACAAGTTCTAGAATGGAAATGTGACATCAGTGCATAGGCAGGGGTATCACGCATGCTATTATTTGGCTTTCCTAACAGGTGCAGACAGAGGGCAGACTCTCAGGGTGGAATATTCTCTCATTTATTTGAGTCTATTCTGCATTTGGGGAAACAATGACACTTCTCTTTTGAGTTCTGTGAGTATATTCTAAGGAGGTGGCTCTTTGTCTATCTCTCTCCTTTGAAACCATTAATATTCCACATTAATCTAGGTTTTCTCTATGTACTATGAAGTTGGCCTGAGTTCTTTTTTATGTTGGTCCAGACACAAGTGGAAGAGGCCTGAGTGTGTGTCTGCTTACTTTCTCTTCATTTTTATCTCTATCCCTTTACCCAAAACGGACTAGATCTTGGTTTTCCTACCTCATTAAGATATACTCCTTGATTTTCAAACCTTCTATGCACAGTGTCATCATCTTTCTCAGTTTTTCTTGCTCAGTTCCCTTCACTGTAAACTCTCATATGCTCACTCCTCATTTGTCACAAGCCTTTAGAATGACTGGCTTGTGACACCAATGAATGAATTAGGAAAGAGCCACTAAGTGAGCTGAATGGAGCCACTTCCTTCCTCTTTGCCCATCAGCAATGACAAAAGAGCCTGCCCAGCTAAGTGATAGGGCATTTGGGGGTTTTGTGGCTGAAGCTTATTTGTAACTGAAGCTCTTCAGAGCTTAAGTGATTGAATTATCACTTGACAATGTATACATTTCTTCTGTAGTGTCAGATGGTTACTTATCTCTCCCTGATTTTTTTCAGTGTGCTTTACTACATCCAGTTTAACGTTTCCCCCTTAGTTGATTTTATTTCAAGTATTTTGCTTCTGGATATACAAAGTAGAGATATGAGTTTCCAAAGGTAATAGATCCTAGTTTGTCTGTGAATTAATTGGTAGCGTCACTTGGAAAAAAATCCTATAATCTCATTGGCAAAACATAAATTTCTGAGTTAAATTTTATAGGGCTTCTTTGACTCTCTGGCCTTCTCACTCCCCATACCCCCTGAGCTTTTCTAACTTCCAAGTACAGGGTACCAACTAACCTCTATCACACCCCTCTGCCTCGGTATAGCTGATCCTTGGCCAGAAATGCTCTTCCCTTTACTTTACTTTAGAAAATTTAGACTAGTTCTTTAAGGAGCAATAAAAATGCTATCTGATCTAATATATCGTTCAGATGCCCATGATCAAAGTTAGATGGTCTGCCTTTTGTTTTCTTGTGCTTTACTAATAGCACTGTGATGCCCATTCAATTGGGAGATCTCCAAGGGATAACAAAGCTTTATTCCTCTTTGCATTCTTAGTGCCTCACAGACACTCTAGAACATAGACAATCGTGTGGCTGAAAGAAGTGATGAATCAATCAATACACGCATTCCCCAGCACCTGGGACTTCCCAAGGGGCTTGTGTTCTCCTTTGCTCCCTTTTCTCTGATTTACATTCATTCTGTTAATAATAATAATAAGGTTTTTTCCTTCTGTTCAGTCTTCTTTATTAGCTTGTTTTTCTCCAATTCCATTCCTTTTGTAAATATGAAACTATTTCCAGAGATACTAGTCTAACCTGGAACCTTTTCATCTCAATTTTGGAATTTTGCAATAGCCTCCTGGTAGACCTGTCTTCTGTATGTTCCCTTCTACCAAGTACCCAATCATTTATCTCAAGCCACATATATACTACATTGCCCCCTGGAGAGATTATGAATTGGATTCCATATTACATGAAGACCAAGCCTCTCTCTACTCTAAACACTAAGGCAAATGGTCCCTTTCATTTCAACAATCTTTACTTCTCAATGTGATCCATCACGTTCATGCAAGCCAGATTGTTTGTTATGTTCTAAATGACATTTCTTCATAGCAAAAAAAAAAGTCTTTGGTTTACTTACAATGAGCCAAAAACTTTTATTTGTCCCAAAATCAAGTTATGAATTTACCTTTCCCAAAAAGTTTGCCAGGATGAATCCAGCCCCTGTATCATTACTTTATTACTCTGTATTCTATAGGTAGGATTTGGGACACTAGAATTTTTCAATCTTAATTTTACTTTTGTTTTTAGTGCTCACAGATCACTTGACCTTCTTGTTTGTAAAAATGCAGTGTAAAAAATCATGACAGATTTAAGATGTTTCATGATGAAATATAAAGTGTATCAAATTGAAAATGATGGTTTATTTGGTTTGCAAACGGAAGATTCTCAAGAGATTATATAACCCATTTTTCCTCCTTCTTTTCCTGTCAGTATCTTTTGAGTTTAAAAAGCATAAAGTAAAATTATCATCACTTTAATTTGTTTGTGTTCATAATATTTAATTCACTTTGAAATGTCAAATCACATTGAAAGGAAAGTGTAAAAAATAGGGAAGACTCTTTTTTTTTCCTGTAACATATAGGCCCTAAAGTTAATTGCTCAAACATAAATTTATATTTTCTTATCTTATCTTATCTATCTATCTATCTATCTATCTATCTATCTGATTAAGTGACCGTTACAACCATATGACTGTATGACCAGCCAGTCGCTATAATGTGCACTGACTATGGGGGGCAGATTCAACATCAGAGCTGCGCCCTGGTGGTTAACTCCTACAGCCAACCTCCTACAGCTGGCCAACTTCCCACAGTCCCTCCTTCTGGCTGGCCTGATCAGCCCCAATTGTTGGCCAGGCCAAAGGACCCCACCTGTGCAAGAATTCATACACTGGACCTCTAGTTCATGTATAAAGGTCAATGTGGCTCCTGCAGGCAAGAGTGATATGGGGGCCCTGCTCTGCACTGTCCTGAAACTGGGTCAAGAGAGATGCTATCATTTTCAGCAGAACTTCCCAAGGCTTCTTGGTGTAAATATTTAGCTGTGGGAAGAGCAGATAACTAAATATCTTTATATGGGGGTGGGGGATGTATGGGTTAGACCTGATAGTCATCCACAATAGTTCCATTCACATTCCACTAGATAAACTGCAGTACATGGCCAACCCTAACTTTAATGGAGGCTGGGAAATGTAGCCCAGGTGTGCCCAGAAAGAAGAGGACATGGTTCTATTGAAGAACTAATCACTTTTACATATTACCTGATGTAGTTTTCAAAGCCATGTCTGAATTGTACTTTGTCTTCCCTAATAAATGGTGAATGCTCTCTGAGAAGATGTTCATATTACTTTTCTATGCCACATGGCATACAATATAGAGGTCTGGGAAGATTAAGCACTTGGTGTGTGTATTATTTTTTTTTATTGCTGTGCAACAAAAATGGCCACAGATTTCATGGCTTAAAACAATACATGTTTATTATCTCACAGTTTTTGTGAGGCCTGGGTCTGGGCATTGTGTAACTTGGTCCTCTGCAATGCTGCAATCAAGAGGTAGGGCTGGCTTCTCATCTAGAGGATTTTCAGAGGGTCTGCTTCCAGACTCATTTAGGTTATTGGCAGATTTTATATCCTCATGGTAGTTGGGTTCTTCAGTGATCTAAGCATTTCGGCAACTTCCTTCTTCAAAGCCAGCAAAAGAGCCCTGATAAGATGGAGTCTTATATAATGTAAGATAATCACAGAAGTGATATCCCAACACCTTTGAAGTCTTTTAATAAGCAAATTACAGGCTCTATCATACTCAAGGGGATAATATTATACAAGGAAATTAATAAATCTTGCCCACCACAGTAAGTGACTGAAAAAATAGGAGTCTTTCTTTGCTAGCCAGTGAACAACCACTGTATTGGAACTTAACTCTTCACACAAACCTGAAGACAGTGACTAAAGACCTCAAGGAAAATAGCCCTCATTGGCTAAGAGCTGGTAATGATGTTTTCAAAACAAGTGTCAGGAACTACATTTATTAAGCTTAACAAATATCAACCTGGATTCTAATTCATCTTTAGAACTGCATCCAGGATAAAATAAGACCATCTTGAACCTATTACAAACAAGTTCCAAACACATAATACCCCCAGGCCCTTGTTATGTGGCATTTTGAAACCTTGCTGTAATTCTTATATGTTTGGTGTTTACTAGCCCCCTTTTTCTCTACTCCTTCAGCAAACTTAGGTAGTATTGATTTTTTTTTTCTTCTTCGTAGTCTTCTTGTTTGACATTTTTCTTTCTGGTTCCAGTTTTCCTTTGAAATATCTCACAGCATTTCTTCTGGAGGAAAATCTGAGGAAAGCTCCAGTATGAAACTTTAATCTACATGTTTCGTTTGCTTCAGAGAGGATATCAATCATTTTCTATTTCCAAATTTCTTCTACCAGCAAGGGCTTTTCCCAGGAGAAAATCTGAGAGAACCAGGCTCCTTGTTTATATGTCAACTATGGGAAAAGATTATTTCAAACTCAGTCTTCGAAATTTCATTGGTGACTTTCCATGGTTAATTCTTCCAGGATGTCTACCAAACAGTCCCACAGATGCAAAGGTTCAGGGCATCAAGCTGAAAGATATAATGGCTCTATTAGAGAGAGAGTCACATTTCTAAAGAGGAAAACCAATCTGAAGAATTTTCTGGGTCTGTGAATAGCTAAAAATATAAGGATGCTTGTTCCTACAGTCCTGGACTTCTATTACCAAAGCTAACCTAGCAGGGAAAATGACACTGAGTTAGAGAGAGAGAAGAAGAGAACAGGCATCACTAGAATCTGTCTCTTCTTTTGTCAGGTATTCTTTCCTAGATTATCTTTTAGTTTCATATGATCCTTATCTATTTGTCATTACTTAAAACTAATGAGTTGGTGAAAAGTACACAGAAAATATCTATACTATTTTTGTCTAAAATTATTTTACATGGAAAACAAATAAGTGAAAAGATTAGTGAGTTAGAAAGTAATTTCCTTTGCAAAATTCTAGTAAAATGAAGGCAAACCACTTCTCTGAATACAAATCTTTATTCTACACTTAATAAAATACCAGGAAGAGGATGAAAAGGAGAGGAATAGGGAGGGGAAGAAATAGAGAGTTGGAGATTACCAACCGCTATAGCGGCCTTGCCATGTGGTATTGAACTCCATAATGCCTGTCATTTTTCAATTATCTTAATGGACCCTGCCTCAATCAAAGCTCCAAAGAAGACCCTGGAGAACTTTTCATGCACAGTTTGTTGAATTCATACATGCAACAGATTTGTAAATTAGGTCTTTGATTAAGGATAAAGATCTGTTCCCATTAGATACCTCTGTCTCCATTATCTAAAAAACAAGACAGCCTGGCCAGTGTTGCTCAGTAGTCAAGCATAAACCCATGAACCAGGATGTCATGGTTTGATTCCCAATCAGAGCACATACCCAGGCTATGGGTTTGATCCCCAGTAAGGGGTGTGCAGGAGGCAGCCAATTTATTTTTCTCAGTGGGCACTCATCGTTGATGTTTTTCTCTCTCTCCTTCTCTTTTCCTCTCTCTGAAATAAATAAAATCATATTTTAAAATCAATAAATTAAAATACCCCTCTTAGAAAAAGAAAAGAACAAGGCAAGTCAGCATTATGAGACTCTATAAAATAGAAAATTACCTCTTCTCTGTTTCTTATAAGATTTGTGGCATTGCCCATTCACTATGGGAAGTCTGGGCCCATGTACATTCACCTTGATTCTGACTCCAAGTCTTCTTTATATTTTTTATCATAGGATTGAAGTGAGCCAATACTTTGTCATCAGCATATCTTAGGGAGTAGTTCAAAATCCTGGTTTTGAATTTAAGTGGACTTAGGCTTTATTTGGGGCACTGCCATTTACAAACTGCATGGCATTGAACAAATCCTGCAGCTCTCTACAGTCCACTTTCTTAATCTGTTAAATAGGATCAATGATATCTAAGTGATATTTCTACCAACAAGAACTGAGATGTCGTGTGTGTGTGTGTGTGTGTGTGTGTGTGTGTGTGTGTGTGTGTGTGAAATATTCATCATGAACATTGGCACCTAATGTGTCTTTAATAAATGATACCTATTATAATCACCAGTGCTTTCTATACTTTCCAGCATCTTGTGATTTTCAGTGACTATTGCCCTATACCCATTTTGTTAAGTCATTTTAGAGCCTAATCCTATCAGTTTATTTATAAACTAATAGCCCATTTTTCATGAAACACTATTTTTCATTCTACTCAAATGGGATAAATTATTGGCTTGGCATTCTGACCATTAGACCCATTATTTGCTCCATTACATTTTCAGAGAATTGAAATTATTTCTCTGCAGTGGTGGTCCAAAAATCAAAATTGGGACAAAGATTGAATTTCCCAGATACTCAATTAGTGAACTAAAAATTTCAGAAAATAAAATAGAGAAGCAGCACCATCCAAAAAGTCAAAATAAGTAATCTGTGGTAAGACTCTTCCATTTATACCACTGGCTAAGCTTCTGCCATGGTTGTCAACCAGCCTTCACCTGTAGTTGAGTGTAGTGCTCAAAGATATAGGGGCCACCTATCTCCAACACAGTCTTTGGGGAACTGTAGATCCCAGCTTCATTGACTAAATCAGAACACACATGCAGATGGAAAAAGTGTGCGGATACATCAAAAGCTCATTTTTACTTTTGCCAAAAATGTTTTAAGAGAGTCCACCCTAAGGGAATCAAAGTTAAATGATACTATGGTCAAAGTAGTCTCTTGAGACAGGGGTTTAGTGAGGGACAGTTGGGATTAGTTGAATTTGAGACACTGGCTGAAAAATCAAGTGGAATTACACTATGTGCTATTAGAAATGGGCACTTAGGTGAGAGCTCAGGAAGGCATAGGTACTTTTCCGGATTCAGTATAGCTGAAAGCAAGGAAGTTGACATGCTTTTGAAAAACATGTGTAGAGGAAATCATAAAGAATCAAACACAGCTAGAGAATATTTATCAGCAAAGATCACAAGAAGGAAACACCTTGCCCATCCCCCATACATTGCAGCCCTTGTGTGTGATAGGAACATCTGTAATTTTTACACTAATCAAGAAACTGAAGGCTAGAGAGGAAAGAAGACCTGGCCGGAAGAAGCCAGCTTTAGGGCTGAGAAATAAATAAAATAAAATGTTTGATCAGTTAAAAACAAGAACTAACCAGAAGGGGTGGATTGAGTTCCATCTTTGAAATACCCCAAAGTCTGACTCTGACATGCATTGACTCTACATAAAGCATTGGGCCATTAATCTTTGAGGGATGTCTCTGAATAGTTTCCTGCCAATATGTATCCCTGAGGCCTTTGGGGAAATAAGAACTATTTCATTTTAGCTCTGTCTCAAGGCTGCCTGGCATGGGGGAGGAAGCTGAGAGTAAATAAAAAGAACAATCAGCTATAAGCGGGAATAGCACATTCCCTGCCTCCTCTGTGTTCCTTACACATGTGACCCAGCTGTGGAGCCTGAGACCCATTGTAATGTCTGATCGTCTCAATCTTGGGTTGATTACAAAAGGATGTTAACATCCTGAGAGCAGTTGGTTCTAGGTTCTGAAAGGATTTTTAATTATTCTGTATAAAAGGAAGAAATAAGGGAAGGACAAAAGACAAAGACAGGCAGAAAAGCTTAACCCGTTTCTCCTGCAGAAAGGGTTGTCTGATTGTTTTACAGTTCTTAGCAGTCTGATTGGTGCCATGTGAAACATGGAAAGTAAAACAAAGCCTCCATACCAGTGATGTGAGATGTGTAGGGGAGCCTTAGTTCCCAGCACATCTCCAAGGGAAATATTCCTGGAAGAGCTTCTGGGGCCCAAGAAGAACATTCCTTCCACAAGGGATAAGATCTGACACTCCAGTGCACCCAGAATAGCAAGGAAAGGACGTACTACACAATTGAATACTACACAGCTATAAGAAAAGGTGAAATACTGCTATTTGTGACAACATGGATGGATCTTGAGACTATAATGCTAAGTGAAATAAGTTAGACAGAAAAGGTTAAGAACCATATATATGGTGACAGATTTGCTTCAGGTTATAGGAGCATAATGCAATATATTAATAAAGTATTACAGAATTTTACATTTGAAACCAAATAATCTTAACCAATGTCAACCCAAGAAATTTAATTTTAAAACATAGGAAAATAAAAATAAATAATAAAATAAAATGGTACTATAAAAAAGAAAGAGTGAGATTAGTTCTCAGGCCCAACTGAATCTTTGGGTTGTTTCTTTATGGTCTTTAAAAGTGCAAAAGCATTGGCTCTCTGAATGCATTCCTTACCCCAGGTTACCAAAAGTAGACTATAGTTGTTCCTCAGTATCCATAGGAGGATTGGTCCCAAAACCTTCAACTCGCATACAAAAATCCAGGGAAACTCAAGTCTCATATAGAAGGGCATAGTATTTGCATAAACCTATATACATCCTCCCATATAATTTATATCATCTCTAGATTACTCATAATACTTAATACAATCTAAATGCTATGTCAATAGTTGCTATTATCCATCTGTACATGTTCATACTGAGGCAACCTTTATAGGCCTATCTACATAGTACACACCAGCAATAAAATCACATTAAAAATATTTTTAATACACAGTTTGTTGAATTCACAGATGCAGAACCCGTGGATGTGAAAGGCTGACTGTTCTTGTCGTTAAGTGTAGTGCTGGTTTAAAACTGGTCAACTTACATTTCCTTCCCATTAGGTAACAGTTTTACTAATTAATTTTAAACATTACTCCCCTTCCCCTTTCTCTCAATCTGAATCTTGTGCTCCCTGAATATTTGCAAACATATTCCCACCTAGTAGTTTAACTCCATCAAGCCAATAATGAATTGACCTATGCCCAAGGCCTGTGGTTTGTACCCTGCTCCGAATTCTACTTTTCCTCTTATCCCAGACCTTTTACCTTACCTGGGCTATCTTTCCAAGCTCGGAGTAAATAACATGTAAAAAAAATATTAGTCCAATATTTTCACTTTATAGAAGTTTTGAAAATGATAGAGAGCTCTCCAAAGAAGAGCTCTGTAATAAATAGTTTTATCTATTGTAAATTACTATCACTAAAACCAATAGTTCAAGTATGTCAAACTTGCGGCCCTTGGGCCACATGCCTCCTTTATTTGACCCCTATTATTCTTTGAGTTTAACATGGTTACAATTGTTGATAAGACTGTGGGCTCTGGAGTCTGAATGATAAAATAATTCTTCCCACATGAAGGCAATTTCCCCAATATGTCCAAATTCCTGTTTCCTTATAAAATGGGAATAATTAAAGGGGCTACCCAGATGACTATTATGAGGAGATGATACACATAAAACTTATAGTACTGTTCCAGGCATAGAATAAGTCCTCTACTAAATGCATGTATAATAATAAAAACATAATATGCTAATTGAAAAAACAGTAGAATGATCATTAGGATGTCTTCCGGAATACCACACTCTGACATACACTGGTGCCAGGCCAGCCAAGTTGGGTGTGATCCAATTGGTCAGAGGATCTTGCCATCACCCCATGATTGCCCTGCAGAGAAAGGTCAAGGCCACCCTGTGCAGTGCGATTGATAGGGGAACTCTGTAATTAGTCACCCTGCAGAGGGATGCACAGGCCAGCCAAATGATTATACCCCACACCTATTGTCCACAGAGGGTGGTGACTGGTGGCAGTGGGGTGGGCAGCACTGCACAAATGGCAAGCCATGGCAGTGTTGGAGGTGGGGCCAGCTGCTGGCAGCTAGAGTAAGAAAAGCCCTGTAGGCCCTGATTGCTGGCCAGGCCTAGGGACCCTACCTTAGGGGTCCCAGATTGCAAGAGGGTACAGGCCAGGCTGAGGAACACTCCCCCGCCCCCGTGCATGAATTTTGTGCACCAGGCATCTAGTTATCATTATAGAAGCATGGATCTAGAATGTAATAGTTGAAGTGATAGGCCAAGTGAGGTTAACTCAGTTCAAAAACAATAAAATTTATCTTCATAACTGTTAAAATGGGCACTTATTCCAGATAAAAGCAATGCTATTCGTGGTAAAGTTTATTTAGTTCAAGATCAGCAAACTGACCAAACACGACTAATACACATTAGTGGGATAAATCACATTGAGCAGTATATACAGTGCTTATTCTGGAGCTCATGTGTGTTCTCCCCAATTCTTCATTATTCCCCCATTTGATCTACATCTCCATCAGAATGGAAGCAATTACAGATTAGAAGTTACACCTATGCAATTTATTCCATAGGCATGTCATCTATATGCTTTCCCAAAAATGTCTTATGCAAGTTTGTGCTGATCTGATTAAACATATTGGTACATTTAAAGTCTTAGCAAAAAAAAAAGGGGGGGGATGCTAAGACATATGAATTTTCAGATAAATTATTAACAGGGGATGAAGTCAAATTAGCACAGGAGACAGGAGAAGTATAGTGAACCAAACAGGCCTGGACTTGCAGGGTAACCAGGGATATAATTTTCTAAGACTGGTGTATGTGCAAGAAAAGTCAATGCATCATTAGTAATTCATATACTGAATTTTTATTGGGCATTAAATACATTGAAAAGTTATTTTTTGCAATCTGTTACTTTCCCTGGGATATGATACTTTTCTTGATTCTTGCAATGATGAATGATGAAATAGATCCTTCAGATTAATCCATTGATATTGTTAAAATGACACTTATTCCAGATAAAAGCTATATATATATATATATATATATATATATATATATATATATATATATATAAATCTAGGTATGAGAAGTCCTATCTTGAATTATCAAAAGAGTTGGTGGTAGTTTCAAGACAGGAAAAAAGATTTTCTGATTCTAAAACATTTTACCACCCAATAAACCACCCTTTGCCATGAGCTCCCAGGGAGAGCAATTGTTCAGTCTGGTACACGGAGGAAGGGAATAATCTGTCCTTAGCATGCAAGGCTGAGCACCAGGGTGAATAAAAGACAAACCGGTTCTGCAATATGAATGACACATTCCATTAATACAAGTGGATTCAAATGAACTAATTTCATTCAATAGTACTTTCACTTCCTGTTAGATATATGGGCTCAGACACAAATTGTAATGTCAGTCTGTCAGGAGAGTGGACTGCAGTGCATAATTACAAGTTCTCATTCAGCACTTCAGGAACTAATCAGAGAAGGATGGGAATCTGTAATTTGCAAAGACAGAGGTTACCGAGGCACTAATGGCTCCACTTATAATATTCTGGCCACCAATCATGCGACCATAGGTGCAAATTCAACAAAATAATTTCACCCCCCCCCCAGCTAGTCATTTGATTACAAGAAATCTGTCCTGTTGGCTGCACCTAGGAACATTGCTAAATTTAATGTGTTTCAATAATATAAACTGTCATTATGCCAATGAATTAATATTTACATTCTAAGGGACTATACATGATCATAAGTGATTAAATAGAGCAAACTAATATATAAAAATACAGGACAGTCCAGCTGGAGTGGCTCAGTTGCTTGAGAGTCATCCTGTTGATCAAAAGGTTGCTGGTTTGATTCTTGGCCAGCGCACATAACTTGATTTGATTATGAGTTTGATCCCAGGTTGGGGAACATATGGGAGACAACTGATTGATGTTTATCTTTCACCTACCCCCCCTTCTTTCTCTCTCTCTCTCTCTCTCTCTCTCTCTCTCTCTCTCTCTCCCTCCCATCTTCCTTATCTTTCTTTCAGCATTCTAAATATGTCCTCTGGTGAGGATTTAAAAAATAAAATATATAATATATAACATTCTGAAACCTGTTTTCAAACAACCATTTACTTCATGGTACTGAGTCAGAAAATAGTAAATGAGTGATTGATAAAAATAGATAAAACTTATGTGTAAAGTGTGTGTGTGTGTGTGTGTGTGTGTGTGTGTGTGAGAGAGAGAGAGAGAGAGAGAGAGAGAGAGAGAGAGAGAGAAAGAGAGATGTATATATTTTATTTTTTATTCTACTTCATTTTGCCCACCCTGCACACATTCTTCTTAAACATTTCAAATACTTTTTTCCTCCAACAAAATTTTTATCAAATTCCATTCTTAGGTAAGGAAATAAATCCATCAGCATTTTATAGTGTAGTAATACCTTAAAATTTCAGCCTCTCTCTAAAAGATTTTAGAACTTTACCGTCCCATCACTTCCTGACTGAAAGTATTTTATGACTCTTGTCATTTTTCTCAACTTAGAACTGCAAAAATAACATTATTGCTCTCTGCTTCACTCCTCCTGTTATTATCTGATCATGAGCTACAGCAGATGTCCCTAAATACCCCAAAAATGTCCATCAGTTTCTTTAAAGCCTAAACTTATTTCTCATGTAGAGATAGCTATTACATGTTGGAGACTCATTGACCATTCTGTTGGGATGTCCATTTTAATCAATTTTAATTGTAAAAAATTAGAAATTGTTACCTGCATCATCACTTTAAAATAGAATGGTTTTTCCTTTTGTGCTAATGCTAGACCTATGGTTTACCTGGTGAGGTAATTGTAAGAGACCCAGCCTAATAGAATCTTCAGGTGATCTGGGTTCTCCTGTTCACAGTTGAAGAACAGAAGAGAGCTTTCATTTTGTGTGCAGAAGTCAAATTTTTGCAGATAAGCTGCCAGGTGGTGGAGGAGAATATTCAGAAAAGTTGCCTTTATTGCAGATTGTACCAGTGCCATGACTCAGGGGAGTCAGTTTCCAAATCTTGAGTGATGAATATAGATGAAGCTTTCCCTTTATATCCTTCAGTTCCTTGTCCCCTAAATATGGATTAGGCTTCCCCGAAGAGTTGGGATGCCAGAAGTGAGATTACGCCTAGAGGTTTACAAGCACTGACTCTGTGGATTTGTATATGGTTCATGGTTTATGGTCTCTGTAAAATGGGAATATTCCGGGGTACAGGTTCAGCAAGGCAGGACAGCCATCAAGGATAAGAATGGAGTTTATAGGCAAGCAAAAGTGTATGTCAGAAGGCAGGTGACTGGCACAGATTCAGATAGCTAGCCCCCCAAATGTCTTATTTTCCCCTTCAAAATGACTGAATTTCTTCAGAAAGTTCAGGACAATGCCATTTCTCTCACTGGGCTGTCTAGGGAGCAATGTCCTGGATGGAGCACAAAGGCCTGGTGTTCTTCAGTTACATATTTGCAGGTATAAATCTTAGCTCCGCTGGCAGCTGACTCATTGTGGACTTTAGGGAGAATGATTTCTCTCCCTCTGTCTTTGTTTCCTCATGCACAGAGGAAGCCAGGTGACATCTGAGGAAGAGCACTCTGAGGATGGAGGGAGACAGATGTAAAAAGCCTGGCTGTACCAGCTGGCTTCCTGGGAAGCAGACTTTTTGGGTTGAGCATGTAGGGTATTTATTCAGGAGTGTCCTGGAGGTGGACTCCTATAGGAGAAAGAGGAAGGAAAGGAAACGGGATGGGCAGAGGGAGAGGTGAACTGCCTTTGAGACCACACCAAACTCACAAGATGCTCTGGAGCCAGAATCACCCTTTAATTGTCCCAAGTTGGGCTGAGAAGGCTAGACTTTTGTATTCTTTCAATGACAAGTTCCTTGGCTATGGACTGTCCTGGATGTGGGGTAACTGTGGACAAGAAAGGTCACTGAAACTGAGGCTAACCTTGAAGAGGGTGACAGATGTGGGCTACCTGCAGACAGGAAAGTATTCCCAGCAGGTGGGCAACAGACTTTCACCAAAGTAATGTGCTACACAGTATGCCTACATAGTCTCTGATAGTACATACGAGCTAGTTTCCTGTATGTGCTTGCAATCTAGCCTGTCCATTCTTCTCCTTCTCTTCCTTCTTCTCCTCCACTACCTCACCATTCTCTTCTTCCCTTCCTCTTCCTTTAGGTTTATTTAAAATATAAATCTCTGTATAAAAAAATCTAACTTTTCCCCCTACAGAGTTCCTTGAAGACTTCCAAATATGAAAAAACAAACAAAAAACAAAAAACAAAAAAAACAACAACAATGTAGGGCTATTTTTGCATTAATAAATAATGATGCTTTGACAGATGAGTGAGCTCCTCTCCATTGATTCTATGGAAGGATGTGGGTAGCATTGTTTAGCTTGTTGTAAAACACATGGGCTCTCTAAAGAGGCCAGCCTATTTCTTCTCTTCTGGGAGATTTGTGTGCTTAAGTCAAGGGCACAAACTCAAAACACCCATTTGGCCAAAAAAAAAATAGTTGGCTGACAATAAAGGTGGACCCACAGGGAAAGTGGCTTGTGGGACTGTGACCTTTTAGGCTAACCTACCCCAAGAGAAATTTACACTTATTTGAATTTACAAACATCTTAGAATCCAGAGGAGCCATGCCTCTGGATCTTTTACTCTAGGGCACTAGAAAGCTGGGGTCTTTGCACATTAGTTCAGTTGTTAGCACACTTTCTAATAAAGACTGATTTCCATGAAGAGTCTGAGCCAGCTGCCCTGCCCCATGTGGCACAGAGACAACCAGTGTACCAGAGTCAGAACAAATGGTGGAGAGCCTCTGGGGTCAGAGGGCCTCCATCTTGCAGCCAAGTCAATACTGGCAATTTCCTCAATCACTGCCCTGGGCAACTGAAAGTAGACACTGGGCTGGGGTTCTCTCCAGTCACAGGAGAGTTTGTAAATATTATTTTAAAGATCCAATTGCTACTGCCTGCTGAATTCAAGGAATGCTTTGAGAGCCTCAGGTATTACAGACTGGATGGACAGATGGGTTTTCATCTTTGGGAATGTTGAATTTTTATAATTCTTTCATGTGTTGTGATGAGAGATTTCTAGTTTTAATTCAATTTGTCAAAGTTTTGAATAGATAATTATATTGTTGTGAAAGCAAAAAAAGAAAAAAAGGAAACAAGTAATGTTCCTTCCTATTCTGTCCCTCATCTCCTCAAGGAACCAACCATTTACTGCTCTTGTGTGCTTCTAGTTTTCTTATACGAATACAAGCAAATAGCAGCATATGTTCTCACTGCATCTCCTTTTAAGCAACACGTTGCATAATGTATATGTAACTCTTCATCGTGTTGTATCCAGTTATATATCTTAGCTCTCTTTCCATATGAGCGCATGGAGAACTTCCTCTTCCTTTTCTTTTCGTAGCTACATCATATTTCATTGTATGGACATACCATATTTATTTAACCGTCCCTCTGTCTTTTGCTATTATGATTAATATCAAATTAACTTTATACATGGCTCACTTTTATGCATATTTGAGTAGCTGTAGGAGACATTCTCAAAAGTAAAATTACAAGTTTAGGGCATATGCGCATCTGTAACTTCAGTAGATATTGCAAACTTGCACTTCATAAACTTAATGCAAATTCAAAGCCCCTCCTCAATGAATGATAGTGCTTCCCCATATCTTAACAACAGAGTCCATTGGAAGTCTTTTGGACATATATCAATCCAGTAAGAAAAATGGCATTTCAGTGAAGTTTTAATTTTCTTTTTTCTTATTATATGTGCTTAAGAGTCATTTTTTCCACCTGTGAATTGTCTACTGATATATTTCGCCCGCTTTTGTATTAGTTTGCTGTTCCTTAAAATCATCTATTTTTACTGATTTCAGAGAGAGGATGGGAAAGGGAAAAAGAGATGGAAACATCAATGAGGAGAAAGTCACTGATTGGCTGCCTCCTGCACTCTGGGGTTTGCGCCAGTACCCAGGCATGTACCCTATCCTGGAATCTAAGGGTGACCTCCTGGTTCATAGGTTGATGCTTAACCATTGATCCAGATCAGTTGGGCTGCTGCTACTTTTGTTGCTTTTTAATTGATTTGTACCTTGTCAAATTCCAATTGTTGCTTTTTTATCTTTAGTCAGCTACATGCAAAACTTGTCTTTATAGGCAAATTTACATTGTATCATAGAAATTGATTATCACACAACCAACTGGATTCTCAATTTGTTGTTATTGTTGCTTTCTTGCTTTTTCCTTTCCTTTCCAGTTGAAAAACACTTCTGGAAACTAAATTGCAGGATTTCCCTTGAGGTACAAAATGAAATCATACTCACTGTGTGGGAACTTGGACCCACATTAGTTAAACTCAACAGTTAAGGCATGGTCTATCGCTGATCTCTCCCATCTCCTTAATGCAGTTTCAAGTGGCCAAGGTTCTTAATCCCTTTAATACAGCTATTCTTGGCAAGTACAAAATAAAAAATATATTGTAGACGAATAGTCAAGCATTTCTTCATTCTCATGTTGAGAGCTGTTATCTAAAGGAGCAAGAATTTAATAAGGCCTCAGCTTGACTCTTGCCATGTTTGCATTCAAAGTAGGTAAGGCTTTGTTTTGGAAGATGTTAATTGATTTTGTCCACCATGCCATCTAATGAGCCAATTCTCTGAAAATGCAGTGATGGGGATGAAAAATCAGTTCCAATTACTGTGTAAGTAAAAATGCCTCCCTTCCACCTTTATTAAAGGAAAAGGGGACTCCCTTTTCAGGACCTCTGAGATTTTAGCTGATGCTACACATACATAGCCCTGCTATCAGCCTGCATTTCAGGAATTGCTTAATTATTGTCAAAATAATAAAGACGGGGGATTATAATTCAAAGCCCTAGCATTTCGTAAATTATTTTAATCCTACTTAGGTAATGAAGGGGAAACCCAGAGTTGAGATCTGGGGGCTAAGAAGGGCTAGGTGAGTTTGTGAATCACAGGAATCTAATTTAGACCCAGACCAGGTTAATAACCAGATCGCAGTGTCATTTTCCAGACCCCAGCATCTCACTAGGCCTTTCTTTCATCTCTTTATAGAGTGGAGAACCTTTTGCCACATGGTGATGTTCTTTGATCTCAAGTGCTGCAGTCACATCTAAGTTCCCTCAGGTTTCAAGGGAGGCGGTTGCTATGGGAGCTTTTCTGTTTCTTCTGGCATTGCTGGTACTGAGAGTGGATAGCAGCCTGCATTGCTTAGCTGCCCCGTCTAAAGTAATATCTGAGTAATTGGTAATGAGAATGTACTTGACAGAATTATCTTACAGATGAGAGTTGCAGCCTTGTCTGTATTGCCTAAAGCCCTCAAGCAAACAACAGGAAAGATCTGAGAAGAATAACAGGGCATAATGTTCCCAGTGGAACTTGTCAGCAGACATCTTTTATGTTTGCAGTGAAGAAGGAAGTGTGTGTGTGAGGGGCGGGGCAGGGGGGGCAGGGAATCAACCTCATCTTGGTTATCTTTTCCTGCACATTTCTAAGAGCAGCAGTAAAGCATAAGGCCATGCCTTCAGACCACAGAGTATGGCTTCAGTGAACTCCTGAAAACTTTGGGTGTGGGTCTTATTTCTCTAAGTAGGGAGCAAATCCCTTAAGGTGTGAACGGTCCATTTTCTACTTACAGCATATATTTCTCCAGTTCCTCAAACACTTTTGTACAAAGAATCTGTTGATCTATGACAAAGGAATCTAAGACCACATTTATGATTATAACCAACAAAAACAATTTTTGATGAGAACATTGTGCAATGAGGTCCCACTGCAAACAGGCTTCTTGGCCATCCCAAGGGTCCAGGCAATGTTTTTAAAGGCCAACTAACAAATGCTCCCTTTCTTTACATGTGACTTCAATTGTTGGTGCTATTTTTAGGGTAGAAGTTAAAAAGTGCCATTTCTTATGCCATACCTGCCTTGGGTGAGTGAGTGGGTGGTGGCGAGGAGGTCTAGGGCCCCAAATCTCCAACCCATGATCAGAGATTCTTAGTTTAGCCTATTGCTTATTGTGTCCCACTTCCTTCTTCCTGAAGTGGAACACTCAAGAAACTTATTTTCCCCTTTTCTGCACGCCTATTAAAGTTGGAAGCCATAAAACAAATGCAGCTGCAGCCATCCTCACAGCTAAATCAGTCAGTTCAGAATGAAACGTACATTTCCTGAACTGTTGTCCAACCCTTTCTGGCCAGCTTTTAAGGGTTCTGGTTACAATGCATCGACGCTCATTTTCCTGTTAGCCTTGTGCTTCGTTTGTGGAGTCTGGAGAAGGAGTGGTGTTGGCTGCTTGATTCCCATCATTAACATCACTTTTTATTGCCTTAAATCTCTCCTTTATGCACATTAAAAAAATTTTACTTCAACGTAATGCTGGGAAAGGAGCTGGGTTGGCAGACTGAGGGTGATTTATGATCCTCATGGGCGTGGAGCAGGGCAGGCTTCTGAGAAGCTTTCTACCTTCCTAATTGAGCAGGTGGCTCCAAAGGAAGTTCTGGATGATGCAAAACCAGAAAAGGAATTATTGAACATATAATGAGTAGATTGGGAAGGGCCAGAGGGCACGGATACTCTGAGGAAGAATAATGAAAAATATAGCTTACAGAAGTGTCTCTGGCCTACACTTGGGTCACACTTCTGAAGTTGCAGAACACTTTTGCGTCATACAAAAAAGGCAAAGGATCATTACTGAGAACAAAATAAAATAAAGTAAACATGCACACGCATATTAGCTTTATTGAATCCATCCAACCGTACATATTTTGTGCTATTATTACTGATCTCATCCAGCTCTAAGCAGTTAAATTCATTAGGACTGAGGAAAAGGATATTCTTTCCACAAGAAATATACTTATTAAATGAACACTAGCAATATCAAAAAATTATTAGGGGGCCTACCATGGTCCAGATACAAAGTTAGGCATCTCTAGGGGTGGGAAGAGGAAATACCTTAAATACCTTGAATGTACTTTTAAAAGTACTATTATCAGTGGGGTGCCCTCCATGTTTCCACCTGTTACTGGCGGAAGTGCCCTTTTTGTGATGCCACAAGAAAAGGCTTTTTTTTTTCTTTTCTTTTCTTTTCTTTTTTTTTGAGATTGGGAAGAATGAGTGACTTATTTGCATGGATTTAAACCCCTGAGTTTTCAATTTCCAATCTCTTTCCATCTCACCATGGAAAAAAAGTCCAGCTGTATCTTCAATAGGGCTAGAATTAAAACCACTGCCCAGGGCCTCTGCTCCATAAAACCCAGTCCAGTCCAGTCCAACATCTGGCCAGCTTAGTTTGTGTTCCAAGCTGCAGTCCATTGCATGTAGGGTCCATGGGGCCATGGGCCATGCAGCTGCTTATGCCACATGACAGACTAGTAAGAATCTTAGAGCATGCAAGTGCAAGGAAGCAGGAGGGAAACAAGAGGAACAAGAGAGGGAGAATTCTTTGGGGATTTTAATTGGGACTTTAATCAATGAATCCATCAGAATTTCACATGCTTGCAGTGGCTCTCAACCCCCTAGCCAATAGTCTTTGTTCCAGGTTAGATTGACAGGCAAGTAACCTCCCTACTTCACCCCCACTTCACTATGCATGTGCCCACCCACCCCCTCCCCCCGGAATTTGCAGGGCATGGACTGGTGGGTCCCTGTGGAGTGTGAATTTGTAGATCCCAGGTGAAGTGGCCCATTTGAATATGCTTATAATGTCTGGCCTCCACGTTGCTTTCTTCCTATTATCAGTATTAAAACTAGCTGGTTACAATGGGAATAGTAACACATGTAGAAGGTTCCTTGGTTAATTTCATTAGCACCTCTAACTGTAAACAGAAATAGTTACACATTCCCAAACTCCCAAACATTTGCCCAGAATTCCTCCTTTTATCACTTGTCCAGAGAGCTTTAGAGTAATCCTTGTCCAGAGAGCTTTAGACTAGTCACTGGGAGGCTGGTGTGTGGGAGAAGCAACAGCATTCACATAGTCAAATTGAAATAGAGGCTTTAGATCAAAACAAAACAAAACAAAACAAACCTTATACAAAAAATTAGAGGGGCTATTCTATTTAAATTGCCATTTAAACATTTTAAATTATATATCCTGAGGTGTATAAATATGTAGGTAGGTGCACATGCATAAGTGAACACTCAGGGGCCTATGAAAGGTGCTTCATTTTTTTTTTCCTTCTTAAGGCTCCTGTGCAAATACTGGGAAGGAAACATTCTTTCCCAACTGTGTGCATATGGGCAATGCAACTTGCTCTCTGTTTTTACTGCTCTTCAGAGTTGAAGAAAAAAAAGTTTCCCTTCCTTCCTTCCTTCCTTCCTTCCTTCCTTCCTTCCTTCCTTCCTTCCTTCCTTCCTTTCTTTCTTTCTTTCTTTCTTTCTTTCTTTCTTTCTTTCTTTCTTTCTTTTTCTTTCTTCTTTTCCCCTTTCTCTCTTCCTTTCTCTCTTTTTGAATGAACTGTCAAAAAGTTGGCTGTGGTTAAAGAAAAGAAGTAAGGCAAACAGAACTAATCTGAAATCAAGGAAAGGGTTAGTTGGATTGCCACTCTTGATACAGAGTCAGCAAATTTTCTACCAGTGAACAAAATAATTCTGTGCCAGGACTCTTTTCAGAAGGGAAAATGGGTCTTATAGGTATAGAACTATTATCCAATGATCTATTTTGTTCCTTTTTCCTTCAAATTGATGGGAAATTACATAGAAACAACATAAATCAAATCTGGCCCTCTACACTGTGTAGCCCATAGATATGGTTTATTTTTCTCACAGAAACAGGAAGAACTATCTTTATTAAAGTTTTCTATCTCTGGGACCCATTTCCTTTATCTCCCAGTAGAAATGTCACACTGTCCTAATGTTTGTACTGAGAGCATAGATAGATAAGAATTCAACCCTCCAGTCCCATTTATTGAAATTTTACTTAAATACACAGCTTAATTAGCTGTACTCAGCCTCCTTTCTAATCTCCTTTGAAGTGGTAAAGTCCCATTGCATTGGCTCAGCTAATTTTATGCTCATAACCTCATTTTTGAGCTTTGTAGCAGCCAAGGGTAAGACTGCCCTGTGTGCTCTGTAAGTCCAGATATTTGGTTCAAATGAACATTTTGTTCAATGGAGAACCTTGAATCAGTTGCCTTGGACTTAAACTTCAATTAAGACATTTCATCATCTTTCACCAAATTTACTTTGCAAAATTAATTTAAGTTCGTTTAAGGAAGGAAAGCTAGGGCATTGAGATATACCCATTCAATATATATGAGAGGCTAATATGCAAATGTTCCCTCGGGAGCTCAACTGGGAGACCAGGAGTTTGATTGCTTACTATGATGTGTGCTGACTGACAGAGGGTGGCATGGAATGAAGTAAGGACCTGAATGGCAGCCAGTGGCCAGGGAAGGAAGGCCCCAGCAAGCAGCTGGAAGTCCCGAATTGGCTCTGATTGCTGTCCAAGCCTAGGGACCTACCCATGTACAAATTTCATGCACTGGGCCTCTAGTTAATAATAAAACATTACATGTCATAGCATCCAGGTAGGAAAAGGGCAAACAGGGGTATTAATTGTGAGATTATTTTTTAGAATATGCTAATTTTTATCTAAAATTAAAAAGCCAAGATGAGAGGCAACAAGCATTTAATTTGGATTAAAGAACTGTAATTTGGAGAACACAGATTCAGGCAGACACTCAAATAGTGTCCTGATTACAGGATGGGGCAAGGGCTCTTTATGAGTAGAGCATCATTACATGAACAGAAGAAATTTCTATTGGTTCTGTAAGGCTGACTTACTCTTTAGCTACACATGACTGATCACTGATTCTATCTCCAAATAGAGAGTTTTTAAACATCTATTCTTGTGGTCAGGGCATCTGCCTTCCTATTAGCTTAACACACAGTTATGTAGAAGATAATGCTTATTCAGCCCAGTATAAAGGTCTGTCCCAATTCTAATAGAGTTTCAAGAAGCAAAATACACAGGTCAGTTTCTCTGGAGTGGCTTCTCTGGCTCCATTTTAAAATGGCTCAACTCATATCAACTTTTCACATTGTATGCAAGAAGCTTATGGATAAAGGAAAATACTGATGCCATTTTCCAGAAAATGCTACACTGAGGAACACCATTAAGGTGAGAGAAAGTGCAATATTAATGCAGGATTAAGAAAATGATGGGGTTACTTATATGTAAGGCATGACCTTTAATATGAACAATAAAACCAGTGAATATGTTTCACTGTTGCTGAGAGATGGTTCAGACCATGATATCTAGTCCAATACCTTTTTTGAGCATAAGTAACTGGATATATTTAGTCTATACTCTTTTGTTCATAGTGGGCCTCTTTCCTGTTGAGATAGTATTTGCTAAGAGAAAAGCATCACAAGTTACTAAGGTATCACAATGCAGAATATGATTTAAAACCCGAGAGTATTTTAAGTGCGGAAGAAACAGCTCATCAATTTTCTTACATTTCCTGGCTTCTACTGCCATTAGATTTAGAACAAATTCTGGGGAGTGAAACATCTCACTTATAGGTTGCAGTTTAAAGTTACCTCCATTTTTCCTCAGTTTCTCTATTTCCCTGCCATATCTTCTCTGAGATTTAGAGAATTTGGGTTATTGAGAGTTCTGAATAAGATGTAGGCAAGGCACCATCCCCCGTTAGCATTTACATGAACAATAAATAAGGATGAATGCTTAATTTGTCACTGCAGCTTAGCATCACCTATCCTGACTATTTGCAACCCCAACCCTAAATTTATTTCAGTTCAGATCTCATATTTGACAGTGTAAGTTATGCTGTTATCCACTAGAAGAGTTTATTTACTGTATCACTGCCTCTTTAATTTGGCAGGTGATTCCACATCCGTGTAAGATTATTTCAGCATCTGAAAAGCAATGAAAATTCTCCCAGCAAGTCTAGTGTTCTATATAAAAATGTTGGTATATGGGTTCTCTTTGGGAAGATTCAAAACATGTAAATATCCTTACCCTCTAAATCAGTTTGTCAGACACCAGTAAAAATTACAGTTAATAATTGTTGAATAATGTGTCGGTTCTATGAAGAACAGATAATGACCACACGTGTTAAAAGTGGCAAAAGGCAAAGTAGATAATCCAGTCTGTTGTAATTAGTTAGACATGGGGAAACAAATAAATATATCAGCTTATTTACATGCTTCATAGAAATTAATAGTAATTAATAACAACCTGTAGCAATGAAGATCTGATATGTAGTTAATGTGTGAATGTACTTAATGTGTGAATATGATTAATGTGTGAATTAATGTGTGAATGTATTTTTTACTTTTATAAATGTCTTTCCCCTAGGGGAAAAGTCTGGGATTAGGGGCTCTTGGGTTCTTTTTCCTCTCATCCTTTTTATCACCTGTTAAGAAAATTGAGAGAACTTTACAGTACCATGTTGGGGCTGGTAGAGAGCATAGAGATCATCCTAGTGTACTTGGATCAGACTATAGATGACAACTGTAAAGCTTAGAGAACTCCAGTAGCTTATTCACATCACGTTTTAGGCCACTGGTATGAATGTTGCTAGGCATACGTGGTTCAGCTGCTCAATTTGTGGCTAGGGCTAGAACATGATATGGGACAAAATACTGCAATTTTGTATAAATTACTACCTCTGGCTGCTTCATTATAAGGAGGTCTGGGTACAAGGACTCTAATATTAATAACATCAAATTAATGACTTAAAAGAGGTCTTCTGTCTGAAGTGCCTAACACTTCATTTATTTTTTCTAGAGATACAGTGCCTCCTCTACACCAGATGCTGTGTCCATAGAAAAATAAATAAGTGAATGTTCAGACCTAGCCCCACTAAACTCTGTTTGAACTCTTTCAATGATATAGTGCTTGGAACTTTGCATGCCTTTTTATGTTCACTCTGTAAAATGAAGCTCTCCTAAGGGAACCAATGCGAGTTCTATTCAGAGTTTAAAAACACAGATGTATGGGAGAGCCCCAAATCAATCCAAAGCATGGCAATGCTAGAAGAAGAAGAAGAAGAAGAAGAAGAAGAAGAAGAAGAAGAAGAAGAAGAAGAAGAAGAAGAAGAAGAAGGAGAAGAAGAAGAAGAAGGAGGAGGAGAAGAAGAAAAAGCATGAACCCCACCCCACCCACCCCCCCGCCGCCTGCCCAAGGTAACTTATTAGCAGTTGAAAATGCTGATATATGAGTGTAAGATAGAAATGTGTCCTTGACCATTTGGGCAAAATAACCCCACACAATTGACATGAGAATGGATTGGGAAATGTCACAGAACACCAGAAAGATGAACAATCTGGGTTCTCTGGGGCATGCTCATGTTATCAAACATACTCCACACATGAATCTTCCTGTGGCTAGATACCCTGGAATCAACGTAGGGAAATGTCTGGTCCACTGGCTGTATAAGGTCCACAAAATCATTTGGTCTTCCCCTGCCGAGGCATTAGGGGTGAGTTCATTAAATGTTTAACCAAATATATAACAGGCTAGTTGTTAAGTTGGTAATTTTGCATGACCCATGAATGATGACATAAATATCCAAATAGCCCTTGGCAGAAAAAAGGTTCCCCACCCCTACCTGGAACCCTTTCTAGACACTGATCCTAGAGATGTCCTCTAACAAGTGGTCTTCCCTTTAAAGGAAGACTTGAGATATCACAGTGAACACTGTCCACATTGTATCCTAGAGAAGTTTTTGGGGTCTATTTTATTCCTGTATTCCTCAATCAGAAGAATGCCCCTTAAATTATCATTGGCTCTCCCCTGGACGAACACCTGAGAAAGTTAATCATAAACCCTTGAGATGAGGCAAGTGGAGAGGAAGAAATTATGAAATAAAACAAAGCCAAGAAACCGTGTAAACAAATTAATTAATTGTCTGGAAGTGAAAAGCATGTTTGTAATTTTGCCCTTGTCACAGGGAAATTGGAGTTCATTATGCTCACTGACTGATGTAAAAGCTCCTTCCTGCACAGCATCCTGCAGAGCGAGTGTGTGCAATAGGAAGCAGGAATTGGTGGAGGAGTCAATTAACATAGAAATTCATTATTGAAATCTCCAGAGTAAAAGGTCGGGATGCTCTGCTTCCATGATGGGAAGAAGCTATTCTTTCCCTATTTTTAGACCCCCCCCCCCGTCTCCTTTTCTGAATTGATCTTGGAAAACATGTACTTTGGTTTTCCAGCAGTAGGCGATATATCTTTTTGAAGCAAATGGTGTTGCTTCTGGTCACCAGGCACTTTCTATATTTTATTATTTTTCACCCTGTGTTGAACAGTATCAGCATCCTTTAGGAAAATGGAAGTTCGTTGAATAGCTGTTCAATGGTGACACTAAGGACAAAAGAGCAGGCCTGTGTGATGTATAAACTCTGGTTTCTGCAACCCACCATAAAGCCTTCTAAGGAAGGTCTACTGTCCTGAGTTAGGGGTGCCAGCATTACAAGGCCTCAACAGGTACACCACATACATGTAGAATGGACATGATACATTTAGTATCATGTTGGTGTGCTATCAGGAGCCCAGTGGGATTGCATGTGGAATCAGATCCATGCAATACTATCACCCACTGCGCATGAATTCTCCAAATGAGCCAAAGTTCAAAATGTGCTTTACATGAGAATTATGAGTTTTAGTTCTGTGACAAGTACTATTCTATTGAATATAGGCAATCTTTCCAGGCCACTGACAAATATTTAATGTTCCCCTAGTATAGTCCAGAGACACTTAAGTGAGTAAAATATGCTTAAAAATATTATATTCAAAGGTAAGGAAATAAAAATAATGGTCTGAACAAAAGAAATCATTCATCCATGCATTCATTCAATTCACATTGATTGTGTACTGAGCACTGCGTATATATGGAAATGTAATCTCAAAGGGTTACATGGCATGATCCTTACCCTGATAGACAGGCTGTAGACAAACAGGAGTGTAAGGATTATAGCACTTTAATATTAAAATAGCCAGGATAGAAGAAAGCATAGGTTCTTACAGGAATGAAATGGAAGGAATGGAAATTTGATTGTTTGTACTGTCAACATTAAGAATTTGCTCGGTTTTTTCTCACTTTGTCATGGTCTCAGACAGACTTGCCTGATATTGGCATTGCCCACATCCAAGAGGAGACTAATGAGGACTCATTGTGAGCACCAGGTCACGTACCAGGGTTCCAGGTTTCAGGGGCTGCTCTTTCTTTTGCTTTTCCTTTCTCAATACCAAACTATAAAACAGGCATGCCTGCAATTCCAGCATTTATAATGAAGTATGTTGACCCAAACCCTCAGACTGTTTCCTAAAAACCATGATAAAAGTCATATGATTTTTTGGAAAGGGTCTTTGCTTCTGGGAGCATCCTTCAGACTTCACTTACTTCTCAGCTGCCAGTTGGACAGAGGAGAGGCTAAAGGAGAAAACCAAAGGCTCTTCTGGCTTTTTCACTATGTGCTGTTTCATGTAACAGATATAATAGCATTTCCTTTCATTTCCCTGAGAGCCCTGACCCAACCCCATCCCTGTGAAGAAAGACCCCGTGGTCCCCTGTGTATGCCCTCTCACTTCCTTTCCCCGAAGCACTCCAACTATTTAAATATGAGAAGTGAGTCAAATATAGTTCACTTTAAGGAAAAATAAACAAGGGCAAGAGCCCCAATTACCTTTTTGGCAAAAGTCCCCACAGAATAGGCAGCATTCACTATTAAAGATTTCTCTTGATAGAGACACAGAAGGCAAGAATAGCCAACAAAACTATGCAGCAAGCTTCTCTGGGAGGTAACTTGAAAAAGGTTAGGGCTTTTTTTAGTCTGGGAGGAAAAAGGATAATATGATATAGCTCCTGGAAGTGACAGATGACAAAAAGGTGGCTCCCCTCCCACGCTTTCAAGGAGAAAGGACTCTAAAATTAAAGACGGAGACATTCAGTTGAAAGGAAATATTTTTCCCCTCTAACTTACAATTAGCCTGTGATACTGGCTTCTGTAGATTCTGAGTGAGGCAAATTTCTCAGCATAGTGAGTTGGCAGGTATCATTCACACATCCAAACACTGGGAGATCCATCATATACACAGGAGGTTGCCATCTTCTAAGGTATCAACTGATTGCCAATTCAGGTCAGGAAGAAATTATTCCTTGGTTCTCCTTTGGAATGTCAGTTACAACATGGGGATTTGGCACCTGCAGTGACATAGATCAGCATCCTATTAAATTGATCTGAAATTTAATTACTTACAGTGTGTTTTAATACTGAGAGCCAAAAGCCTGGTTTCTTTATGATATTTTGTTTGGGGGGTCAAAGCCAAGGTAGATGGTCAGTGAAGCTTTCCAATGTTCCCCAAGTTTACTTATCATTGGAGCCCCCTGACTGAGAGATGGATGTTTCAGTAGGCTTCGAGGCCTGTGGTTTCTCTTGTGGAAATGCCAGTGGGCCATGTGCACTCCATGGGTATCAGGGTGATGGAGATCAAGTTGGCCGTGACCAAAGGCATTGCCTAAGAGGGTTGGCTACATTGGTATTCTGTGATTGGCACAGGCCAGCTTAGACCTTGAAAACTTGGAGCTGATGCAGAGGTGCATAAACTGATTGGCAACAGAGGTAGCAAACTCAAATTTTCAAAGGGACCAGAAAGGTAATGTCCCTGAGTGAGGCCAGCTATGTGGCAGGCTGGAGGGTACAGGTCCAAACTAATGGGGACCGCAGCCACTCAGCTCCCACTTATTTCAGTCATTCAGGGATATGGGTCTAGAGTTGTCCCAGCCTTTTTTAAAGTTGATTTTTAAAGAGAGAGAGAGAGAGAGAGAGAGAGAGAGAGAGAGAGAGAGAGAGAGACATTAATTTAAGAATGAAACATCCATCAGCTGCCTCTTGCGTTCCCCCTGCTGGGGATTGAACCTGCAACCCAGGCATGTGCCCTGACCAAGAATTGGCCCGGAAACATTTTGGTGCACAGGACGATGCCCAAGCAACTGAGTCACACTGGAACAGGGCACCCTTACTTTTATTTTTATTTTTAAATATATTTTATTGATATTTTACAGAGAGGAAGGGAGAGAGATAGAGAACTAGAAACATGGATGAGAGAGAAACATCGACCAGATGCCTCTTGCACATCCCCGGAAGGATGTGCCTGCAACCAATGTACATGCCCTTGACCGGAATCGAACCCAGGACCTTTCAGTACGCAGACCGACGCTCTACCACTGAGCCAAACCGGTTTCGGCAGCACCCTTACTTTTAAATAGTGGTGTCTAGTAGGCCAGACCAAACAATTTTCCTCATAGACTGTTATTTTATAAACTTGAGCTAAGGGCAATGAAGGCCCATTTCTTTGTTCCCTAATGCCTATAAAGAAGCTCTGTGGCCTCATGTTTTAGAAAATCATTAATCTCTTCTGAAGAAGAGAAAACAAATGAAAAAGATAGGTAAGGAACATGAAAATACTTGTTCAGTGTACAGGGTCCGCAGGGGGCTAGGGTGGTCGAATTGAGAGGCACAGCTGAGCTTTCAGTTCTGGTCCTATAGCTAAATGGCAATGGTGTTTCCAGGCAGGGTTGAGACACTAAACACATGCTAGACCAATAGTACAATATTAGTTATGTGAAGCACACAGAGCACAAGCTCCTTGCCTTTGAGATATTTGTCCATGCATTGAGAGTATTATAATAACATTTATGGAGTTAGAAAAATGGCAAGATGACATATAAGCAAGTATAGGGAGGGCACTCAGAAAAATGATGGAAGTGTCTTTCCTTAATAATGCACCTTATTAATAATGGTCTGAATTAGCCGAAACCGGTTTGGCTCAGTGGATAGAGCGTCAGCCTGTGGACTGAAAGGTCCTGGGTTCGATTCCGGTCAAGGGCATGTACCTTGGTTGCGGGCACATCTCCAGTAGGGGGTGTGCAAGAGGCAGCTGGTGGATGATTCTCTCTCATAGATGTTTCTAACTCTCTATCTCTCTCCCTTCCTTTCTGTAAAAAATCAATAAAATATGTGTTTTTTTTTAATAAAAATAATGGTCTGAATTAGAGAGAATAGGACCCTGTGATTACATTGGTCCCACCTTGATAGTCTTGGATACTCTCCCTATCTTTAGGTCAGCTGACTAGAAACCATAATTCCCTTGTGCCTTGGAAGGTAACATAAGTATAGGTCTTAGATATGTCTTTGGGGAAGCCATTATTATGTCTACCACATTCCCAAATACTTTGTTTGGAGAGGTTGGGTAATTTTTTTTCTTCACATCAAGAAATAGAGTCTAGCCGAAACCAGTTTGGCTCAGGGGTTAGAGCATCGGTCTGCAGATTGCAAGGTCTCCGGATCAATTCCGGTCAAGGGCATGTGCCTTGGTTGCGGGCACATCCCCAGTAGGGAGTGTGCAAGAGGCAGCTGGTGGATGTTTGTCTCTCATTGATGTTTCTAACTCTCTGTCCCTCTCTCTTCCTCTCTGTAAAAAATCAATAAAATATATTTAAAAAAAAGAAATAAAAAAAGAAATAGTCTAGCCCTGGCCATTGTGACTCAACTTTTTGGGTGTCAACCTGTGCACTGTCACAGGTTAGATTCCAGGTTAGGCATATACCGCAGTTGTGGTGGTAGGATCATGTACTGGAGGTGACCAATCCATATTGGGTGGTAGGATCATGTACTGGAGGTGACCAATCCATATTCTCTCTCTCTCTCTCTCTCTCTCTCTCTCTCTCTCTCTCTCCAATAAAAGCATATCCATGGGTGAGGGTTAATAGAAAAATAAAGAAAAGGAAAGAAAAGAAAAGAAAAAAGAAAAGAAAAGAGGAAATGAAAGGAAAGGAAAGGAATAGAGTTTATGCCTGGTCAGTTTGGCTCAGTGATTGAGCATGGACTCATGAACCACAGTTCAATTGCCCATCAGGGCACATGCCCAGGGTGCCAACTTGATACCCAGTAGGGTGTGTGTAAGAAGCAGCCAATTGATGATTCTCTCATCACTGATGTTTCTATGTCTCTTTCTCTCTCTGAAATCAATATAAAAATATTAAAAAAAGAAATAGAGTCTAATAACTTGATAAAAATATGTTCACATGTAATACATGACCTCTTCATCCACATTAATAAACTACTTTTCTGTGGCCTGCACAGATAGTGTGATATTCACTGAAAGCCATGGGCTGTGTAATAACACATACCTGAGTTCATGTTCCTACTTATATTAGCTATGTAACTTCTGTCAAGTTACAAAATTTTGAGCCATAGATTCCTCTCTTCTTAAGTAGAGAAAATACTTTCATCATATGATTGTTTTGCTTAAATTAATTAGAAATAATGTGCCAGAATGACAACATAAATATAATCAATGGTACTATTATTTCCTGAAATCCTGAGATTAATGTTGATACTGCAGGGTAAAATCAGTTTAAAAAAACAACAACTTTGTGTTAAGTTTAATGAATTACATTTAATGACAAACATTCCCTGGGGTTATTTCTCTAATCTGGGTGTTAAAGCATATACACGATATTTGAGTTTCAAAGATTAAAAATATAATTTGCAAGTGCCAAATGTGTAACTGCCTTCAGTAAACCTGTAATACCACCTTTTGAAAGGGAAGAGAGAATAAGAAGATTGGTGCAAAGAAAGAAGACTCAGAGTTACTCAGAAAGAAAAAAGGGATCCTTACTGTCAATATAAGTCTCGCAACTGCTAGTGCAAGTGGTGAATAGATTTCCTTTTCCACTAGATTTACTTTCTGATACACAAGTTTATCACTGAAGCAAGGACTTTTCATCAAGTCATTTTCCATCAATAATCAGAGCTGAAGGCCAACAGGATGAGTGTTTATTATTCACTTTTTAAAGGCTGGAACTCATTTGCTTCTGCTGCAGGGAGAAGAGCAGACTCAGACAGGAAAAGGAATGAGGGCACTGGATAAAATGGCCATTTATTGCAGTCAAGCTTGAATAATACAGAGCTATAAAACACTCAGGAAAGCTCCAGTTATGGCTGGAAATCAAATATTGATCAACCAATTCCCTAATTTACCAACTTCCTTCTTAATGATCTGATTGCCATTTGTTCATTCAACAAATACTGGCTGAGCCCTTTCCTTAGAAGTCCTATAGACAGCCCACCTTCTCCTTAGACAGACACACACATTCAGGCTGGAGCAGTAAGAAATGAAACCTTTGGTTTCTGAAGATTGGGCCCTCTTATAAAACATCAGTGCTTATAATTGCACTTTGTAGTGTAAAATATTGCAATAATCTTTTCTCTGAAGGCATCATTCTATCCTTTTAGCACTATTCAAGAGAAAGTAAATACCTTGTGTATGCCTTCCACAAACTTACCTTCTAATAACAGCAATACCACTGATGCCACATGCACTAAACATACTGCAGATTGAATAAATATTGAAGAATATAAATCCAGTTCATTAGCAAGCAAAATCTTTCTTCAAATTACTTTGAAGTAATTATTCATTTCCTTGTTAGTTAGATGAGATACCTCTTAAGTTGAATGAGGTGGCTTCAAGCTATTGTTCCCTCATGAGGTCCCTCCTCTCTGGAGACTATTGGTGCTCAGAGGTGATAAGGTTCATAGCGCAGAAGACAGTGAGGAGGGAACCAAGCAGAGTGGTGTAGATGGCATTTTGACAATTACAGAGTGAGTTCATGATTCATTAGGAGGCTATAATATTCCCCAGATACCAGAAAGCACCTCTGTTCAAATAGAGATTGTGTACACAGCACATGCCTTCCAGAGCTCATTGGATTATCTGTTATTTGGGACTTGCATTGCCTGTGACTCCTCTCTATATATGAACACAGTGGAATTGCAGCATGTATGTTTTTTGACTGAGGCAACCTGAACAATGCAGGGGAGGAGTGGAGGGAATATGCTGGGAGCTGGAGTTCCAGTGAGAACACCCCAAAATAATGTTAACCACACTTTCCTTCAGTGAGCTGATGCCTGGGAGTCAGAATGAATGAGAGGCTCAAATCTGTCCAGCCCTTGATTTCTATACGCCTACAGGCTCCTCAGGTCTGAGCATTTCTCCTCCTTGAGTAAAGTATAATTCTGGTTCTTAAAGGTGCAATACATTTTTTCATGTAATATGGTCTCTAAACACAAGCAAATGATTTTACTTTGTTCCCAACCAAAGAGACCAAAATATCTGTTAAAGGCAAAAATGCCAAAATTGGGCTTACTGAGCAATTACACTGCACTGTATTCAGTTGAACAGATTTTCAAAGTAGATTTTCAAAAACATTCTTGACTCAGTGACCTATGCTGACTTTATTCCCTCACCCTGTCCCAAGATTGGATACCACTGTGATCAACACACAGAAGAGCTGGCATGTAGAAAGGGACATTTTGTCAAAGGAGTGATGGGGAGCTCTCTCTAGATTCAATGTTATCCCTTTTTAATCTTCTCTAATCATCAGTCACACCGCAGTGAGCCAGTACACTGTTTCTTCTCCCCTTGTCCACCAGCCAAGAGTAGCTTATTTTAGGAACTAGAGGAGGAAACTTTCAATTTACAACTAAGGTTGTCAGACAGGGGTGAGAGCCCAGGCTCAAGCATTTAATAGTGTGTGACCTTGAAGAAGTTAATTGCATACTGAGTCTTACTTGCTAAAACTCTAAAATGGGCTAATATATAACAGCTACTTCCCAGGATTGTTAATAGAAGGTCCATTTTAAATATCTCCTAATAGTCCATGAACATTACAATACACACACACACACACACACACACACACACACACACACACACGTTCTCACACATTCACTTTCTGGCCTCTAACCTTCTGCCCTGAATATAGAACATATTTGAAGGAGGAAGAGGAAGTTGTTTATAAAAAGGTTAAAAAAATAGCGTGGAAATAGGAAGAAAAGCAAATTCAAATAGTTTGATCTGAGGGGATATTCTCTCCCTTTAGGACCAAGAGATACAGAGGAATTTGATGTGAATGGTATTGGGTGAAATGCAGCTTTAATGAAACATTGGCTATGATTGCTGTATTGTGCTATGCCAACACAGCCTGTGGTTCGGCGAGCCCAAGGGAGGGCGGCAAAGGATGTAGAAAAGACAGATAAAGAGAATGAGCTGAGTCTAGGTGGATCTCCTCAGCCTTGCTAAAGCCACAGAGAAAAAATCCAGACTGCAAGGTGATGGTTTATTTTATAGCCAGAGGTAAACAAGGTAGTGGTCAACATGGTTACAGTGATCTTGTGAGTTACACTTGTTTTGGCAGCACTTGCTGCACCTCCCACAGCCCATTTGCTACCCAGGATGGATCTAGGGAGTGTCATAAGGTCAAGATTAATTATGCTAAGAGGGCTGTGCTCTCTAAGCTGGGACTTGTCTGTGGCTTTGCCAACAGGTCAGTCTGATGCTTAACCCTATAGCTGCTCCCTACAGTGTATCACATTTCTCCAGATGCTTTTTCTCCTTTTTTCTCTCTTTAAAAAAATCTGGATAGTGATTTCTCACACACCAGGATTTTTTCTTTCCTTAAGAGTCTTAGAGGAAAATGGTGAGCTTGAGCTGGTGAGCTGTCTGTCCTCCTTCAGATAGACACTTAGGCCAGCATGTAGTGCAGGCCCCGGGGCACTCAGGGAAGGAATGGATTTCAGACAGAAATCTCAGTGAAACAGAAGCATTTAAGTGGGGAGTGGAATACTAATCCCTGGAAGGTACAGGGAAGGGATAAATAGTTTGCTAATATATCCATGGGGAAACTCCTAGTGTTCCCTGGCATGGTGAAGTGCATGTCCTATGATAAATGTGCCAGAGTGGTGTCATTTGATCATAGGAGAAGCTACAGAACCAAGGGGCAACTGTCTGCTTTCCTGCACCACCCAGGTGACACATGGTTCCCACTGCTTTCCCGTCCAGATGTTCCCAGATACCTGGACAGATTGACCATGGTCTTGGTGTACAGTGTTACATTTTTCCTTCCAGAGATGTATTAGGAATGACAAAGCCCAACTAGCAGTATTCTTTCTCCTTTATAACTAAGAATGTTTCAGCACCTTTATTTCAAAATATATGATGTTTTTGTTTCAAATATTTTATACCATTCCATATATTGTCTCAGAGGAGGTGATTTCCAACCTGGGCCTTGACCATTGCTGAGATTTGAATGGGTAGAAAAAAGGAGAAGGTGCGCTCTTTAAAATATGACATGTCAAAAACAAATAGCAAACAAACAAACAAAAAACCCAAATAAACTATAAGGAAAATCAAATTACCTATGTTTTGGGAAGGGTAGGACCATGGTGAGGTTGTTTTTGTTGAATAGACACAATGTCAGAAACTCAGCTGGCTCCTTTATATACTTTATATACAATCCTACAAAGTAATAACAATAAAGGGTGCCATTAACTGAGTTTACATCAGTGGTACTTAGTGGTATGATGTATTGGGGATCGAGAGAAAGAACAGGATTGACACTGATCCTAAGTTCTCAGAATCTAAGACTTTGATAAAATTATCACATGAGTCCATTCTACTAAAATAGGGACAAACACACCTTATCAAGGGAGCATACAGAACTGAACCACTTGCTCTGCCTGCTGGACGCAAGAAAAGCTTTGCAGAAATAGTGAGATCTGAACCAAATGAAGAAGGATGTCTAGGAGTTTGCCAGAGTGAGAAGATGGAGGAGGACAGCATGTTCAAAGACACAGTCTAGTTCTAAATTATGTTTTACTTCATTTCAGCTAAAACAAAACAAAACACAAAACCCCGTGTTTCATTGAAACTGGGGATAATGCCCATTAGCATTCCACTTCACACATTTTCACCTTGCCAACTTGCTTTGTTCATAGTCTGTAATAGCTTAGCTTCTCTCTGTGGTGGTTTTCCAGCCAAATTACCCCACTAAAATAATGTTAGAAATGTACCATCTCTGTCTTCTGACTCTGGCTGTTGCTGGCTGTGTCCTTACATTCCAGTCAACCTCAGTGGAGACTGAAGAAAGGAATACAAATTGCTCTAGAACTGAACACAGGCCCCTCTCCAGAGCAGCGGAGAGTAGGTGTGTAGGTGTGTAGGTGGACTGGGGACACTATCACATTATCTTTCACAGGCACTGTTTGAATCCATAGTGCCTGGTAGGACAGAAAAATGCTTGGCTGTTATATAACATCATTGGCAGCATGGGACATGGTGTGACACCTATTGTGAAAGTCAATATCTACAAGCATGACCAGAATCTTCTATTTCTTCAATAAATTCATTTCCCAAGTGGCATTTTATATGTATTATTCCCTTTGACTCAACCATGGATAAGCATAATCATCATTTTGTGAAAGGCAAAGTGAGTAAAGGAAATGCTTACTGAGTGGATGGATGGAAAGATGAAATTAATTCATTTTAGCAAACATTTTTGAGCATGTATTATATCTTAATTATTTTGTCAGGGGAAAATATCTGAGTATAAATAAAACACCTGTGATTCCATGCTTCTGTACACATTATTCTCTTTTACCCCCACTCACTGCTGACTAACTCAACCTACCCAGTTGAGTTACCTATCTTTAAGTCCCAACCCAATTGTCACCTCCTCTCTGTAGCTTAACTTGGCTTTCCTTTACCTCTCTCTGTAGACACAATGATTACTCTACCATAATGTTTTTTTAAATAATTATATTTCATATTCTATTATACTTAATACCTCCCTCAACTGATTATAATAGATTGAGGTCATCTTTCTGTCTCTAACAGCTGGTGTAACAAAACAAGAAGTAGATAGTGAAGTGAAGGCATGGCCTTTGCCTGGGATGGATGGACTCATGATTTAAAGGAGATAGATTCATATAACTTTATTTTAATGTGTTAAGTGCTATCCTCATGTATCTATGTCTTGAAATTGGTAGTAAATTAACATTATTTTATGTAAACTCAGTAAATCTAATTTCTAGGTCTCTGCCTATTCTCTTTCCAATGGGACAAGCCACAAAAAAATTCCCTTTCCATAAAAAAATTAAAATCATAATCAAGTAAATAGTGAAAATATTGAACACTATATCCTTTCTCTTGGGTATCCATGATCCAATGAACATATTAAATACTGAAAATTTCTGCAGTAAAGAACCTCTCTCCATCCCATCCAAACTAAAAACCTAGTGGTACCCAAACATATTACATAGGAAAACCCATCAGCATTTCACTTTATTTGCAAACTTGATCACATTGGGAAAAGCTGATTTTCAAATCAGTATTCATGTTGTGAATAGTGTGTAAAGCTTTGTATGGAAATATTAATTGAATAGATTTTTACTCTAAACCTTTGTGTTTGGTTGACCATTGTGTAAACTAGATCAACGTGTTCATGCTGGAGGTTCCGGGCTAGTTGGCCTTTTGGAAGGAGAGAAGGAGAATAGAGAGTAGTAATGCCTAAGGGTTAGCAAGAATTTCCCTGAGGATGGGACTAAAGAGAAAAGAATCCATGGGGAAAGTCCCCATTATGTAAGACCTGAAGCCTATACAATGTGTGTGACTACTTTAAGAAAAATAATTAAAAATTAAATATGGAATTTAATTTTGAATGATAACTGATAAGAATTACAAAATTTTAAAATCTGATAAATATAAAATTGTACAAATACTTACAATAACAAACCATTTTTAATTAACTGCTTAACACACTTCTATGACACCTTTTCCCTGCAATATTATTTATGTTCTCTTTGAATGCCTTTTCATTCAATTTTATAATATAATTTCATACAGATGGAATAGAAAGTTAATTCAGTATTTCCTCTAGCCTGGTTGATCCAACATTGTATGTTTTTTTTATTATTAATACTTTAATCAAGTTTATATTGATAAAGTCAAATGACTTTTTAAGAATCATTTCAACTTTCAGCAAACCTCTGTAAAGATATGAAATCTGGTCTTGGATGACAAGAGCAGACTACTGGGTCATTTAGCACTGGAGGGGGTACAAACAGGCCTGGAAGTCATTTCTACACCTGGACAGTGAACAGTAATTTAATTTTACAAGGATATGATTGTAAACTACATAAAATATCCCACCAAAGTACTGTGTATCCCAACTGGACTTCCCATGAATTAGATCCCAGCTATGTTGACTATCACTCTATCACCATCCTATAAGAGGGTGCTAGTAATGGAGAGATGATTAGAGGGGGAAAGTACTGGGATCCTCACATACTGCAGTTAAGATATTTTACTTTACAAAGTTTACATAAAGTATGGTCGAGTGAACACATTACTAAGATCACTTTCAGGGCCCTGAATGAATGGTTTTTCTAATGATTCAGCTTAACCTCAATTCATAGGGGTGGGTAGGAAGGAAGGGGTAGATGGAAAGTAACAGGATAGTGTTGTTCAGCGAGAAATGTTTATGGAAAGCTACAGAAAAAATATATGTATTAAGAAGTCACAGGATCTATAGAGAATACTCTGTGGACTATTATCTTTAAACAACTTGCCTACCCACAATACACTGGGCTCCTAGAGGTACCATCTCCTCCCAGGTCTCTCGCTGTCTGGCCATTCACCTTCTCTGTCTCGCCACACACTTCTTAGTGCCTCTTTATGACCAGCGGGCTGCTTGTGCACCAGAGGCTAGCTAGTTCCACTGTAGAGACTTTGTTTGTCTTTTCTTTATTTTACTGGAAGTCTTTACTGACATCCGGGTTGGTAATTGCACCACACCATTTCTGAATCGATTGCTTTTAGAGCCTTTGAGCTTTTATTACTGCTACTGGTTGGGGAATTAGGAGGGAAAGAAACAGGTCGCTCTGGACGAGGCAATAGTTGAGTATTTCCTCTGGCCTGGTTCATCCAACATTGTATGTTTTTCATTATTAATAGTTTAATTAAGTTTATATTGATAAAACCAATTGTCTTTCTACAGTTGTTGAGTAAAATGAGTAATACCATAAAACCTAAAAGACATGGAAAATGACTGAGAGAGAAAGAAGAGATGTCACAGAGAGAGAGAGAAGAAGTGAACATATGGATCTGACATTTTCTTGGATTAGAGAGCCAAGCCATATTGTGATGTTGACTACATAATGCAATAATGTTGTAGGAATGTAGCAAGAAATAAAAGACATTTAAAAATATCTGTTGGCAGGTGGACAAATCTGCCATCTTTGCTAGTTTACTGATGTTTGCTCATTCTTGGAGCTGAAGAGAGAGGTATATGTTTTATATTTATTTTTTCTCACTCAGATGGATAGACCCTGTAATTTGATTCACATATGATAGAATTTATTTTAAGTTACACATATTACTGTTAGTTTTCTGAAAGTTGTCTCTATCGCCATAATTGGGTCAGTCTTATCAACTGTTGGTATCTATTATTGACTTATCTAGTAGCGGTTTTCTATGATTTTATCCTAAGGTTGGACAATTCACTTGAGATTGAAAAATTCACACAATTAGATAGATTGAGGGGGCATTCTCAGTCTAACTGGAATCTGGTTTTGAGAAGAAGCCAGCTAACCAAGCTTGTGTTTAAGGAGCCTTGGAAAACATAACCATCTACTCACGTAACTTTTGTTCATACTCATTGTTCACAATCTCAGATGTCTTATTAACGATTTTTGTTTCATGTGATATCACCTGATATTTATCATCATTTGTTCTTCTCATCAACCCTTCTAAAAAGACTTCATGACAGTTTGTGGTGTTTGCCTGTTTCCAAAATTAGTTTGTTCATCATTATACATAGGTCGGATTTTTTATTTAAATTGGTCTGGAACATATTTAAGCATCATAGAAATGTCAGCTCTTTCATAGGATTCTCCTCTGCTAAGTAGGTGGCAGTATACCCATTTCAGAAAGCTGGTATAATGCGGGGGACTTAAATAACTTGCCCGGAATTATATTCCATAGCAGAGCTGGACATAAACCCAGGAATTCTTATCCTCATTCTACTTCTCTAACAACCCAATTCAATGCGATAATAGTGCCACTTAGAGGCCTTGACTTTGGAATGGGATGCATGTGAATGTCATTTGTCACTTAAATGTATGAATAATGTCTTCCCTTATGGTTGCTCTAGTGCTTTCAGCCTGTCATGCCAAGCAGCACTGCCTGTATTATTAAAATGAAAAAGACGCTGGGACAATTGATTTCAGTGGCAGTTGGCACTGTAAAAAATACCAGCTTGTTGTGTCATATAGAAAGATACTACCTGATATGCAGATCAGCCAGGACATCAACACAAATGATGGCATCAGCGAGCACTGCCAAATGGCTGTCTCTTTGCCAGCTCCCCATCTTTACCCCTAGTTCCAACTCAATATCCAGTAATAGAAGTCCCATTGATTTAATATATGTGTCATACAAATTTGGATGTGGTTTAACTTTTCAATCCTTCAGCTTAGAAATTAGAGTTCAGGAAAGCCAGAACTAGTAGTTTATGTTAAAGCCAGTTAAAAACTTACCTTGTTTGTCCTTCAGGTAGACCCCCTATGCTGTATTTCTAGGACTTACAGATCTTAAAAAATATAATGGAAACACCACATTTAATGATGGGCCGTCTTCTTTTGGCTAACAATCAGAATCTCTTTCTTAGTTCATCAATGAAATATTTCAGTTCTTCATTGAGCATGGAAGAATCTTTGATCCATAATAATTCATTACATAGAAGGCCTTGAATATAATATAAGAAAAATAGTTAACCTGCTCTAATAAGCTCTACTTGAGGAGCAATTAGTTACCCTGAAGGGCTAGCTTATTGCAAAGCCTTTTAGTTCTTTCATGAATATAACTTCTTTGAAAGTAGATGGCAGACTTTCTTTAATGATAGTTCTTATTTATGGTGGATAATATTATCATAAAGATCTGATATATCATTTCCATTGTATGAGTAAGAAACTAAGACTATAGAAAATAAAAGAATCCCAAGTGCCACATATCAAAATTAATATTTGATTTAGGATCATCCCAGTGGGTTCTCACCTCTCAAATGTGCCTGATGTAAGCTTAGCTGCTCATTGCATAAAGGATACTCCTTTTTTTTGGTGCAGGTAGTAAGATCTTTTGTGGATATCAGTTTCAAGAGGGCCAATGACAGTAATATTCTATGTAAGAACATGTTTAACTGCCTGAAAATCCCAGTCTGAACTTGGAGAATGTGACTATAAAACTGACAGGGATTAGCTTACTATTTGAATAGTTAACTGCAGGATTTTGTCCATGACTGCACTCTTTCAAAATTGAGTCTCATTAAGTCAGTCCCCATGTTATCAGAGAGAAGCTTCCCACAAGTAATGTGAAGTCTAATAAGTTCAATTAATGACACTTTTTTCTTTACATATGTAAAGGAGGAAGCAGGGTAAACCTTTTATCTTGTTTCCTTTCTAACCACAGGGTGCACGATGGCCAGTGGCAGGGCTGGGTAATTGAATTCAGTGGTGCAAGCTGACTGCTTTTCTACTGTAAGTGGATCTCTCGCCTGTATCGGTGAGAGAAAATGGCCTCAAATGATTCCCACTGGGACACAGTGGCCATCTCTCTTGTAAAAAGCTGGGCAGTATTGACTTCTTTGGGTAGGGATCCCAAATTGCTGCCTAGATGAGTCCAAGCAACAGCTAAGATAGACCAGGCTACTTAGTGGGTCTCTATTCTTATGGAATAAATGACCGAGAGGCTCCATCCTGGGAGGGAAGAGGAAAGCTATGGTCAGGTGGGTCAGGCAGCAATGTAGCAGAAGAGCTGTGACTGAGGGTTATAGTTTTGAATAATATGTAAATCTACATATATAAGTATATTTGTAATTTTATAAGTTAACACATGTCAAAAATAGTTTTTTAAAAGGGTGTTCCTAGGTCCTAACTAACTAGGTCTTGGCTTGGTAGTTTAGGGTGTGTCAAATTTATGCTGACTTAGAAGAGAGTTGAGAATAAAGGAGGCCTTGAAGAATTGAGAATGTAATTTGGGTCTTGGTCTCAGACACCATTCCTCAAAGGGCTGATAGCAGTGCCTGTGATGGTAATTGGCATTACCTAAATTTGCCAGACTTCTTCAGTAGAACTTGATTTAACTAATGACCAAGATGGAGTGTCAACAGTATGGAACATCTATTTGCAAAAAGAACAAACTGAGCCCAGGCAGTGTTGCTCAGTGGTGGAGCATTGGTCCATGAACCAGGATGTCAAGGTTCGATTCCCAAACAGG
Source organism: Vespertilio murinus (assembly GCA_963924515.1). Taxonomy (NCBI): domain Eukaryota; kingdom Metazoa; phylum Chordata; class Mammalia; order Chiroptera; family Vespertilionidae; genus Vespertilio; species Vespertilio murinus. Next base: position 201,147,528 of record OZ004704.1, read on the forward strand.
GCACATGATGGGGTTGTAGGCTTGATCCCCAGTAGGGGGTATGCAGGAGGCATTCAATGAATGATTCTCTCTTATCATTGAAATTTCTATCCACCCCCTGCCCATGTCTCTCTCCCTTCCTATCTTTGAAATCAATAAAACATATTTCTTAAAAAAGAACAAAATGATAATTTTAGCTAAAAGTTTTAACAAAGTGCTAAATATAGTGAGAAGTAACAATGTCCACCATTCTTTTCAGCACTCATCGTCCTCCACATTTTATCTGCACTTCAGGACAGTTAAGCTTGTTGAGATAGACAGCTTACAGACACAAATTGCTCATAGAGAGAAGATGTTTTCTAAGGAGACCTTTTAATGGTTTGAAGAGTTTTTGCAAGTGGAAGATGACAATTCCAAAAAAAATATATAATACAGCCATATTCTAAATGATAAAGCCCCAACCACTTAGTAAGCAGGCGTACCCACAGGATTTTACTGCCTGGGTTGAGTTGTGTTCATGACCATGTGGGGACCAAACTGGTCCTACTTAAGTTGTTGAAGGCTAATGAGAAAAGAACAAAGGCAGGTTGAGAATATATGTGTTTTCATCATGCAAAAGGTAAAATTATGTCAGAGCACACTTTAATAAACTAGTCTTACAGTATTTCAAATGGAGGAAATTGCTGGGAGAATAGAATCACAGCAAGCTTCACTTAGCACAAGCATGCCAAGGTCAGGAGAATTATGTTTAAGATGGGACTTATAATTTTATTTAAATTAAGCAACATCAGCTGTCATGTTAAATTAATATCATTAATTACAATTTTACAACTTGTATGGATTTATCTGTATTTAATTTGTAAATCTATTTTGGTTGCATAATGGTTATAAGCATAAGCGGATTATAACTACTTTTATGTTTGCACTTATTTATGTAATGCTAAAATAAAAGGAATTAGAATAATCAGAGGGGCATCCCCAAGAGTTTTTTTTTTCTTTTTCTTTTAAAAAAGGCTTTACTTTATTCAAGTTTGGAAAGTTTTGCAGAGGAGATGTTGAGAGCCTATTGACTCAGAAATTGGGTGTGAATATTAGTAGTCAGCATTTTCTTGCCATGTTCAGTATCACTTACATTACAGTTGTTTGCCAATTTCAATAGGCCTCTGAGGATTACCAATGGCCAGAAAAGGGCAGCTCTGTTATCACCTATTAGGTTTGATTTTACAAAATCAAAGGCTGACGACTATCAACTCAAGGGCAATTTGGTAGATCCCTTTGAGAAAAGTGATATGTCTGTGTGCAGGGAATAAAGCTAAGCTAAGCACCTGGACTGTCCTTAGAGGGAGTCTTGGGACAGAAAGGGACGATTCAGGATCTGGCCAACTCTACTTTCTTTATAAATAGTCCCATTAAAATTTCAGCATGAATTATTTAGCAAACACAAATTCTTCTTTAATATCTGTGAAGAAAACTAATTCAATGTAGTGTACAAATAAAAGGAATACAGGCACCAAAGTTTAGTCCCACAACTTTATTACTTTAACCAAAGCTTAGCATGAATGCTTGCCCATACTTCACTTTTAAATTTACTCTGAATATTCCAGGGGCCATTTGGGGGATATCTCTGTGTTCCAGCTGTGTGGCTTCTGAGCCTGACAATTGCTTTTGTTCCCATTATTGGAGAACAAATCTTTAGCAGGCCCTCACCCTTATCAGCACAAAAGCACCAATCAAGTCAACTCCAATAATTAACTTCATGGAGCCAATTCCCTTTATTTTACTTAGAGTGTGAGCAGAAAACATGTTCTTGCTGCACTCTTATCATTGGGGTAGGGTAGAGGGCTAATGCTGAACAGGGAGGGCACTCCAAGATTATGAAACCTTTCATTGTTGTTAGTTTTCCTATGAGGAACCTGCTCCCCACCCCCCTTCCCTCCATTCTTACTTCTCTCCCTGACCCATGACCACTTTTCAATTAACACTGAATCTTTCTCTTTTCCAAACCCTGCATTTTCCTGTCGAATTTCTACTGACCTAAACAGTTAAAGCCAGATCTTGCTGTGATTTTTGCCCCTATGGAGAAACATGTATTACAGGAACAGCTAACCCTTTATAACTTGGCAGACCCTGGGGGCTTGATTGCATTACAGAGTCATACAGCCGTAAATACTCAGCCATGTATCACCAAGATTAAATCATTTTCAGTATGAAATGATGTAATCCACTTTAGACACAGCCTGGAGCCCAGTGCCCTTCATGTGGTAAGTGTTCAATACATGCATGACATTTTAATTTATTCATTTTCTTTACTCCCTCCAACATAAAGAACAATGTTGCGTAGATGACTCTCAGTTATCTGTAAAAATCACTTAACTGCAACACTTCATTCACTCTCTAGCAATGTTAAAAAAGTTAGATATCATGATCTCATTGTGATATTCCTAATATTATACATAGGCAGTAAAGGCACAGTAATTCCATTTAATTGGGGGGAAATGGATATTTATGTTGGTAATAATTATATATTCTCTTTAAGGAAATAAAGCGTTACTATTTTAAAATAATATAAAACTCCTAATGGATTTTGCTTTTACAGGTCCTGTTTAAGGGCCTCATGATGATTTGCATGTAAATAGCATCACGCCAGAATACCTTCTTGAACCTTGCAGGTTTCGGCTCCCATGGCAGCCCCTTTTCTCTGGTTGTAAAGCTGCATCAAAGTATTATAGTAAGAGTTGTTCTCTGGTAATTTTATTTAAGCTATTAATTTAACACTTATTTGTTGACCCTTGAATGACACTGTGTCCTTAAATACAGTGCAGGCTAGTTTGTATTCAAATTGACATGAATTTTTAAATTAGTGACTTCAGAGTCAGTGCATGACATAAATGAAAATTAACATATTTTGAATGTGTGTAAAAAAAAATTCTCCCATGCTGACCAGACCTCTGGATATAAGATCAGACTGGACTTTCATATGTTAATAGAAAATAAAATGGGCAGGGGTTCCTAATTACTTTAGTTTATTAAGAATCCCAGGGCACCTCTTAGAATGGGCAAGGTGATGTTAGACCTTATGTCCTGAACATGATCCAGTTTAGGTAATTGCTGATTACAATCTGTCTATCTAATTTCCTTGGCTCTTGCTTCTGAATTTTATTTTCCTTCACTTAGTAATATTTATTATATGCTCTTGGTGTTTGGTTGCTAGAATATCTACTGATTTCTACACCCATGTTCTTTGTGGTTTGCTTCTTGTTTGATTTTTTAAAATTTTATATGAATTTTTACTATTACTGTAGACAGAAAACAAAGCCCTATACAATTTTTAAAATATATTTGTATTGATTTCAGAGAAGGTAGAAGTAAAGAGAGATAGAAACATCAATGATGACAGAAAAACATTGATCAGCTGCCTCCTGCACACCCCACACTGGAGATCCAGCCCACAGCCTGAGCATGTGCCTTGATTGGGAATTGAACTGTAACTTCCTGATTCATAGGTCAGTGCTCAACCATCATACGAAGGCGCTCAACCACTGAGCAACACCAGCTGGACAAGTCCTGTAAACACTTTAGCTAGTTATAATTACTTTGTTCAGGATATATATTGTGAGTCTCACATATGGACTTTCTGGGTCCATGTTTGAGAATTTGGAACCATTAGGCACACCAATGGTCTATGACATACTCATTTTAATTTTGTGACAACTTAGAGATGAATTTCAGACAACAGGATTTTCAGTGTCCCCAATTCAGGGCTAAAATCAGGACATGGAACAGAGACAGATGAAAATAGGCTACAGCAAGGCCTATCTAAGGATGCATCATGTTCTGGAGCTTTCCCCAAAGAGGAATATCTCTATTTTGAAGCATAGAGTATATTTTGATTCTTTTGATCACAATTAAATGGAGCTAAAGAATACAAAAAAATGATAGGTCACAAAATATTTTATTCACCATAAAATACAGGGTGAGATTCTCTCCAGGAGTTCTGCCCTGTTTTCATCTCTCATAAGGAGACAAAATGATCCCTGATCTCATCAGATCAGAGCCCTTGAGTTGGAGGCATTATTTGCAATTCAGGTGGAGAAACATCAAGTTTTATCTGAAATACTAAACTTAATGCATAAAAATCACTTAGAGAAATAAGTTGCTTGAAACTATTCATTCCCTAGCAACGTCAATTGAATGACGTGTCTTCTTTGATAGCCAATATGGGATGAACCTTCTCAGTGAACAAAATGCTTAGAACTTCCAAGAAATATACATCCCTGAGATCATGGATTGTATATTCTAAACATGCCACAAGAGGGTCAACAAACTACTCCCTCTAAAAGATGTTCTGTGTGAATCAACTCATCAGGCCTGACCAGAATGTCTAAAAGAATCTATTTTATATTTTACTGTGTTTTAGACAGAAATGGGAATCCTTTTCTGGTGGATTTTATTAGTGAAGAAAATATTATTTCCTGAGAGATTGCATCGCTGTGACTCAGATGACCTCTTCATGACTCACAGTGAAGGAAGTAACCCATTTCATCAGTTAGGCCATCTTCCACTTCATATTTCCATCCCACCATACAGAAGAAATTGATTTTGTCATGTATAATAACACCATTTACTCACAAGCAGTGGAAGAAAAGAGTAATAGTAACAGAAGTACATTGGCTAATAATTGTGCTCAGAATGGCCATTTGAGAGGGCGGGCGGGATAAAGACAATTGTGTTCAAGGTCTTCTGAACATTCCTTGAACTTAAAATTGCTATGCTGATTAAATGAATTTTTAAACTTGCAATTGTCACTCTTAGACTTAAATAAAATGGGTATTTTCAGAATGTCCTGACTTGGAGTTATCAGGCAAGATTTTGATGTCAGAATGACCCATGAAATCCACTAAGATTTATTACTGGAAGACAGAAAAAAAAAAAACTCCTGCTATTTTCTGTGTGGTTGTCTAACTGCATATCATTATTATTATTTTTGTTGTCAATTCTGGTGACACACCAATATACACCTCCTGCCAAAGAAGTACTCTTGCCACTGTATTAGAAATATATCCTTCCTTTCTGTGTAGCTTTGTGTATTAGGAGGGGGAAAATACCTATCTACTCATTTCATTGTTTATTTTCACTAATGGAGAAAATTGTTATAAGAAGGCTCCCTTTTTCAGTGAGTGAAAGAACAAATAGGCACTATATCCCAGACTTTCAGTGTACATTCTAACCAGGATAGATGATACTGATGTTGCATCACTGGGCAAGCTCTGGGGGTGATTTTGACTCAAGTTTTGAAATAAACAAGTTCCCCACAATGCTCTCTACCATGTGCATTTCCAAACCTGTGAGAGTTTAGATCCCAAATTTTGCTGGTTTATGGACATAATGCATTAATCCTTAACATATATTGGTTTAGTACCTTTAACACCAAAACTCCTAAGTTCTTAGCCATTAATTAATTTAAGCTTCCTTCCAACCTTCTATTTACTCCTACAATAGTTATTTCCAGGAGGCCTCCAGTGTTTCACATTTTTCCCTACTGTTCCTTTCATATGATTTTTCTTCTTGGCCTCTTTGTTGATGACTGCCACCTATTTATTACCTTGAGTTTATAATCGTCACTGATGCAATCCCTGCCTTGGGAATGCTGTATTCTATGCACCCTAACCTCACAGAGCCTAGAATAGTTCTCTACAAAAATGGGACAGATTTTGCTGCATAGAACTCTTGCTTGGATCATGGTTTGGGCTGAGGAAGAGACACCCTTTTCTCTTCCCCCCTCTTCACTTTTATCACCCATACCAGGACTCTTCTCCTCACAGGCCTCCTGTTCCCTCTTGGCAACCAGCTCATACAGAAAAGACCACCAGATGTTGACTGTGTGGGTCTTCAGACATAATCAGGCCATACAGTCTTGACTCAGTCTGCTTGGGCTCCCATACAGAATATCATAGACTGGGGGAGCTTACACAGCAGAATCTCAGTTCTCACAGTCTGGAGACTGAAAAGTTCAAGGCAAAAGTCCTGTCAAATCACTTTTCAGGGTCTCCTGAGAGCTCTCTTCCAGGCTCACAGGAGGCCACCATCTCTTATGGCCTTTCATGGCCTTTCCTAGGTGTATGTTTGGGTGCATAGAATATAATGGAAGTAGGCATGTGCCCTATTCTGATGTCTCTTCTTTTTTTTTTTTTAATATATATTTTATTGATTTTTTACAGAGAGGAAGGGAGAGAGATAGAGAGCTAGAAACGTCGATGAGAGAGAAACATCAACCAGCTGCCTCTTGCACACCCCCCACTGGGGATGTGCCCGCAACCAATGTACATGCCCTTGACCGGAATCGAACCTGGGACCTTTCAGTCCGCAGACCAACGCTCTACCACTGAGCCAAACCGGTTTCGGCTGATGTCTCTTCTTATAAGGATATTAATCCTTAATCATGTCAAATCAGGGCCCCACCTCAAAACTTCATTTCACCTTAATAACTTCCTTAGAGACCCCATCTCCAAATACTCTCACACTAGAATTTAGGGCTTTAACAAATGCATTTGAGGGGCATGCAAAGATTTAGTAGAAAACAATCCATATTTAAACTCATCAGAGGTAATTAATACAATTATATTCTTCTTCCTTAAATAAGTTTCCAAATGCTGGCATAGAAAGCTGCCATTCAATTGATCAATATATGTCAGAATATTTAGATAAGTAATGGCATGTCTTAGTGACTATGAGAAGACTAAAATGTTAGCTTGGGATAGCTTTTAATAATGAAATGGACTATTTTACAACCCAATAAAATGAACAAAATTCAATTTTCAATGTGTGAGGTAAAGATGCATTGCTATTACAAGATATACCCTCACTTCAAGATTGAACCATTTAAAATATTCTGTTGAAACATAAAGGACACGAGAATGTATAGTAAGATACGTTAAAGCAAATAACAACCTTCCTCACATTTGCCTGAAAGAGGAAATGACATCCATGGGTGAGAATAGCAACAAAGGCAGGCATAAGTGAGCCTCTGCAAGGTTCCCTTGGGCCTTTGGCTCTATTTCCAGTCTTTTGATCTAGTGGTCCATTAGATTATATCCCCAGTAGGTCAGACCTCTGGAGAAGCAATTGACATTATTAGTTTGTACTGTTAATCTTGAAAGTTAGTTTAATTACAGAAAATAATTGTAGTGAGTATGTCCACAGGCCCTCATGTATCCATAGGGGGTGTAGATAAATGAACATGTTCAATTCTACAGTAATTCCTAATTATTGAGGACAGAGATCAAAAAGTACAAGCAGGAAATGTTTATCCTTACCCAAGGTTTAGGACAAAATCTGGCACTTTTCAGTTTAACATCAAATGTACAGGCTACCATTTTTTTTTATTTTTTTTTGGGGGGGGGTGTCATCACTATAAGGAACTCACATACTATTTCCGAACAGATTTTTCTCTCCATAGTAAGTATGAAATTTTTTGTGTTTAAGGCCTAAAAGGGTTACTATTAAAATAATCAGTAGCCATGAAAGTGTTGCTGAGTGGTTGAGCATCATCCTCTGAACCAGGAGGTCAAAGGTCAATTCCTAGTCAGAGCACAAGCCTGGGTTGCAGTCTGGATCCCCAGTAGGGGACATGCAGGAGGCAGCCAATCAATGATTCTCTCTCATTATTGATATTTCTCCCTCTCCCTTCCTCTCTGAAATATATTTAAAAAATAAAAATACACATAAAAAACAAACTAACAAAATAAGTAATAGGTGGTTGATTGTTGAGTTCTGAGGATGGTTTTATTATCATGACAACTCTTGTTTATTGTTTTTAATCACATAATTTTCTCAAGCAATAGTTGTAAGTTATTGCATATTCCTTCATTAGTGTATTCTATGGATTCTATTCTGCTTCATTAATCATATTAACTACACACATGAACACTTTATGTAGTTCATGTAAATCTCTTGGCATTCTCCTGTTCGTTGCTGACAGAGTGGATAAGATTGTTGGTTTTTAATGAAACATAAAATACACAGTTGTATCTCCAAAGAAGCCATAGAACAAATTAGAACTATATAGACCATCAGACTTTATTTTCTAATGCTTTTCATAACTATTAATTACAGCATAATCAATCATCTTGAGTATATCTTAATTGTCATCAGTGATCTGGATAATTTACTGATTAATTTATGGTATATTTGTGTCCACATTAGAGGTTTATAATGCCTTGCTTTCTTGTGATGCAGCCCAGAAACAAGCCATCCTAGGACAACTGGTCCCTGAAAACAGTGAACTTTCCTTGACTCTTCAGAGAAGAGTAGATATGAAGTTCATTGCCTGTAATTTGTTTTGCATCAGGCTCCATGCTAACAGATGGGAATGATGAAAAATGAGAGTCAAAACCTATCTTTAATAAACTAAAATCTGGAAGGAAGACATGCATAGTAATGGCATTATGTGACAGGTGCCACCATATAAATATGTATAAAGAGAAGAGGTAGCATAGAAGGCAGATTAATTTGTCTATTGACTGAGCTATGGCTTCTGGTAAAACAGAACTTGGATGAGGAATTGCCTTTTTTGACCTGAAAAAATGAATAGGAGTTAATCAGATCAGAAAAGAACAATCCGGGATTATGATCCTTGATGGTGTTGCCTGGTTATATGAGTCGAGATGGCTAGCATATAAATTCTAATGAGCCCCCACTTTTGTCAGCTTATTATATGAGCAAGGCTCTATAGAGCTAAATGACTTTTGCTCTGTTGTGTTTTTCCAATTGGATATTTTTCAACTATCTTCTCTTCAGTGAGAAATTCCCACAGATTTGATTGATCCAGTCTGATGCTTTTTTATATACATATAAGGGAAATGAAAAACATAGATTCTGTCACTTCACAATTATTTAAGTACCTGAATCTGTTAGACCCCAGGCTGGGACAGAGATCATCTTTGTCATCGTAGAGTTTTCAGTGTGGTTTGGAAGTCACAAACCCAGATGCCTAAAAGAATGCAGTGGGGTAATGTAAACGAGGGCACCAGGGCAGGTGTCTATAACATCAGGGGGTGATAGAGATGGAGGAGAGAAGGACAGGCAACTCTTCTGAAATGACCAGCTGCCTTTCAGCTTCTGCAGTTGTCCTGCAGGACCATTATATCAGTGGTTTTACGTTTTTTTTTCTGTTTTTTAAATAGAATCTAAAATTTAATGTGGAGATCTCAGTTTAGAAACTCCTTCCAAACTGTACCAACATGCTCTTGGGCCAGCCATTGGGAAGGCCACATCCAGTCTTAGCTGCTCCAGAATATAGGCAATGCATTTCCATTGATCGCCTTGGGGGATCTAGGAAGGATGTCAACCCTTTGTTTTGTGTCTTTGTGCATTGCTTTCATAAGAGGACCATAAGGAAACTCTAGTGTTCTCAGCTGCTCTTGTGGTTTCTCAGCCATTCCATTCATAAGGCTGATAGATGATAATGAAGTTGTCTTGGAGGGCTGCCATGTCCATGATGTAGTTTCTTATCCCATTTTGTAATCCTTTATCAATTCCCTCTACAGCTTGAAGGCCAGGCTGTGGGTATGGAGCAGAATATTAAGTGGTTTCAAATCAAGCCCAATCTCTGGTAGAATCTTCATTGTGATAATAAGATATGATTAATACCAATAACAGATGATAATAATGTATCATTATCTTATAAATTCACCCTGAAGTTCATAGCCAAATGAGGACTTTTTAAAAAAAAAACAATCACAACCACACAATTTGCATAATATAAAAGACATAAATTACAAGCAATCTCAGTGTCAGCTAGAATTGGAAGGGATTTGAAAGGAGCATAAAGGAATAACCTACGTGTAGAAAAGCAATAAAATATTAGCATTTTCTACTGACAGTGTGATATTTGCTTGCAAATCTCTTATGTGCTTCCTCCAAAGTGATATTTGTTTTGCTGTATTTTCTTTCAGTATATGATATAGCATAAAGGTGAAGAGCACAGACTTGGGTTCATTTTACCTTGATTC